>NBIV01000039.1:0-404060 GCA_003194525.1 Gracilariopsis chorda | reverse complement strand
CACTCGACCGGACATCTCGTTTGCAGTGTCCAAGCTAGCCAAGTATGTCGAGAAACCTGGAGAGACTCATTGGAAAAGCGGTCAAGCGTGTTCTGCGTTACCTCAATGGCACTCGCTCCCTCGGACTTACTTATGGCACCACGACTGATACTCAGCTGTATGGATACGTAGACTCTGACTGGGCAGGTGATACATCCAACCGCAAGTCCACCAGTGGGTATGTGTTCATGATGTGCGGTGCTCCTGTGTCTTTGGAGCTCGCGCCAACAGGAAGTAGTTGCATTGTCTAGCGCTGAGGCTGAGTATGTGAGTCTGTGCAGTGGGACGAAGGAAGCGATCTGGCTGAGACGACTGTGGAGTGGCATTGGCAACGCAAGTGGACTACACGTGGATGAGTCAGTGACGCTAATGGTTGAGCCCACAACTGTGTACGTGGATAACCAAGGTTGCATCGACCTTGCTCGAAATGGAGTTGTGAACAAGCGTACTAAGCACATTGATATTCGCTTTCACTTCACCAGAGAGGCTCTACGCGACAAAGCCGTCCAGTTGCAGTACTGTTCCACGGAAGACATGGTCGCCGATATGCTGACGAAAGCGCTCGGTCGAGTTAAGCTGGCAAGGTTCCGCGGTGACTGTGGCTTGCTCCCCTTAGACCTTTGAAGTCAGTGACAGAGGGGGGTGTTGGCAGTAGTACCTGTGCTGTCACTGAAAACCAAATGTTCCGGGGAGCATGGCTGTTTTAGAGGGTACCTCTGCAAAAGCGCATATGCGCGTGTGCGCGAACCCAACGTGAAACTGGCTTCTGATTGGCTACTGCAAATGTACATATGCAACGTGGTGCGTACAAGTGGTATGGCATAACTGGATCGGTTGGACACACCCACGTGACCAGCTACTACAGTGGTCACAGTGTACGTTGTGTGCAGGGGATACTGATGAAGTGGTTGACACCTGGTACAAGTGGTACAGCAGTGGTTGGTACAATGGTAAGGTGCGCATGCACTGTCAACAAGTTTACACATGCACGGGTATATTGATGACGTGGGTGTTGTGTGCATTGCCACATGATGACATGGCACTAACACCACAGGTTACGTGCCGACTTACCGTGACGTGTTGACTTACCGTGATGTGTTGGCATGTGCTGGCGTGTGTTGGAGTCGTGAATTTGTGCCTTGTCATGGTCATGTGTATGCACGTAACTATTACAGAACATTGGTGCGTTGGTGTGCGTTGGTGTAATGAGGTTGTGCTGAGCTGGCTATGTCATGTTAGAATGATGATTGGTAGTATTGAGTGTCCCTGCTTAGTGGTTTAGGTTTTACTTGTAGTTGGTGTTCCCGCGCAATTCGAGTTTAGAGTGGTATATAAGATGTGCCTGAAGGACCTCCAAGTAAATCCAAGCCAGAGCTGGCGAACTTCCCTTCCATCCCTCAACTTCCTTTCAACTTTCAACAATGTCATGGCAATGCACACAACACCCACGTCATCAATATACCCGTGCATGTGTAAACCAGTTGACAGTGCATGCGCACCTTACCATTGTACCAACCACTGCTGTACCACTTGTACCAGCTGTCAACCACTTCACCAGTATCCCCTGCACACAACGTACACTGTGACCATTGTAGTAGCTGGACACGTGGGTGTGTCCAACCGATCCAGTTATGCCATACCACTTGTATGCACCACGTTGCATATGTACATTTGCAGTAGCCAATCAGAAGCCAGTTTCACGTTGAGTTCGCGCACACGCGCATCTGCGCTTTTGCAGAGGTACCCTCCAAAACAGCCCATGCTCCCCGGAACATTTGGGTTTCAGTGACAGCACAGGTACTACTGCCAAAACCCCCCCTCTGTCACTGACTTCAAAGGTCTAAGGTGAGCAAGCCACAGTCACTGCGGAACCTTGCCAGCTTAACTCGACCGAGCGCTTTCGTCAGCATATCGGCAACCATGACTTCTGTGGAACAGTACTGCAACTGGATGGCTTTGTCGCGTAGAGCCTCTCTGGTGAAGTGAAAGCGAATACCAATGTGCTTAGTACGCTTGTTCACAAGTCCATTTCGAGAAAGGTCGATGCAACCTTGGTTGTCCACGTACACAGTTGTGGGCTCAACCATTAGTGTCACTGACTCATCCACGTGTAGTCCACTTGCGTTGCCAATGCCACTCCACAGTCGTCTCAGCCAGATCGGTTCCTTCGTCCCACTGCACAGACTCACATACTCAGCTTCAGCGCTGGACAATGCAACTACTTCCTGTTGGCGCGAGGTCCAAGACACAGGAGCACCGCACATCATGAACACATACCCACTGGTGGACTTGCAGTTGGATGTATCACCTGCCCAGTCAGAGTCTACGTATCCATACAGCTGAGTATCAGTCGTGGTGCCATAAGTAAGTCCGAAGGAGCGAGTGCCATTGAGGTAACGCAGAACACGCTTGACCGCTTTCCAATGAGTCTCTCCAGGTTTCTCGACATACTTGGCTAGCTTGGACAACGCAAACGAGATGTCCGGTCGAGTGCCAACAGAGCGATACATCAGACAACCGATCACCTGGCGATACGGGATGTTCGTCAGAGGCTCTTCTACCTTAGTGCGGTCAACACCGGAGTCCATGGGAGTGTGCATTGGTTTGCACTGCAACATGCAAAAACGTTCTAAGACCTTACGCGTGTATGCAGACTGTGTCAGGTAAAGCAGTCTTTTGGATCGATCACGATGGATCTCGAACCCAAGTACCATGCATGCTTCACTGAGATCCTTCATCTGAAAACGTTTTCACAGTTCACGCTTTACGCAATTCATTGTCTCCATTCTTGGACTCCCAATGAGCAAGTCTTCCACATAAAGAGCAATGATCAAAAGCGCTCCCAGTATCTCTCCGGTGTAGACGCACTCGTCTGCGACGTTTGGCTTCAGACCCATCCAACCCACGAGTGTTGAAAGTTGTAAGGACGTTGAGGGGATGGAAGGGAAGTTCGCCAGCTCTGGCTTGGATTTATTTGGAGGTCCTTCAGGCACATCTTATATTCCACTCTAAACTCGAATTGCGCGGGAACACCAACTACAAGTAAAACCTAAACCACTAAGCAGGGACACTCAATACTACCAATCATCATCTAACATGACATAGCCAGCTCAGCACAACCTCATTACATCAACGCACACCAACGCACCAGCGTTCCGTAATAGTTACGTGCATACACATGACCATGACAAGGCACAAATTCACGACTCCAACACACGCCAGCACATGCCAACACATCACAGTAAGTCAACACGTCACGGTAAGTCGGCACGTAACCTGTGGGGTTAGTGCCATGTCATCAAGTGGCAATGCATCAAGTGGCAATGCACACAACACCCACGTCATCAATATACCCGTGCATGTGTAAACCTGTTGACAGTGCATGCGCACCTTACCATTGTACCAACCACGGCTGTACCACTTGTACCAGCTGTTAACCACTTCACCAGTATCCCCTGCACACAACGTACACTGTGACCAGTAGTACCTGTGCTGTCACTGAAAACCAAATGTTCCGGGGAGCATGGGCTGTTTTAGAGGGTACCTCTGCAAAAGCGCATATGCGCGTGTGCGCGAACCCAACGTGAAACTGGCTTCTGATTGGCTACTGCAAATGTACATATGCAACGTGGTGCGTACAAGTGGTATGGCATAACTGGATCGGTTGGACACACCCACGTGTCCAGCTACTACAGTGGTCACAGTGTACGTTGTGTGCAGGGGATACTGATGAAGTGGTTGACAGCTGGTACAAGTGGTACAGCAGTGGTTGGTACAATGGTAAGGTGCGCATGCACTGTCAACAGGTTTACACATGCACGGGTATATTGATGACGTGGGTGTTGTGTGCATCGCCACATGATGACATGGCACTAACACCACAGGTTACGTGCCGACTTACCGTAACGTGTTGACTTACCGTGATGTGTTGGCATGTGCTGGCGTGTGTTGGAGTCGTGAATTTGTGCCTTGTCATGGTCATGTGTATGCACGTAACTATTACAGAACATTGGTGCGTTGGTGTGCGTTGGTGTACTGAGGTTGTGCTGAGCTGGCTATGTCATATTAGATGATGATTGGTAGTATTGAGTGTCCCTGCTTAGTGGTTTAGGTTTTACTTGTAGTTGGTGTTCCCGCGCAATTCGAGTTTAGAGTGGTATATAAGATGTGCCTGAAGGACCGCCCAGTAAATCCAAGCCAGAGCTGGCGAGCTTCCCTTCCATCCCCTCAACTTCCTTTCAACTTTCAACAGGTTATGGGCCCAGCCCCGCTGACCGCTGCCGCTATCCCTTTCCGTATCGTTCGTCTGTCGCCGCTCTCCCTCACCGCCGTTCATCCGTTTCGCTGTTGTTGCCTCTTTCGTCGTTGCGTCGGGTGTCTTGATCCCATTGTTGGTCGGTGTTGGTCATTCTCCTTTGGTTTGCGTTCCTCCCTGAGGGCGTTGTGGTGGTAGTGGTTCGACGTTTACTTCCTATCGTTGTTCAGTTGGGCCTCCGTTGTTGCCCGTGTTGTCGATCGCTATCTAATTTGTGTGTGACACTCCCTCTATCTTGTGTTTTGGGATCCCCGAGTCGTTTGTCGGGTCGTATCCGTGAGGTCGAGTCGGTCTAGTTTCGAAGTCTGGGCTCCGTGATCGTGTGCTCAGCAGTTTTTTGTTTTTCGTGTTTCTTAATCATCATCTGGTGTCCAGTGCGACGAGCGGTTGATCCGGGTTACTTTGGGTGATTCCAGGTATCCGGGGACGTGAGCCTGGCGGCTTGAACCAAAGCGGGTGTACTGTCGAGCGGCTTCCCACCGGTCCATTTGGACAGATAACGGTGACGGTCGTTAAGACCTGGTAAGTTCAGCGGGTGCATCTGTGGACGGGGTGCCGTGGCGTACTGCGCTGGTGCGGGTGATTGAATTATTTGTTTTGATCCTGACTGCGTTTCGGGATTCTTGGGCTGTTGCGAAGGTATTCCATAACGAGCTTTTGATCCGTGCATCTGACCCTTGGGCGTTTGTGGGGGGAGGCGACGTGGCGTAGGCTGACCTCCTTCTTAGGATCAGGCCGCGTGTGACTTTAAGTGGTTGCACGTTAGCAGCGTACTTTGGTTGCCATAGTAGCTTCAGTTGCGAGGTCGCGCAAGTTCTTGCAAGAGGCCAGAGAGGGTTATACTTGGTGAAGGCATATCTTGGGTCATTAACCATCCTCTGGAAGCCTCGTAGAGAGCGACGCATCTTCTCCTTAGACGTAGGAGAGGGAAGACAGAAGAAGACGTCTTGTACCCGGAGCATCTCCGGGGGCCAGGGGTCCGACACCCTAGGGTAGCGGAGGTAGTTTCTCCCGTCAGTGCGCCCGAATTTGAAGTTTTGTTGTTGTTGTTGTCTTTGTTTTTGTTGTTATTGTTGTCGTTGTTGCCATTTTTGTACTACTTAAGTGCCGTAGGTCTTTCATCGCACCTGTGCTGTTTGTTGACATCTACCGAGCATGGATTCATTCGGTGGCATCAAGATTGAAAAGTTGGGCGAGGATAACTTCCCTGTATGGAAGCAAAAGGTTGAGTTGCTGCTTGCACTCAAGTACCTCGATGACCATCTTGAATCAACCAGGCCTACGGACGATGACGAGTTGTCAGCATGGAAGAAGAAAGACGCCAAGGCCAGGGCTGTTATTGGTCTCAGCATCAGTGATGAGCATTTGGACCATGTGAGGGATACCGAGAATGCTGCGGAAATGTGGAATGCCATTTGCGATGTGTTCCAGCGTAAAACGCTGCTCAACCGAATCAATGCAAGACGTGCCTTCTACACAGCCAAGATGCGAGATGATGAGAAAATGTTACACTTCATCAATCGTGTTCGTCATCTTGCATCGGATCTGAAGAGCATGGACGTAGTGGTTGAGGAGGAAGACATCGCTATGGCAATCCTATGTGGGCTACCAGACCGCTTCGAACACCTCATTGTCGCTATTGACACCACGATTGGTGATCGCAAACTCGATTTAGAGTTTGTGAAGAGTCGTTTGCTGCAAGAGGAACAGCGAATGAACGATCGTGCCAAGGAGGAGTCCGGAAGTGACACGGCTTTGGTCGGTGCGCAGTCACGAAAGAAGTCCATGGTGTGCTACTACTGTGGTAAGAAGGGGCATATCCAGAGAAACTGTTTCAAGAGACAACGTGACGAAGCTAGCAAAGAGCAGAGTGCTGCCGCAAACCCAGCTGTGCAGACGGATCTCGGCAACGAGAAACGAGGATGTGACAGTGACTCTGACTTTGTTTGTCTCATTGCGACAGGTTCTGTGGAAGAAAGTATCAGTGACTGGATCATTGACTCTAGTGCCACCGCCCATATGACGTATGACGAGTCCATGTTTGACAGTTATAGCAAAAGAGAGTCTGCCGGTGTGATTATCGGCAATGACTCGAAGAAAGAGTCTCTTGGTCATGGCAGTGTCCACCTCGATCTCGCTGTTGAAGGGCGTAAGAGCAAGTGCCGGTTGGGTGAAGTAGTGCACGTACCGAATTTAAGGTATCATCTGCTGTCAGTATCTGCGATGTGTGACCTGGGTGCGCGAGTGGTGTTCGACAAAACCAAAGTATGTGTATACAAAGGCAACACCATGATCGCCCAGGGCCGTCGCATCAAAGGACTGTACTACCTATGTACCGCGATTGAAGTACCAGAAGACATGGACAACGCACTTGTGACTGACCTGTCACTATGGCATGCTCGAATGGCTCATGTGAATGTGGATGGTATCAAACATATGGCTCGTAACGGTGTTGTGTCAGGGCTGAATGTGGACTTGAATCAATCGATGGATGTGTGTGACTCTTGTGTAGTGGGAAAATCTACACGTGCTCCAACTCCCAAGCAAGGGGGGGAACGGGCTTTGCACCCATTGGACCTAGTGCATTCGGACATTTGTGGTCCAATCCAAGTAGGTTCCTTGGGAGGTTCACGCTACTTCGTCACATTCATCGATGATCACTCCCGTTTTTGCTTCTTGTACATGCCCAAGACCAAGGATGAGGTGTTCCACGTGTTCGTGAAGTGGCTCAAGATGGTTCAAAATCAGAGTGACCGACATGTGAAAACCATTACCGCACGTGAGTCTGTGCTACATGCGTTACGCACAGACAATGCTGGTGAATATGTGTTAAAGAAGTTTTCACAAGAGCTTGAACGTCACGGTATTGAACATCAGCGAACGGTGCCTTACAATCCACATCAGAATGGTCTGGCCGAACGGTTCAACCGAACACTCATGGACTTGGTGAGATCGATGCTGCATCACAAGAAACTGCCAAAGAGCTTCTGGGCTGAAGCATTGAACGTTGCAGTGTATGTGCGCAATCGAGTCACCTGCAAGGCCCTTCCGAGTGACGTGACACCACTCGAGATCTGGAGTGGATATGAACCTGACTTGAGCAATCTGCGTGTGTTCGGTAGCCGGTGCTGGTACAAAGTGGTGGACCACAAGCTGAAGAAGCTGGAGCAACGTGCCGTGGAGGCGATCTTTATTGGGTACACAACTGGATCGAACGGTTATAAACTGTGGGATGCGCAAAAGAAGAAGGTGGTTGTGTCGAGAGATGTGAGGTTTGACGAATGTAGTGGTTCAGATCAAGGTACTGACCACGTTGATGATGACGACTATGCTGAGATCGACATCTCGGACAAGCCGAAATCAAACATCACCTCCACATCTACTAGACCCACCGATGCTGCCCAAGTTGAACCCGCTGCACCAGATACTCCACCAGAAGAAGCTTCAGGCAGTGGCCACGATGAGCCCACAGCTGAGACAGAAGTTGAGCCAGACGTACCAGATCCACAACCACTTCGGAGATCCACTCGTGAGCGTAGAGCGCCTACCTCGTGGTGGCGCGGCACTGCCCTACTCACTGCCAGTGATGACGTCCCATCCTCATACTCCGATGCGGTGTCACGTCCTGATTCAAAAGCGTGGACCAAGGCCATGAACAGTGGGTACGAGTCTCTGATGGAGCATGACACATGGGAGTTAGTGCCAAGGCCAGCTGACAGCAACGTAATATCATCCAAGTGGGTATTTGTGCAAAAATATGAGGCTGGCGACAACGATGAACCAACAGTGAGGTACAAGGCTCGTGTGGTGGCTCGAGGGTTTCTGCAGATCGAAGGTGTAGACTTCTCCGAGACGTATGCACCAGTGGTCCAATTCACATCCATTAGAATGATTCTGTCCATTGTAGCAGTGCAGAACTATCATCTGCACCAGATGGATGTGAAGACTGCATTCTTGAATGGCGACCTGGAAGAGACTGTGTACATGGAGCAGCCGGACGGATTCATCAAACCTGGGAACGAGGACTTGGTATGCCTTCTCAAGAAAGCCATCTATGGGCTACGACAGGCATCAAGGCAGTGGTTTGCAAAGATGTACTTGTTCCTCGTTGGTTGGATGGGTCTGAAGCCAAACGTCGCAGACCAGTGCGTTTACACCGGAGAGGTACTGGGAGCGCTTGTGATCATTGCTCTTTATGTGGACGACTTGCTCATTGCGAGTCCAAGTATGGAGACAATGAATCGCGTAAAGCGTGAACTGTCAAAACGTTTTCAGATGAAGGATCTCAGTGAAGCGCGCATGGTACTTGGGTTCGAGATCCATCGTGATCGATCCAAAAGACAGCTGTACCTGACACAGTCTGCATACACGCGTAAGGTCTTAGAACGTTTTGGCATGTTGCAGTGCAAATAAGATGTGCCTGAAGGACCTCCAAGTAAATCCAAGCCAGAGCTGGCGAACTTCCCTTCCATCCCCTCAACTTCCTTTCAACTTTCAACTGCAATGCATCAAGTGGCAATGCACACAACACCCACGTCATCAATATACCCGTGCATGTGTAAACCTGTTGACAGTGCATGCGCACCTTACCATTGTACCAACCACGGTTGTAACACTTGTACCAGCTGTTAACCACTTCACCAGTATCCCCTGCACACAACGTACACTGTGACCACTGTAGTAGCTGGACACGTGGTTCTCCACGGCACGTTGCTCCAGCTTCTTCAGAGTCTGGTCCACCACTTTGTACCAGCACCGGCTACCGAACACACACAGATTGCTCAAGTCAGGTTCATATCCACTCCACATCTCGAGTGGTGTCACGTCACTCGGAAGGGCCTTGCAGGTGACTCGATTGCGCACATACACTGCAACGTTCAATGCTTCAGCCCAGAAGCTCTTTGGCAGTTTCTTGTGATGCAGCATCGATCTCACCAAGTCCATGAGTGTTCGGTTGAACCGTTCGGCCAGACCATTCTGATGTGGATTGTAAGGCACCTGTTTAAGTGTTGAAGTCTACAAGTTGTCGAGTGCCTGGCCAACCCCCACAGAAGGTGTCAGCTTGGTCCAAAACCAAACCTTCATGGGACGATGGGCACTTTTGGAGCCCCTCGCTCCAAAAGCGCATATGCGCCTCTGCTCAAACCCAACGTGAAACGGCAATGTGATTGGCTACTGCAAAATGCTATATGCATTGTATACCATACCAGTGTTATGGAGTGTATGGTACTGGATTGCGGATATGTACAAGTGGAGCAATGTGGTTGGTCCAAGTGTGCGCGCAGTAGACGGTTGTGCTGCAATGCCGAAGATGCGAATGGGAGCTGTATTGAGTGATTTGGGACAATGTGCGTTTGCGGGCTGCGCGGAGGGGTTGGAGTGCAAGGATGGTAATTGTTGATTTTTTAGAGCTGGTTCCAGATCAAGGGACTGGCAATGGATTTGCCGCATTGATTGATTTAGTTATTTGAAATTGTGATCCCCTAGATTGTGTGCGCGTTTCGTGTACACCTGCACACACGAATAACGTGTAGTGTAATGGTGCAACCACCGCCGTCGCTTGCTGCGACGACGGTGAAGTGTGTGCGGTAGGGTATATGTAGATTGGCTTTGCCTGCTGTCGAGTAAACTGGTCGACTAAGGCTGACAACCTTCCTTGTTTTATTTTCTTGTTTCTTCTTCCTCCCGTTGTTTCTTCCCTTTTGTTTTCATAACCCGCGTGCGTTGCAACAGGTTATGGGCCCAGAGCGTCGACTTTTTGCAGACGTCGCGCTCTACTAATATCTCTTTGGATTCTACGAAGACTGGTTTTTCTTTCGCACAGGTACGCGTTGCGTTGCGGGCGAGCGAATCTTGTGGAAGTCGAGTGGCAGTGGTGAAAGTAGGCAAAGCGTTCAGAGACACCTTCTCTGGTAAGCCGACCTACGCCTGTTCCGATCCCTGCTTCTTTGCTTCAGCGCACAAGGAAGACCGCGCTATTTTCCGGCAAGCGACTAGAAGGGGTTAACTGGTGAAAGCTTATCGCGTCAGCTACTAGCCTCCCTTGGACGTCTCGTACGGATTGTAAAGCCCCTCGCTCTGAAGTGCGCAGAGCAGGATTGGTTGCAGAAACCGCATCTTACCTGGAGAGAGTTACCAGGGACCAGAGGATTCGGACCTCTAGGGTAGCGGGGATAGTATCTCCTGCCAGTGCGCCCGTCTTAAGAAGTTTTATTTCTGTCCAGGCTCGTATCAGTACGTCCTGTGAGTATACTCCGGGCGTTCAGTACCCGAACTCTGCCTGTGATCGCGTACGAGACGCGTCTCGACAAGCGTAGTAGACTTGGTTACACGGTCTCCGCTGAAGTTTTCGCTGTTGAGTGTTTGAGATTCTTCTCCGCTCCAGTTTTTCTGGTTCTTCGTGTAACAGAAGCCTTGAAATCCCTCTTTCGGGTTCAATACATTGCGTGGATATCACTACATTTGGCATCTACATAGTTGCTTTTGTTGCTTTTCTTTGGTTCTAGTCCCGTAGGAACCATGTCCGACTCCGAAGTTGAAACGGAATCCACATCTGGAATGAAAATTCCTCGTTTCCATGGTAAGCGTGGTGATTATTATATGCTGTGGCGTCACCGTCTCCGTGCTGCATGCCGTATTAATGGTGTCTGGAATGTCGCGAATCCCTCTGGGGTTCAATCTACCACAGATATTTCAACTCAAGACACAACTACCGCAGGTAGTGGCACTGAAATAGCAACTCCCCGTATCATTGCGAAACGAGAAAAGGCTTGTGGTATCATCATCTGTGCTCTTGGTGATGCTCCATTACGCGTAGTCATGGACGTGGATGATGATCCTGCACGTATGTTGCAACTCTTGGATGGACGTTATGCCTCCAATAGGACTGTATCTAGAATTGCAGTGCAGACACGATTGTTCCGAATGTCGTACAGCGGTGAGAACATGTCCAGCTATGTGGATCAATACACGGCATTGTTCGCTCAGTTAGACCGTATGGGCAAGGATGCTGCTATACCGGAGTCTCACAAGGCACCTATGCTACTTGCTTCCATTGATCCAAACAGTTCGTTGGAGTCCACGGCTGCTGCACTCCGTACCAAGGACATATAGGAACTGACTTGGGACTATGTGGCAACCACTTTGATCGATGAGTACAATGCTCGTCTGGTCAGTTCTTCTAGTTCTGGACGTACGCGAAGTCGAAAGAAGAACAGAAGCAAAGGTTCTGGTGGTTCACGTGTGTCCCAAAACTCCAGTCACACTCACATCAGGGATGGAAGTGACTCTGATGATCGGCCAAGTACAACTGGTAGAGCATACGTGGTGTCCAGTAACCGGACTTATCACTGTGAATTCTGTGATCGTGATGGTCACACAAAGGACAGATGCCATGTGAATCCCGATAACCCAGATAATCACTTACCCAAAAGCATCCTGGACAAGCTTAACATCAAATCGAAGAGCAAATCTGGGGCGTCCAAGTCTTGCAATAAACCGGCTGGTAGTTCATCAAAGATTGAGGTATGTGGTATGGCACTGGAAAAGTCTTCCATCGTACCTCCCGACAGTTGTGATATGGACACCTATGCCGATAGTGGTGCTACACCACACTTTTTCCATTCGGTGTCTGCGTTTATTCCCGAGTCTTTGCACAACGTAGAAACTCGAACCATCATGCTTGCCGACAATACTGAAGTATGTGCAACGCAGCGGGGTGACATAGTATTGCCATTTGAGTACGCAAACCTACGATTGACTGATGTCCTGTTCGTTCCAGAACTGGAATACAATTTGGTGTCCATAGGATGCTTGGTGGACATGGGCATTGAATCTTTCTTTCGCTCAAGTGAAGTTCGTCTCACCTTTGACAATGGGTTTGTAGTCGGCAGTGGCCATCGCGATCGACGCTCGGGGTTGTACACCTTACCCGATCCGATATTGCAAGGTACCAACCCAACCCCATCCTCGTCACCAACTAGTGGAGATCATTGCATGAAGACATCGGAGTCCAGTATTGCTAATCTATGGCATCGGCGACTTGCCCACATCAATGCGCGCGACCTCCAGTCAGTTTACAAACATGCTGAAGGGGTGCCGAAGATGTCGGGAATGGAGGAGATATGCCGCCCGTGTATGCTTGGTAAGGCACATAAACTTCCGTTCCCTGGCAAATACGACCGAGCATCAGCCGTAGGTGAGGTGGTACATTCCGATATACTAGGACCCCTTGTACCTTCATTCCCACAAAGGTTTCAATATGCCTCTACCTTCCTTGACGAGCATTCAAGGTATGCACTCTTAGGCTTCATGACCCATAAAAGTGAAATTGCTGTTGTATTCGATGCAGTTGAGCACAAGTTCCAGCAGCTTGGAGGAGTGGCCATTGCGAAAGTGCACTCGGATAATGCCCAGGAGTATATTGCGTTGCAGCTGAACCCTGCCAACAATCTTCAAGACACTTCTTTCTCTCCTCCGTATACTCCGGAACACAATGCAATAGCCGAGCGCATCAATCGCACTATGGAGGAAGCTGCTCGAGCTTTGCTCATACAGGCAAGTCTCCCAGAGTGCTTGTGGCCATACGCATTAAAGCACGTCATACATGTTCGCAATAGGGTTTATCACTCAGCAACTGGAAGCAGCCCTTACCTTTTGATGACTGGTTCAAAACCATCCCTGAAGCATGTCAAAGTGTTTGGGTGTGCTGCGTTCGTGCTTAACATGAAACCGGATACCAAGTTCGAGTCTCGTGCACTTGAGGGAGTGTACTTGCAGACTCTTGAGCATGGTGTGTATGATGTTTTAGTCAATGATAGTGATGAGATTCCACGCATTGTAAAGTCTCGGCATGTGACATTTGACGAGTCCAAGTTCCCTGGGGCACCATTTCTGGAACATGTTATGAGTGATGAAGGTGCATCAGATGATACTTATGAATGCACAGATCACTCTGAAATCGATACTGAGAGTGGTAGTATGGTTTCTGTGGACACCCCATTCGACATTGAGAGTGATACGGAACATATTGAATCCACTCCTATACCAACGGCACAGAGCATTGAAAGCGGTACTGATCATCCAGATGATAGCGAGCATACTTGTGGTGACGATTCGGACCCAGACAATTGTGGTGAGCATGCCCCAAGTGCTATTCAACATACTTCGGACACTGATGTCTTACCGGAATCTGAACCAGAACCACGCTATCCTCGCCGTACACGACGTGCACCAGCTAAGTGGTGGTACATGGCCGGTAGTGCAACGTCACAAATGGATATTAATACCAGTGATGAACCTACTCTGGGCGAAGCACTGTCTGCCACACCACTCGAGCAGAGCCTTTGGAAGAGTGCCATTGATGAAGAACTGACATCTCTGGAGGAGAAGAACACTTGGGAGGAGGATGAATCACCTGCCTCTCAGCCTCTTCCTACTCATGTCATTCTAAACGTAAAGCGCGATGCCAAAGGATCAGATGAGAGATTCAAGGCTAGGGTTGTGGCTGGTGGCAATCACCAGACATACGGGCAGAACTACATGGAGACATATGCGCCAGTAGTGCCATTTAGCCTGGTCCGCATGTTCCTGTACGTCGCAATTTGTCTTCAGATGTATGTGGCTCAAGTAGATGTTAAGACTGCATTTCTCAACGGTGAGCTTAAAGAAGACGTGTGGGTGATGTCGCCGCGTGGTGTTCCTGGTCTGACCACAAAGTGCTATAAGTTACTCAAGGCTATGTACGGTTTGAAACAGGCTCATCTAGCATGGCACACCAAGTTCAAAGCAGACATGAAGAGGTTGGGTTTTGAGGAACTACCCAGCGCACCGTGCGTATTCAAGCGAAAGGTTGGAGATGGCATGTATGCCTAAATACTCGTATATGTGGACGACATTCTGGTGTTCACGCCAACGCTGGAGCAACGGACTACGGTGTTGGAGGAGCTCAAAACACTCTATGACCTCCGCATTGAGAACCGAATCACTCTGTACCTTGGCGTGGAGCTGTCATGGAAGATAGGTACAGCGGGACAACTCCTTGGTGTCAAGCTGGGACAGTCGCTGTATATTGAAAGTATACTTCGACGATTTGGTCTCCAGAACGCTAAGCCAGTACCTAGCCCTATGGTGGAGTGCTTCTTCACATCTCTAGCAATGGAGGAGGACAAATCACCAATGGATGTGCAGTTGTACCAGCAGATGATCGGGTCTCTGCTGTACTTGGCACTACGTACTAGGTTGGATATACTTGCACCAGTTCTCATCCTGGCTCGTTTTCAGAGTGCTCCTACCGCTTGGTGTCACAAAGCAGTGAAGCGTGTGCTCAGGTACCTGTGTGGAACGCGACAGCATGGGCTATGCTACAGGCCTGGATCGCTAGATCTGCATGGTTTTGTGGACTCTGACTACGCTGGAGATACTACGAGTCGGAAGTCGATGTCCGGGTATATCGTTAAACTTGGGTCAGCAACCTGCTGGTATGGTGGTAGAAAACAAGCGTCAGTTGCGCTATCCACTGGCGAGGCGGAGTACTATGCTCTGACTTTGGCTGCACAGGAAGTGGTATGGGTTGCTCGTGTGCTACGGGAATGCGGCTTCGACATGAAACCTTTGGTTCCTCTACACTCTGACAACCAGTGCGCATTGGAGTGGGCTGGTGGTGAAAGGTGTCCTTCTAGTCGTGCTAAGCACATTGATGTAAAGGTTCACTTTATCCGAGATCTCATAAGAGACAATGTGATTAGTGTTCAATACGTCCCAAGTGAGCTGAATGATGCCGATTTACTCACCAAGCCATTGGGACGTATGAGTGTTAATGCAATTCTCAAACGGCTTGGTCTTGGACAGGAACTCGAGGAGGAGTGTTGAAGTGTTGAAGTCTACAAGTGGTCGAGTGCCTGGCCAACCCCCACAGAAGGTGTCAGCTTGGTCCAAAACCAAACCTTCAGGGGACGATGGGCACTTTTGGAGCCGCTCGCTCCAAAAGCGCATATGCGCCTCTGCTCAAACCCAACGTGAAACGGCAATGTGATTGGCTACTGCAAAATGCTATATGCATTGTATACCGTACCAGTGTTATGGAGTGTATGGTACTGGATTGCGGATATGCACAAGTGGAGCTATGTGGTTGGTCCAAGTGTGCGCGCAGTAGACGGTTGTGCTGCAATGCCGAAGATGCGAATGGGAGCTGTATTGAGTGATTTGGGACAATGTGCGTTTGCGGGCTGCGCGGAGGGGTTGGAGTGCAAGGATGGTAATTGTTGATTTTTTAGAGCTGGTTCCAGATCAAGGGACTGGCAATGGATTTGCCGCATTGATTGATTTAGTTATTTGAAATTGTGACCCTCTAGATTGTGTGCGCGTTTCGTGTACACCTGCACACACGAATAACGTGTAGTGTAATGGTGCAACCACCGCCGTCGCTTGCTGCGACGACGGTGAAGTGTGTGCGGTAGGGTATATGTAGATTGGCTCTGCCTGCTGTCGAGTAAACTGGTCGACTAAGGCTGACAACCTTCCTTGTTTTATTTTCTTGTTTCTTCTTCCTCCCGTTGTTTCTTCCCTTTTGTTTTCATAACCCGCGTGCGTTGCAACAGCACCGTTCGCTGATGCTCAATACCGTGACGTTCAAGCTCTTGTGAAAACTTCTTGACACATATTCACCAGCATTGTCTGTGCGTAACGCATGTAGCACAGACTCACGTGCAGTGATGGTTTTCACATGTCAGTCACTCTGATTTTGAACCATCTTCAGCCACTTCAAGAACACGTAGAACACCTCATCCTTTGTCTTGAGCATGTACAAGAAGCAAAAACGGGAGTGCTCATCGATGACTGTGGCGAAGTAGCGTCAACCTCCCAAGGAACCTACTTGGATTGGACCACAAATGTCCGAATGCACTAGGTCCAATGGGTGCGAAGCCCGTTCCCCCCCTTGCTTGGGAGTTGGAGCACGTGTAGATTTTCCCACTACACAAGAGTCACACACATCCATCGATTGATTCAAGTCCACATTCAGCCCTGACACAACACCGTTACGAGCCATATGTTTGATACCATCCACATTCACATGAGCCATTCGAGCATGCCATAGTGACAGGTCAGTCACAAGTGCGTTGTCCATGTCTTCTGGTACTTCAATCGCGGTACATAGGTAGTACAGTCCTTTGATGCGACGGCCCTGGGCGATCATGGTGTTGCCTTTGTATACACATACTTTGGTTTTGTCAAACACCACTCGCGCACCCAGGTCACACATCGCAGATACTGACAGCAGATGATACCTTAAATTCGGTACGTGCACTACTTCACCCAACCGGCACTTGCTCTTAAGCCCTTCAACAGCGAGATCGAGGTGGACACTGCCATGACCAAGAGACTCCAGCTTCGATTCATTGCCGATACTCACACCGGCAGACTCTCTTTTGCTATAACTGTCAAACATGGACTCGTCATACGTCATATGGGCGGTGGCACCAGAGTCAATGATCCAGTCACTGATACTTTCTTCCACAGAACATGTCGCAATGAGACAAACAAAGTCAGAGTCAGAGTCACATCCTCCTTTCTCGTTGCCGAGATCGGTCTGCACAGCTCGGTTTGCGGCAGCAATCTGCTCTTTGCTAGCCTTTTCACGTTGTCTCTTGAAACAGTTTCTCTGGATATGCCCCTTCTTACCACAGTAGTAGCACACCATGGACTTCTTTCGTGACTGCGCACAGACCAAAGCCGTGTCACTTCCGGACTCCTCCTTGGCACGATCGTTCATTCGCTGTTCCTCTTGCAGCAAACGACTCTTCACAAACTCTAAATCGAGTTTGCGATCACCAATCGTGGTGTCAGTAGCGACAATGAGGTGTTCGAAACGGTCTGGTAGCCCACATAGGATTGCCATAGCAATGTCTTCTTCTTCAACCACTACGTCCATACTCTTCAGATCCGATGCAAGATGACGAACACGATTGATGAAGTGTAACATTTTCTCATCATCTCGCATCTTGGCTGTGTAGAAGGCACGTCTTGCATTGATTCCATTGGGCAGCGTTTTACGCTGGAACACATCGCAAATGGCTTTCCACATTTCCACAGCATTCTCGGTATCCCTCACATGGTCCAAATGCTCATCACTGACGCTGAGACCAATAACAGCCCTGGCCTTGGCGTCTTTCTTCTTCCATGCTGACAACTCGTCATCGTCCGTAGGCCTGGTTGATTCAAGATGGTCATCGAGGTCCTTGAGTGCAAGCAGCAACTCAACCTTTTGCTTCCATACATGGAAGTTATCCTCGCCCAACTTTTCAATCTTGATGCCACCGAATGAATCCATGCTTGGTAGATGTCAACAAACAGCACAGGTGCGATGAAAGACCTACGGCACTTAAGTAGTACAAAAATGGCAACAACGACAACAATAACAACAAAAACAACGACAACAACAACAACAAAACTTCAAATTCGGGCACACTGACGGGAGAAACTACCTCCGCTACCCTAGGGTGTCGGACCCCTGGCCCCCGGAGATGCTCCGGGTACAAGACGTCTTCTTCTGTCTTCCCTCTCCTACGTCTAAGGAGAAGATGCGTCGCTCTCTACGAGGCTTCCAGAGGATGGTTAATGACCCAAGATATGCCTTCACCAAGTATAAGCCTCTCTGGCCTCTTGCAAGAACTTGCGCGACCTCGCAACTGAAGCTACTATGGCAACCAAAGTACGCTGCTAACGCGCAACCACTTAAGGTCACACGCGGCCTGATCCTAAGAAGGAGGTCAGCCTACGCCACGTCGCCTCCCCGCACAAACGCCCAAGGGTCAGATGCACGGATCAAAAGCTCGTTATGGAATACCTTCGCAACAGCCCAAGAATCCCGACACGCAGTCAGGATCAAAACAAATAATTCAATCACCCCCACCAGCGCAGTACGCCACGGCACCCCGTCCACAGATGCACCCGCTGAACTTACCAGGTCTTAACGACCGTCACCGTTATCTGTCCAAATGGACTGGTGGGAAGCCGCTCGACAGTACACCCGCTTTGGTTCAAGCCGCCAGGCTCACGTCCCTGGATACCTGGAATCACCCAAAGTAACCCGGATCAACCGCTCGTCGCACTGGAAACCAGATGATGACCAAGAAACACGAAATATAAACAACTGCTGAGCACACGATCACGGAGCCCAGACTTCGAAACTAGACCGACTTGACATCACGGATACGACCCGGCTAACGACTCGGGGATCCCAAAACACAAGATAGAAGGAGTGTCACACGCAAAGTAGATAGCCATCGACAACACGGGCAACAACGGACCCCCACTTAACAACGATAGGAAGTAAATGTCGAACCATTACCACCACAACGCCCTCAGGGAGGAACGCAAACCAAAGGAGAATGACCAACACCGACCAAAAATGGTATCAAGACCCCCGACGCAACGACGAAAGAGGCAACCACGGCGAAACGGATGAACGGCGGTGAGGGAGAGCGGCGACAGACAAGCAATAAGGAAAGGGATAGCGACAGCGGTAAGCGGGGCTGGGCCCATAACCTGTTGAAAGTTGTAAGGAAGTTGAGGGGATGGAAGGGAAGCTCGCCAGCTCTGGCTTGGATTTACTTGGAGGTCCTTCAGGCACATCTTATATTCCACTCTAAACTCGAATTGCGCGGGAACACCAACTACAAGTAAAACCTAAACCATTAAGCAGGGACACTCAATACTACCAATCATCATCTAACATGACATAGCCAGCTCAGGACAACCTCATTACATCAACGCACACCAACGCACCAACGTTCCGTAATAGTTTCGTGCATCCACATGACCATGACAGGGCACAAATTCACGACTCCAACACACGCCAGCACATGCCAACACATCACGGTAAGTCAACACGTCACGGTAAGTCAGCACGTAACCTGTGGTGTTAGTGCCATGTCATCAAGTGGCAATGCATCAAGTGGCAATGCACACAACACCCACGTCATCAATATACCCGTGCATGTGTAAACCTGTTGACAGTGCATGCGCACCTTATCATTGTAACAACCACTGCTGTACCACTTGTACCAGCTGTCAACCACTTCACCAGTATCCCCTGCACACAACGTACACTGTGACCACTGTAATAGCTGGACACGTGGGTGTGTCCAACCGATCCAGTTATGCCATACCACTTGTACGCACCACGTTGCATATGTACATTTGCAGTAGCCAATCAGAAGCCAGTTTCACGTTGGGTTCGCGCACACGCGCATATGCGCCTTTGCAGAGGTACCCTCCAAAACAGCCCAGGCTCCCCGGAACATGTGGTTTTCAGTGACAGCGCAGGTACTACTGGCAACAACGAGGAACAAGTACATCTTTGCAAACCACTGCCTTGATGCCTGTAGTAGCCCATAGATGGCTTTCTTGAGAAGGCATACCAAGTCCTCGTTCCCAGGTTTGATGAATCCGTCTGGCTGCTCCATGTACACAGTCTCTTCCAGGTCGCCATTCAAGAATGCATTCTTCACATCCATCTGGTGTAGATGATAGTCCTGCACTGTTACAATGGACAGAATCATTCTAATGGATGTCAATTTGACCACTGGTGCATACGTCTCGGAGAATTCTACACCTTCGATCTGCAGAAACCCTCGAGCCACTACACGAGCCTTGTACCTCACTGTCGGTTCATCGTTGTCACCAGCCTCATATGTTTGCACAAATACCCACTTGGATGATATCACGTTGCTGTCAGCTGGCCTTGGCACTACCTCCCATGTGTCATGCTCCGTCAGAGACTCGTACTCACTGTTCATGGCCTTGGTCCACGCTTTTGAATAAGGACGTGACACCGCACCCGAGTACGAGGATGGGATGTCATCACTGGCAGTGAGTAGGGCAGTTCCGCGCCACCACGAGGTAGGCGCTCTACGCTCACGAGTGGATCTCCGAAGTGGTGGTGGATCTGGTACGTCTGGCTCAAGTTCTGTCTCAGCTGTGAGCTCATCGTGGCCACTGCCCGAAGCTTCTTCTGGTGGAGTATCTGGTGCAGCGGGTTCAACTTGGGCAGCATCGGTGGGTGTAGTAGATGTGGAGGTGATGTTTGATTTCGGCTTGTCCGAGTTGTCGATCTCAGCATAGTCGTCATCATTAACGTGGTCAGTACCTTGATCTGAACCACTACATTCGTCAAACCTCACATCCCTCGACACAACCACCTTCTTCTTTTGCGCATCCCACAGTTTATAACCGTTCGATCCAGATGTGTACCCATTAAAGATCGCCTCCACGGCACGTTGCTCCAGCTTCTTCAGAGTGTGGTCCACCACTTTGTACTAGCACCGGCTACCGAACACACGCAGATTGCTCAAGTCAGGTTCATATCCACTCCACATCTCGAGTGGTGTCACGTCACTCGGAAGGGCCTTGCAGGTGACTCGATTGCGCACATACACTGCAACGTTCAATGCTTCAGCCCAGAAGCTCTTTGGCAGTTTCTTGTGATGCAGCATCGATCTCACCAAGTCCATGAGTGTTCGGTTGAACCGTTCGGCCAGACCATTCTGATGTGGATTGTAAGGCACCGTTCGCTGATGCTCAATACCGTGACGTTCAAGCTCTTGTGAAAACGTCTTTGACACATATTCACCAGCATTGTCTGTGCGTAACGCATGTAGCACAGACTCACGTGCGGTGATGGTTTTCACATGTCGGTCACTCTGATTTTGAACCATCTTCAGCCACTTCACGAACACGTGGAACACCTCATCCTTGGTCTTGAGCATGTACAAGAAGCAAAAACGGGAGTGATCATCGATGAATGTGACGAAGTAGTGTGAACCTCCCAAGGAACCTACTTGGATTGGACCACAAATGTCCGAATGCACTAGGTCCAATGGGTGCGAAGCCCGTTCCCCCCCTTGCTTGGGAGTTGGAGCACGTGTAGATTTTCCCACTACACAAGAGTCACACACATCCATCGATTGATTCAAGTCCACATTCAGCCCTGACACAACACCGTTACGAGCCATATGTTTGATACCATCCACATTCACATGAGCCATTCGAGCATGCCATAGTGACAGGTCAGTCACAAGTGCGTTGTCCATGTCTTCTGGTACTTCAATCGCGGTACATAGGTAGTACAGTCCTTTGATGCGACGGCCCTGGGCGATCATGGTGTCGCCTTTGTATACACATACTTTGGTTTTGTCAAACACCACTCGCGCACCAACGTCACACATCGTAGGTACTGACAGCAGATGATACCTTAGATTCGGTACGTGCACTACTTCACCCAACCGGCACTTGCTCTTACGCCCTTCAACAGCGAGATCGAGAGGGACACTGCCATGACCAAGAGACTCCAGCTTCGAGCCATTACCGATGCTCAAACCAGTAGACTCTCTTTTCCTATCACTGCCAAACATGGACTCGTCATACGTCATATGGGCGGTGGCACCAGAGTCAATAATCCAACCACTGATACTTTCTTCCACAGAACCTGTCGCAATGAGACAAACAAAGTCAGAGTCAGAGTCACATCCTCGTTTCTCGTTGCCGAGATCGGTCTGCACAGCTCGGTTTGCGGCAGCACTCTGCTCTTTGCTAGCCTTTTCACGTTGTCTCTTGAAACAGTTTCTCTGGATATGCCCCTTCTTACCACAGTAGTAGCACACCATGGACTTCTTTCGTGACTGCGCACAGACCAAAGCCGTGTGACTTCCGGACTCCTCCTTGGCACGATCGTTCATTCGCTGTTCCTCTTGCAGAAAAAGACTCTTCACAAACTCTAAATCGAGTTTGCGATCACCAATCGTGGTGTCAATAGCGACAATGAGGTGTTCGAAACGGTCTGGTAGCCCACATAGGATTTCCATAGCGATGTCTTCTTCCTCAACCACTACGTCCATGCTCTTCAGATCCGATGCAAGATGACGAACAAGATTGATGAAGTGTATCATTTTCTCATCATCTCGCATCTTGGCTGTGTAGAAGGCACGTCTTGCATTGATTCGGTTGAGCAGCGTTTTACGCTGAAACACATCGCAAATGGCTTTCCACATTTCCGCAGCATTCTCGGTATCCCTCACATGGTCCAAATGCTCATCACTAATGCTGAGACCAATAACAGCCCTGGCCTTGGCGTCTTTCTTCTTCCATGCTAACAACTCGTCATCTTCCCTAGGCCTGGTTGATTCAAGATGGTCATCGAGGTCCTTGAGTGCAAGCAGCAACTCAACCTTTTGCTTCCATACATGGAAGTTATCCTCGCCCAACTTTTCAATCTTGAAGCCACCGAATGAATCCATGCTTGGTAGATGTCAACAAACAGCACAGATGCGATGAAAGACCTACGGCACTTAAGTAGTACAAAAATGGCAACAACGACAACAATAACAACAAAAACAACGACAACAACAACAACCAAAAAACTTCAAATTCGGGCGCACTGACGGGAGAAACTACCTCCGCTACCCTAGGGTGTCGGACCCCTGGCCCCCGGAGATGCTCCGCGTACAAGACGTCTTCTTCTGTCTTCCCTCTCCTACGTCTAAGGAGAAGATTTGTTGCTCTCTACGACGCTTCCAGAGGATGTTTAATAACCCAAGATATGCTTTCACCAAGTATAAGCCTCTCTGGCCTCTTGCAAGAACTTGCGCGACCTCGCAACTGAAGCTACTATGGCAACCAAAGTACGCTGCTAACGCGCAACAACTTAAGGTCACACGCGGCCTGATCCTAAGAAGGAGGTCAGCCTACGCCACGTCGCCTCCCCGCACAAACGCCCAAGGGTCAGATGCACGGATCAAAAGCTCGTTATGGAATACCTTCGCAACAGCCCAAGAATCCCGACACGCAGTCAGGATCAAAACAAATAATTCAATCACCCCCACCAGCGCAGTACGCCACGGCACCCCGTCCACAGATGCACCCGCTGAACTTACCAGGTCTTAACGACCGTCACCGTTATCTGTCCAAATGGACTGGTGGGAAGCCGCTCGACAGTACACCCGCTTTGGTTCAAGCCGCCAGGCTCACGTCCCTGGATACCTGGAATCACCCAAAGTAACCCGGATCAACCGCTCGTCGCACTGGAAACCAGATGATGACCAAGAAACACGAAATATAAACAACTGCTGAGCACACGATCACGGAGCCCAGACTTCGAAACCAGACCGACTTGACCTCACGGATACGACCCGACTAACGACTCGGGGATCCCAAAACACAAGATAGAGGGAGTGTCACACGCAAAGTAGATAGCCATCGACAACACGGGCAACAACGGAGGCCCAACTCAACAACGATAGGAAGTAAACGTCGAACCATTACCACCACAACGCCCTCAGGGAGGAACGCAAACCAAAGGAGAATGACCAACACCGACCAAAAATGGTATCAAGACCCCCGACGCAACGACGAAAGAGGCAACCACGGCGAAACGGATGAACGGCGGTGAGGGAGAGCGGCGACAGACGAGCAATAAGGAAAGGGATAGCGACAGCGGTAAGCGGGGCTGGGCCCATAACCTGTTGAAAGTTGTAAGGAAGTTGAGGGGATGGAAGGGAAGCTCGCCAGCTCTGGCTTGGATTTACTTGGAGGTCCTTCAGGCACATCTTATATTCCACTCTAAACTCGAATTGCGCGGGAACACCAACTACAAGTAAAACCTAGACCATTTTGCAGGGACACTGAATACTACCAATCATCATCTAACATGACATAGCCAGCTCAGGACAACCTCATTACATCAACGCACACCAACGCACCAACATTCCGTAATAGTTTCGTGCATCCACATGACCATGACAGGGCACAAATTCACGACTCCAACACACGCCAGCACATGCCAACACATCACGGTAAGTCAACACGTCACGGTAAGTCAGCACGTAACCTGTGGTGTTAGTGCCATGTCATCAAGTGGCAATGCATCAAGTGGCAATGCACACAACACCCACGTCATCAATATACCCGTGCATGTGTAAACCTGTTGACAGTGCATGCGCACCTTATCATTGTAACAACCACTGCTGTACCACTTGTACCAGCTGTCAACCACTTCACCAGTATCCCCTGCACACAACGTACACTGTGACCACTGTAATAGCTGGACACGTGGGTGTGTCCAACCGATCCAGTTATGCCATACCACTTGTACGCACCACGTTGCATATGTACATTTGCAGTAGCCAATCAGAAGCCAGTTTCACGTTGGGTTCGCGCACACGCGCATATGCGCCTTTGCAGAGGTACCCTCCAAAACAGCCCAGGCTCCCCGGAACATGTGGTTTTCAGTGACAGCGCAGGTACTACTGGCAACAACGAGGAACAAGTACATCTTTGCAAACCACTGCCTTGATGCCTGTAGTAGCCCATAGATGGCTTTCTTGAGAAGGCATACCAAGTCCTCGTTCCCAGGTTTGATGAATCCGTCTGGCTGCTCCATGTACACAGTCTCTTCCAGGTCGCCATTCAAGAATGCATTCTTCACATCCATCTGGTGTAGATGATAGTCCTGCACTGTTACAATGGACAGAATCATTCTAATGGATGTCAATTTGACCACTGGTGCATACGTCTCGGAGAATTCTACACCTTCGATCTGCAGAAACCCTCGAGCCACCACACGAGCCTTGTACCTCACTGTCGGTTCATCGTTGTCACCAGCCTCATATGTTTGCACAAATACCCACTTGGATGATATCACGTTGCTGTCAGCTGGCCTTGGCACTACCTCCCATGTGTCATGCTCCGTCAGAGACTCGTACTCACTGTTCATGGCCTTGGTCCACGCTTTTGAATAAGGACGTGACACCGCACCCGAGTACGAGGATGGGATGTCATCACTGGCAGTGAGTAGGGCAGTTCCGCGCCACCACGAGGTAGGCGCTCTACGCTCACGAGTGGATCTCCGAAGTGGTGGTGGATCTGGTACGTCTGGCTCAAGTTCTGTCTCAGCTGTGAGCTCATCGTGGCCACTGCCCGAAGCTTCTTCTGGTGGAGTATCTGGTGCAGCGGGTTCAACTTGGGCAGCATCGGTGGGTGTAGTAGATGTGGAGGTGATGTTTGATTTCGGCTTGTCCGAGTTGTCGATCTCAGCATAGTCGTCATCATTAACGTGGTCAGTACCTTGATCTGAACCACTACATTCGTCAAACCTCACATCCCTCGACACAACCACCTTCTTCTTTTGCGCATCCCACAGTTTATAACCGTTCGATCCAGATGTGTACCCATTAAAGATCGCCTCCACGGCACGTTGCTCCAGCTTCTTCAGAGTGTGGTCCACCACTTTGTACCAGCACCGGCTACCGAACACACGCAGATTGCTCAAGTCAGGTTCATATCCACTCCACATCTCGAGTGGTGTCACGTCACTCGGAAGGGCCTTGCAGGTGACTCGATTGCGCACATACACTGCAACGTTCAATGCTTCAGCCCAGAAGCTCTTTGGCAGTTTCTTGTGATGCAGCATCGATCTCACCAAGTCCATGAGTGTTCGGTTGAACCGTTCGGCCAGACCATTCTGATGTGGATTGTAAGGCACCGTTCGCTGATGCTCAATACCGTGACGTTCAAGCTCTTGTGAAAACGTCTTTGACACATATTCACCAGCATTGTCTGTGCGTAACGCATGTAGCACAGACTCACGTGCGGTGATGGTTTTCACATGTCGGTCACTCTGATTTTGAACCATCTTCAGCCACTTCACGAACACGTGGAACACCTCATCCTTGGTCTTGAGCATGTACAAGAAGCAAAAACGGGAGTGATCATCGATGAATGTGACGAAGTAGTGTGAACCTCCCAAGGAACCTACTTGGATTGGACCACAAATGTCCGAATGCACTAGGTCCAATGGGTGCAAAGCCCGTTCCCCCCCTTGCTTGGGAGTTGGAGCACGTGTAGATTTTCCCACTACACAAGAGTCACACACATCCATCGATTGATTCAAGTCCACATTCAGCCCTGACACAACACCGTTACGAGCCATATGTTTGATACCATCCACATTCACATGAGCCATTCGAGCATGCCATAGTGACAGGTCAGTCACAAGTGCGTTGTCCATGTCTTCTGGTACTTCAATCGCGGTACATAGGTAGTACAGTCCTTTGATGCGACGGCCCTGGGCGATCATGGTGTCGCCTTTGTATACACATACTTTGGTTTTGTCAAACACCACTCGCGCACCAACGTCACACATCGTAGGTACTGACAGCAGATGATACCTTAGATTCGGTACGTGCACTACTTCACCCAACCGGCACTTGCTCTTACGCCCTTCAACAGCGAGATCGAGAGGGACACTGCCATGACCAAGAGACTCCAGCTTCGAGCCATTACCGATGCTCAAACCAGTAGACTCTCTTTTCCTATCACTGCCAAACATGGACTCGTCATACGTCATATGGGCGGTGGCACCAGAGTCAATAATCCAGTCACTGATACTTTCTTCCACAGAACCTGTCGCAATGAGACAAACAAAGTCAGAGTCAGAGTCACATCCTCGTTTCTCGTTGCCGAGATCGGTCTGCACAGCTCGGTTTGCGGCAGCACTCTGCTCTTTGCTAGCCTTTTCACGTTGTCTCTTGAAACAGTTTCTCTGGATATGCCCTTCTTACCACAGTAGTAGCACACCATGGACTTCTTTCGTGACTGCGCACAGACCAAAGCCGTGTCACTTCCGGACTCCTCCTTGGCACGATCGTTCATTCGCTGTTCCTCTTGCAGAAAAAGACTCTTCACAAACTCTAAATCGAGTTTGCGATCACCAATCGTGGTGTCAATAGCGACAATGAGGTGTTCGAAACGGTCTGGTAGCCCACATAGGATTTCCATAGCGATGTCTTCTTCCTCAACCACTACGTCCATGCTCTTCAGATCCGATGCAAGATGACGAACAAGATTGATGAAGTGTATCATTTTCTCATCATCTCGCATCTTGGCTGTGTAGAAGGCACGTCTTGCATTGATTCGGTTGAGCAGCGTTTTACGCTGAAACACATCGCAAATGGCTTTCCACATTTCCGCAGCATTCTCGGTATCCCTCACATGGTCCAAATGCTCATCACTAATGCTGAGACCAATAACAGCCCTGGCCTTGGCGTCTTTCTTCTTCCATGCTAACAACTCGTCATCTTCCCTAGGCCTGGTTGATTCAAGATGGTCATCGAGGTCCTTGAGTGCAAGCAGCAACTCAACCTTTTGCTTCCATACATGGAAGTTATCCTCGCCCAACTTTTCAATCTTGAAGCCACCGAATGAATCCATGCTTGGTAGATGTCAACAAACAGCACAGATGCGATGAAAGACCTACGGCACTTAAGTAGTACAAAAATGGCAACAACGACAACAATAACAACAAAAACAACGACAACAACAACAACCAAAAAACTTCAAATTCGGGCGCACTGACGGGAGAAACTACCTCCGCTACCCTAGGGTGTCGGACCCCTGGCCCCCGGAGATGCTCCGCGTACAAGACGTCTTCTTCTGTCTTCCCTCTCCTACGTCTAAGGAGAAGATTTGTTGCTCTCTACGACGCTTCCAGAGGATGTTTAATAACCCAAGATATGCTTTCACCAAGTATAAGCCTCTCTGGCCTCTTGCAAGAACTTGCGCGACCTCGCAACTGAAGCTACTATGGCAACCAAAGTACGCTGCTAACGCGCAACAACTTAAGGTCACACGCGGCCTGATCCTAAGAAGGAGGTCAGCCTACGCCACGTCGCCTCCCCGCACAAACGCCCAAGGGTCAGATGCACGGATCAAAAGCTCGTTATGGAATACCTTCGCAACAGCCCAAGAATCCCGACACGCAGTCAGGATCAAAACAAATAATTCAATCACCCCCACCAGCGCAGTACGCCACGGCACCCCGTCCACAGATGCACCCGCTGAACTTACCAGGTCTTAACGACCGTCACCGTTATCTGTCCAAATGGACTGGTGGGAAGCCGCTCGACAGTACACCCGCTTTGGTTCAAGCCGCCAGGCTCACGTCCCTGGATACCTGGAATCACCCAAAGTAACCCGGATCAACCGCTCGTCGCACTGGAAACCAGATGATGACCAAGAAACACGAAATATAAACAACTGCTGAGCACACGATCACGGAGCCCAGACTTCGAAACCAGACCGACTTGACCTCACGGATACGACCCGACTAACGACTCGGGGATCCCAAAACACAAGATAGAGGGAGTGTCACACGCAAAGTAGATAGCCATCGACAACACGGGCAACAACGGAGGCCCAACTCAACAACGATAGGAAGTAAACGTCGAACCATTACCACCACAACGCCCTCAGGGAGGAACGCAAACCAAAGGAGAATGACCAACACCGACCAAAAATGGTATCAAGACCCCCGACGCAACGACGAAAGAGGCAACCACGGCGAAACGGATGAACGGCGGTGAGGGAGAGCGGCGACAGACGAGCAATAAGGAAAGGGATAGCGACAGCGGTAAGCGGGGCTGGGCCCATAACCTGTTGAAAGTTGTAAGGAAGTTGAGGGGATGGAAGGGAAGCTCGCCAGCTCTGGCTTGGATTTACTTGGAGGTCCTTCAGGCACATCTTATATTCCACTCTAAACTCGAATTGCGCGGGAACACCAACTACAAGTAAAACCTAGACCATTTTGCAGGGACACTGAATACTACCAATCATCATCTAACATGACATAGCCAGCTCAGGACAACCTCATTACATCAACGCACACCAACGCACCAACATTCCGTAATAGTTTCGTGCATCCACATGACCATGACAGGGCACAAATTCACGACTCCAACACACGCCAGCACATGCCAACACATCACGGTAAGTCAACACGTCACGGTAAGTCAGCACGTAACCTGTGGTGTTAGTGCCATGTCATCAAGTGGCAATGCATCAAGTGGCAATGCACACAACACCCACGTCATCAATATACCCGTGCATGTGTAAACCTGTTGACAGTGCATGCGCACCTTATCATTGTAACAACCACTGCTGTACCACTTGTACCAGCTGTCAACCACTTCACCAGTATCCCCTGCACACAACGTACACTGTGACCACTGTAATAGCTGGACACGTGGGTGTGTCCAACCGATCCAGTTATGCCATACCACTTGTACGCACCACGTTGCATATGTACATTTGCAGTAGCCAATCAGAAGCCAGTTTCACGTTGGGTTCGCGCACACGCGCATATGCGCCTTTGCAGAGGTACCCTCCAAAACAGCCCAGGCTCCCCGGAACATGTGGTTTTCAGTGACAGCGCAGGTACTACTGGCAACAACGAGGAACAAGTACATCTTTGCAAACCACTGCCTTGATGCCTGTAGTAGCCCATAGATGGCTTTCTTGAGAAGGCATACCAAGTCCTCGTTCCCAGGTTTGATGAATCCGTCTGGCTGCTCCATGTACACAGTCTCTTCCAGGTCGCCATTCAAGAATGCATTCTTCACATCCATCTGGTGTAGATGATAGTCCTGCACTGTTACAATGGACAGAATCATTCTAATGGATGTCAATTTGACCACTGGTGCATACGTCTCGGAGAATTCTACACCTTCGATCTGCAGAAACCCTCGAGCCACCACACGAGCCTTGTACCTCACTGTCGGTTCATCGTTGTCACCAGCCTCATATGTTTGCACAAATACCCACTTGGATGATATCACGTTGCTGTCAGCTGGCCTTGGCACTACCTCCCATGTGTCATGCTCCGTCAGAGACTCGTACTCACTGTTCATGGCCTTGGTCCACGCTTTTGAATAAGGACGTGACACCGCACCCGAGTACGAGGATGGGATGTCATCACTGGCAGTGAGTAGGGCAGTTCCGCGCCACCACGAGGTAGGCGCTCTACGCTCACGAGTGGATCTCCGAAGTGGTGGTGGATCTGGTACGTCTGGCTCAAGTTCTGTCTCAGCTGTGAGCTCATCGTGGCCACTGCCCGAAGCTTCTTCTGGTGGAGTATCTGGTGCAGCGGGTTCAACTTGGGCAGCATCGGTGGGTGTAGTAGATGTGGAGGTGATGTTTGATTTCGGCTTGTCCGAGTTGTCGATCTCAGCATAGTCGTCATCATTAACGTGGTCAGTACCTTGATCTGAACCACTACATTCGTCAAACCTCACATCCCTCGACACAACCACCTTCTTCTTTTGCGCATCCCACAGTTTATAACCGTTCGATCCAGATGTGTACCCATTAAAGATCGCCTCCACGGCACGTTGCTCCAGCTTCTTCAGAGTGTGGTCCACCACTTTGTACCAGCACCGGCTACCGAACACACGCAGATTGCTCAAGTCAGGTTCATATCCACTCCACATCTCGAGTGGTGTCACGTCACTCGGAAGGGCCTTGCAGGTGACTCGATTGCGCACATACACTGCAACGTTCAATGCTTCAGCCCAGAAGCTCTTTGGCAGTTTCTTGTGATGCAGCATCGATCTCACCAAGTCCATGAGTGTTCGGTTGAACCGTTCGGCCAGACCATTCTGATGTGGATTGTAAGGCACCGTTCGCTGATGCTCAATACCGTGACGTTCAAGCTCTTGTGAAAACGTCTTTGACACATATTCACCAGCATTGTCTGTGCGTAACGCATGTAGCACAGACTCACGTGCGGTGATGGTTTTCACATGTCGGTCACTCTGATTTTGAACCATCTTCAGCCACTTCACGAACACGTGGAACACCTCATCCTTGGTCTTGAGCATGTACAAGAAGCAAAAACGGGAGTGATCATCGATGAATGTGACGAAGTAGTGTGAACCTCCCAAGGAACCTACTTGGATTGGACCACAAATGTCCGAATGCACTAGGTCCAATGGGTGCAAAGCCCGTTCCCCCCCTTGCTTGGGAGTTGGAGCACGTGTAGATTTTCCCACTACACAAGAGTCACACACATCCATCGATTGATTCAAGTCCACATTCAGCCCTGACACAACACCGTTACGAGCCATATGTTTGATACCATCCACATTCACATGAGCCATTCGAGCATGCCATAGTGACAGGTCAGTCACAAGTGCGTTGTCCATGTCTTCTGGTACTTCAATCGCGGTACATAGGTAGTACAGTCCTTTGATGCGACGGCCCTGGGCGATCATGGTGTCGCCTTTGTATACACATACTTTGGTTTTGTCAAACACCACTCGCGCACCAACGTCACACATCGTAGGTACTGACAGCAGATGATACCTTAGATTCGGTACGTGCACTACTTCACCCAACCGGCACTTGCTCTTACGCCCTTCAACAGCGAGATCGAGAGGGACACTGCCATGACCAAGAGACTCCAGCTTCGAGCCATTACCGATGCTCAAACCAGTAGACTCTCTTTTCCTATCACTGCCAAACATGGACTCGTCATACGTCATATGGGCGGTGGCACCAGAGTCAATAATCCAGTCACTGATACTTTCTTCCACAGAACCTGTCGCAATGAGACAAACAAAGTCAGAGTCAGAGTCACATCCTCGTTTCTCGTTGCCGAGATCGGTCTGCACAGCTCGGTTTGCGGCAGCACTCTGCTCTTTGCTAGCCTTTTCACGTTGTCTCTTGAAACAGTTTCTCTGGATATGCCCCTTCTTACCACAGTAGTAGCACACCATGGACTTCTTTCGTGACTGCGCACAGACCAAAGCCGTGTCACTTCCGGACTCCTCCTTGGCACGATCGTTCATTCGCTGTTCCTCTTGCAGAAAAAGACTCTTCACAAACTCTAAATCGAGTTTGCGATCACCAATCGTGGTGTCAATAGCGACAATGAGGTGTTCGAAACGGTCTGGTAGCCCACATAGGATTTCCATAGCGATGTCTTCTTCCTCAACCACTACGTCCATGCTCTTCAGATCCGATGCAAGATGACGAACAAGATTGATGAAGTGTATCATTTTCTCATCATCTCGCATCTTGGCTGTGTAGAAGGCACGTCTTGCATTGATTCGGTTGAGCAGCGTTTTACGCTGAAACACATCGCAAATGGCTTTCCACATTTCCGCAGCATTCTCGGTATCCCTCACATGGTCCAAATGCTCATCACTAATGCTGAGACCAATAACAGCCCTGGCCTTGGCGTCTTTCTTCTTCCATGCTAACAACTCGTCATCTTCCCTAGGCCTGGTTGATTCAAGATGGTCATCGAGGTCCTTGAGTGCAAGCAGCAACTCAACCTTTTGCTTCCATACATGGAAGTTATCCTCGCCCAACTTTTCAATCTTGAAGCCACCGAATGAATCCATGCTTGGTAGATGTCAACAAACAGCACAGATGCGATGAAAGACCTACGGCACTTAAGTAGTACAAAAATGGCAACAACGACAACAATAACAACAAAAACAACGACAACAACAACAACCAAAAAACTTCAAATTCGGGCGCACTGACGGGAGGTACTACCTCCGCTACCCTAGGGTGTCGGACCCCTGGCCCCCGGAGATGCTCCGCGTACAAGACGTCTTCTTCTGTCTTCCCTCTCCTACGTCTAAGGAGAAGATTTGTTGCTCTCTACGACGCTTCCAGAGGATGTTTAATAACCCAAGATATGCTTTCACCAAGTATAAGCCTCTCTGGCCTCTTGCAAGAACTTGCGCGACCTCGCAACTGAAGCTACTATGGCAACCAAAGTACGCTGCTAACGCGCAACAACTTAAGGTCACACGCGGCCTGATCCTAAGAAGGAGGTCAGCCTACGCCACGTCGCCTCCCCGCACAAACGCCCAAGGGTCAGATGCACGGATCAAAAGCTCGTTATGGAATACCTTCGCAACAGCCCAAGAATCCCGACACGCAGTTAGGATCAAAACAAATAATTCAATCACCCCCACCAGCGCAGTACCCCACGGCACCCCGTCCACAGATGCACCCGCTGAACTTACCAGGTCTTAACGACCGTCACCGTTATCTGTCCAAATGGACTGGTGGGAAGCCGCTCGACAGTACACCCGCTTTGGTTCAAGCCGCCAGGCTCACGTCCCTGGATACCTGGAATCACCCAAAGTAACCCGGATCAACCGCTCGTCGCACTGGAAACCAGATGATGACCAAGAAACACGAAATATAAACAACTGCTGAGCACACGATCACGGAGCCCAGACTTCGAAACTAGACCGACTTGACCTCACGGATACGACCCGACTAACGACTCGGGGATCCCAAAACACAAGATAGAGGGAGTGTCACACGCAAAGTAGATAGCCATCGACAACACGGGCAACAACGGAGGCCCAACTCAACAACGATAGGAAGTAAACGTCGAACCATTACCACCACAACGCCCTCAGGGAGGAACGCAAACCAAAGGAGAATGACCAACACCGACCAAAAATGGTATCAAGACCCCCGACGCAACGACGAAAGAGGCAACCACGGCGAAACGGATGAACGGCGGTGAGGGAGAGCGGCGACAGACGAGCAATAAGGAAAGGGATAGCGACAGCGGTAAGCGGGGCTGGGCCCATAACCTGTTGAAAGTTGTAAGGAAGTTGAGGGAATGGAAGGGAAGCTCGCCAGCTCTGGCTTGGATTTACTTGGAGGTCCTTCAGGCACATCTTATATTCCACTCTAAACTCGAATTGCGCGGGAACACCAACTACAAGTAAAACCTAAACCATTAAGCAGGGACACTCAATACTACCAATCATCATCTAACATGACATAGCCAGCTCAGGACAACCTCATTACATCAACGCACACCAACGCACCAACGTTCCGTAATAGTTTCGTGCATCCACATGACCATGACAGGGCACAAATTCACGACTCCAACACACGCCAGCACATGCCAACACATCACGGTAAGTCAACACGTCACGGTAAGTCAGCACGTAACCTGTGGTGTTAGTGCCATGTCATCAAGTGGCAATGCATCAAGTGGCAATGCACACAACACCCACGTCATCAATATACCCGTGCATGTGTAAACCTGTTGACAGTGCATGCGCACCTTATCATTGTAACAACCACTGCTGTACCACTTGTACCAGCTGTCAACCACTTCACCAGTATCCCCTGCACACAACGTACACTGTGACCACTGTAATAGCTGGACACGTGGGTGTGTCCAACCGATCCAGTTATGCCATACCACTTGTACGCACCACGTTGCATATGTACATTTGCAGTAGCCAATCAGAAGCCAGTTTCACGTTGGGTTCGCGCACACGCGCATATGCGCCTTTGCAGAGGTACCCTCCAAAACAGCCCAGGCTCCCCGGAACATGTGGTTTTCAGTGACAGCGCAGGTACTACTGGCAACAACGAGGAACAAGTACATCTTTGCAAACCACTGCCTTGATGCCTGTAGTAGCCCATAGATGGCTTTCTTGAGAAGGCATACCAAGTCCTCGTTCCCAGGTTTGATGAATCCGTCTGGCTGCTCCATGTACACAGTCTCTTCCAGGTCGCCATTCAAGAATGCATTCTTCACATCCATCTGGTGTAGATGATAGTCCTGCACTGTTACAATGGACAGAATCACTCTAATGGATGTCAATTTGACCACTGGTGCATACGTCTCGGAGAATTCTACACCTTCGATCTGCAGAAACCCTCGAGCCACTACACGAGCCTTGTACCTCACTGTCGGTTCATCGTTGTCACCAGCCTCATATGTTTGCACAAATACCCACTTGGATGATATCACGTTGCTGTCAGCTGGCCTTGGCACTACCTCCCATGTGTCATGCTCCGTCAGAGACTCGTACTCACTGTTCATGGCCTTGGTCCACGCTTTTGAATAAGGACGTGACACCGCACCCGAGTACGAGGATGGGATGTCATCACTGGCAGTGAGTAGGGCAGTTCCGCGCCACCACGAGGTAGGCGCTCTACGCTCACGAGTGGATCTCCGAAGTGGTGGTGGATCTGGTACGTCTGGCTCAAGTTCTGTCTCAGCTGTGAGCTCATCGTGGCCACTGCCCGAAGCTTCTTCTGGTGGAGTATCTGGTGCAGCGGGTTCAACTTGGGCAGCATCGGTGGGTGTAGTAGATGTGGAGGTGATGTTTGATTTCGGCTTGTCCGAGTTGTCGATCTCAGCATAGTCGTCATCATTAACGTGGTCAGTACCTTGATCTGAACCACTACATTCGTCAAACCTCACATCCCTCGACACAACCACCTTCTTCTTTTGCGCATCCCACAGTTTATAACCGTTCGATCCAGATGTGTACCCATTAAAGATCGCCTCCACGGCACGTTGCTCCAGCTTCTTCAGAGTGTGGTCCACCACTTTGTACCAGCACCGGCTACCGAACACACGCAGATTGCTCAAGTCAGGTTCATATCCACTCCACATCTCGAGTGGTGTCACGTCACTCGGAAGGGCCTTGCAGGTGACTCGATTGCGCACATACACTGCAACGTTCAATGCTTCAGCCCAGAAGCTCTTTGGCAGTTTCTTGTGATGCAGCATCGATCTCACCAAGTCCATGAGTGTTCGGTTGAACCGTTCGGCCAGACCATTCTGATGTGGATTGTAAGGCACCGTTCGCTGATGCTCAATACCGTGACGTTCAAGCTCTTGTGAAAACGTCTTTGACACATATTCACCAGCATTGTCTGTGCGTAACGCATGTAGCACAGACTCACGTGCGGTGATGGTTTTCACATGTCGGTCACTCTGATTTTGAACCATCTTCAGCCTTTTCACGAACACGTGGAACACCTCATCCTTGGTCTTGAGCATGTACAAGAAGCAAAAACGGGAGTGATCATCGATGAATGTGACGAAGTAGTGTGAACCTCCCAAGGAACCTACTTGGATTGGACCACAAATGTCCGAATGCACTAGGTCCAATGGGTGCAAAGCCCGTTCCCCCCCTTGCTTGGGAGTTGGAGCACGTGTAGATTTTCCCACTACACAAGAGTCACACACATCCATCGATTGATTCAAGTCCACATTCAGCCCTGACACAACACCGTTACGAGCCATATGTTTGATACCATCCACATTCACATGAGCCATTCGAGCATGCCATAGTGACAGGTCAGTCACAAGTGCGTTGTCCATGTCTTCTGGTACTTCAATCGCGGTACATAGGTAGTACAGTCCTTTGATGCGACGGCCCTGGGCGATCATGGTGTCGCCTTTGTATACACATACTTTGGTTTTGTCAAACACCACTCGCGCACCAACGTCACACATCGTAGGTACTGACAGCAGATGATACCTTAGATTCGGTACGTGCACTACTTCACCCAACCGGCACTTGCTCTTACGCCCTTCAACAGCGAGATCGAGAGGGACACTGCCATGACCAAGAGACTCCAGCTTCGAGCCATTACCGATGCTCAAACCAGTAGACTCTCTTTTCCTATCACTGCCAAACATGGACTCGTCATACGTCATATGGGCGGTGGCACCAGAGTCAATAATCCAGTCACTGATACTTTCTTCCACAGAACCTGTCGCAATGAGACAAACAAAGTCAGAGTCAGAGTCACATCCTCGTTTCTCGTTGCCGAGATCGGTCTGCACAGCTCGGTTTGCGGCAGCACTCTGCTCTTTGCTAGCCTTTTCACGTTGTCTCTTGAAACAGTTTCTCTGGATATGCCCCTTCTTACCACAGTAGTAGCACACCATGGACTTCTTTCGTGACTGCGCACAGACCAAAGCCGTGTCACTTCCGGACTCCTCCTTGGCACGATCGTTCATTCGCTGTTCCTCTTGCAGAAAAAGACTCTTCACAAACTCTAAATCGAGTTTGCGATCACCAATCGTGGTGTCAATAGCGACAATGAGGTGTTCGAAACGGTCTGGTAGCCCACATAGGATTTCCATAGCGATGTCTTCTTCCTCAACCACTACGTCCATGCTCTTCAGATCCGATGCAAGATGACGAACAAGATTGATGAAGTGTATCATTTTCTCATCATCTCGCATCTTGGCTGTGTAGAAGGCACGTCTTGCATTGATTCGGTTGAGCAGCGTTTTACGCTGAAACACATCGCAAATGGCTTTCCACATTTCCGCAGCATTCTCGGTATCCCTCACATGGTCCAAATGCTCATCACTAATGCTGAGACCAATAACAGCCCTGGCCTTGGCGTCTTTCTTCTTCCATGCTAACAACTCGTCATCTTCCCTAGGCCTGGTTGATTCAAGATGGTCATCGAGGTACTTGAGTGCAAGCAGCAACTCAACCTTTTGCTTCCATACATGGAAGTTATCCTCGCCCAACTTTTCAATCTTGAAGCCACCGAATGAATCCATGCTTGGTAGATGTCAACAAACAGCACAGATGCGATGAAAGACCTACGGCACTTAAGTAGTACAAAAATGGCAACAACGACAACAATAACAACAAAAACAACGACAACAACAACAACCAAAAAACTTCAAATTCGGGCGCACTGACGGGAGAAACTACCTCCGCTACCCTAGGGTGTCGGACCCCTGGCCCCCGGAGATGCTCCGCGTACAAGACGTCTTCTTCTGTCTTCCCTCTCCTACGTCTAAGGAGAAGATTTGTTGCTCTCTACGACGCTTCCAGAGGATGTTTAATAACCCAAGATATGCTTTCACCAAGTATAAGCCTCTCTGGCCTCTTGCAAGAACTTGCGCGACCTCGCAACTGAAGCTACTATGGCAACCAAAGTACGCTGCTAACGCGCAACAACTTAAGGTCACACGCGGCCTGATCCTAAGAAGGAGGTCAGCCTACGCCACGTCGCCTCCCCGCACAAACGCCCAAGGGTCAGATGCACGGATCAAAAGCTCGTTATGGAATACCTTCGCAACAGCCCAAGAATCCCGACACGCAGTTAGGATCAAAACAAATAATTCAATCACCCCCACCAGCGCAGTACGCCACGGCACCCCGTCCACAGATGCACCCGCTGAACTTACCAGGTCTTAACGACCGTCACCGTTATGTGTCCAAATGGACTGGTGGGAAGCCGCTCGACAGTACACCCGCTTTGGTTCAAGCCGCCAGGCTCACGTCCCTGGATACCTGGAATCACCCAAAGTAACCCGGATCAACCGCTCGTCGCACTGGAAACCAGATGATGACCAAGAAACACGAAATATAAACAACTGCTGAGCACACGATCACGGAGCCCAGACTTCGAAACTAGACCGACTTGACCTCACGGATACGACCCGACTAACGACTCGGGGATCCCAAAACACAAGATAGAGGGAGTGTCACACGCAAAGTAGATAGCCATCGACAACACGGGCAACAACGGAGGCCCAACTCAACAACGATAGGAAGTAAACGTCGAACCATTACCACCACAACGCCCTCAGGGAGGAACGCAAACCAAAGGAGAATGACCAACACCGACCAAAAATGGTATCAAGACCCCCGACGCAACGACGAAAGAGGCAACCACGGCGAAACGGATGAACGGCGGTGAGGGAGAGCGGCGACAGACGAGCAATAAGGAAAGGGATAGCGACAGCGGTAAGCGGGGCTGGGCCCATAACCTGTTGAAAGTTGTAAGGAAGTTGAGGGGATGGAAGGGAAGCTCGCCAGCTCTGGCTTGGATTTACTTGGAGGTCCTTCAGGCACATCTTATATTCCACTCTAAACTCGAATTGCGCGGGAACACCAACTACAAGTAAAACCTAGACCATTTTGCAGGGACACTGAATACTACCAATCATCATCTAACATGACATAGCCAGCTCAGGACAACCTCATTACATCAACGCACACCAACGCACCAACATTCCGTAATAGTTTCGTGCATCCACATGACCATGACAGGGCACAAATTCACGACTCCAACACACGCCAGCACATGCCAACACATCACGGTAAGTCAACACGTCACGGTAAGTCGGCACGTAACCTGTGGTGTTAGTGCCATGTCATCAAGTGGCAATGCATCAAGTGGCAATGCACACAACACCCACGTCATCAATATACCCGTGCATGTGTAAACCTGTTGACAGTGCATGCGCACCTTATCATTGTAACAACCACTGCTGTACCACTTGTACCAGCTGTCAACCACTTCACCAGTATCCCCTGCACACAACGTACACTGTGACCACTGTAATAGCTGGACACGTGGGTGTGTCCAACCGATCCAGTTATGCCATACCACTTGTACGCACCACGTTGCATATGTACATTTGCAGTAGCCAATCAGAAGCCAGTTTCACGTTGGGTTCGCGCACACGCGCATATGCGCTTTTGCAGAGGTACCCTCCAAAACAGCCCAGGCTCCCCGGAACATGTGGTTTTCAGTGACAGCGCAGGTACTACTGGCAACAACGAGGAACAAGTACATCTTTGCAAACCACTGCCTTGATGCCTGTAGTAGCCCATAGATGGCTTTCTTGAGAAGGCATACCAAGTCCTCGTTCCCAGGTTTGATGAATCCGTCTGGCTGCTCCATGTACACAGTCTCTTCCAGGTCGCCATTCAAGAATGCATTCTTCACATCCATCTGGTGCAGATGATAGTTCTGCACTGCTACAATGGACAGAATCATTCTAATGGATGTGAATTGGACCACTGGTGCATACGTCTCGGAGAAGTCTACACCTTCCATCTGCAGAAACCCTCGAGCCACCACACGAGCCTTGTACCTCACTGTCGGTTCATCGTTGTCACCAGCCTCATATGTTTGCACAAATACCCACTTGGATGATATCACGTTGCTGTCAGCTGGCCTTGGCACTACCTCCCATGTGTCATGCTCCGTCAGAGACTCGTACTCACTGTTCATGGCCTTGGTCCACGCTTTTGAATAAGGACGTGACACCGCACCCGAGTACGAGGATGGGATGTCATCACTGGCAGTGAGTAGGGCAGTTCCGCGCCACCACGAGGTAGGCGCTCTACGCTCACGAGTGGATCTCCGAAGTGGTGGTGGATCTGGTACGTCTGGCTCAAGTTCTGTCTCAGCTGTGAGCTCATCGTGGCCACTGCCTGAAGCTTCTTCTGGTGGAGTATCTGGTGCAGCGGGTTCAACTTGGGCAGCATCGGTGGGTGTAGTAGATGTGGAGGTGATGTTTGATTTCGGCTTGTCCGAGTTGTCGATCTCAGCATAGTCGTCATCATTAACGTGGTCAGTACCTTGATCTGAACCACTACATTCGTCAAACCTCACATCCCTCGACACAACCACCTTCTTCTTTTGCGCATCCCACAGTTTATAACCGTTCGATCCAGATGTGTACCCATTAAAGATCGCCTCCACGGCACGTTGCTCCAGCTTCTTCAGAGTGTGGTCCACCACTTTGTACCAGCACCGGCTACCGAACACACGCAGATTGCTCAAGTCAGGTTCATATCCACTCCACATCTCGAGTGGTGTCACGTCACTCGGAAGGGCCTTGCAGGTGACTCGATTGCGCACATACACTGCAACGTTCAATGCTTCAGCCCAGAAGCTCTTTGGCAGTTTCTTGTGATGCAGCATCGATCTCACCAAGTCCATGAGTGTTCGGTTGAACCGTTCGGCCAGACCATTCTGATGTGGATTGTAAGGCACCGTTCGCTGATGCTCAATACCGTGACGTTCAAGCTCTTGTGAAAACTTCTTTGACACATATTCACCAGCATTGTCTGTGCGTAACGCATGTAGCACAGACTCACGTGCGGTGATGGTTTTCACATGTCGGTCACTCTGATTTTGAACCATCTTCAGCCACTTCACGAACACGTAGAACACCTCATCCTTTGTCTTGAGCATGTACAAGAAGCAAAAACGGGAGTGATCATCGATGACTGTGGCGAAGTAGCGTCAACCTCCCAAGGAACCTACTTGGATTGGACCACAAATGTCCAAATTCACTAGGTCCAATGGGTGCGAAGCCCGTTCACCCCCTTGCTTGGGAGTTGGAGCACGTGTAGATTTTCCCACTACAAAAGAGTCACACACATCCATCGATTGATTCAAGTCCACATTCAGCCCTGACACAACACCGTTACGAGCCATATGTTTGATACCATCCACATTCACATGAGCCATTCGAGCATGCCATAGTGACAGGTCAGTCACAAGTGCGTTGTCCATGTCTTCTGGTACTTCAATCGCGGTACATAGGTAGTACAGTCCTTTGATGCGACGGCCCTGGGCGATCGTGGGGTTGCCTTTGTATACACATACTTTGGTTTTGTCAAACACCACTCGCGCACCCAGGTCACACATCGCAGATACTGACAGCAGATGATACCTTAAATTCGGTACGTGCACTACTTCACCCAACCGGCACTTGCTCTTACGCCCTTCAACAGCGAGATAGAGGTGGACACTGCCATGACCAAGAGACTCCAGCTTCGAGTCATTGCCGATACTCACACCGGCAGACTCTCTTTTGCTATAACTGTCAAATATGGACTCGTCATACGTCATGTGGGCGGTGGCACCAGAGTCAATAATCCAGTAACTGATACTTTCTTCCACAGAACCTGTCGCAATGAGACAAACAAAGTCAGAGTCACTGTCACATCCTCGTTTCTCGTTGCCGAGATCCGTCTGCACAGCTGGGTTTGCGGCAGCACTCTGCTCTTTGCTAGCTTCGTCACGTTGTCTCTTGAAACAGTTTCTCTGGATATGCCCCTTCTTACCACAATAGTAGCACACCATGGACTTCTTTCGTGACTGCGCACAGACAAAAGCCGTGTCACTTCCGGACTCCTCCTTGGCACGATCGTTCATTCGCTGTTCCTCTTGCAGAAAAAGACTCTTCACAAAATCTAAATCGAGTTTGCGATCACCAATCGTGGTGTCAATAGCGACAATGAGGTGTTCGAAACGGTCTGGTAGCCCACATAGGATTTCCATAGCGATGTCTTCTTCCTCAACCACTATGTCCATGCTCTTCAGATCCGATGCAAGATGACGAACAAGATTGATGAAGTGTATCATTTTCTCATCATCTCGCATCTTGGCTGTGTAGAAGGCACGTCTTGCATTGATTCGGTTGAGCAGCGTTTTACGCTGAAACACATCGCAAATGGCTTTCCACATTTCCGCAGCATTCTCGGTATCCCTCACATGGTCCAAATGCTCATCACTAATGCTGAGACCAATAACAGCCCTGGCCTTGGCGTCTTTCTTCTTCCATGCTAACAACTCGTCATCGTCCCTAGGCCTGGTTGATTCAAGATGGTCATCGAGGTCCTTGAGTGCAAGCAGCAACTCAACCTTTTGCTTCCATACATGGAAGTTATCCTCGCCCAACTTTTCAATCTTGAAGCCACCGAATGAATCCATGCTTGGTAGATGTCAACAAACAGCACAGATGCGATGAAAGACCTACGGCACTTAAGTAGTACAAAAATGGCAACAACGACAACAATAACAACAAGAACAACGACAACAACAACAACCAAAAAACTTCAAATTCGGGCGCACTGACGGGAGATACTACCTCCGCTACCCTAGGGTGTCGGACCGCTGGCCCCCGGAGATGCTCCGGGTACAAGACGTCTTCTTCTGTCTTCCCTCTTCTACGTCTAAGGAGAAGATGTGTTGCTCTCTACGACGCTTCCAGAGGATGGTTAATAACCCAAGATATGCCTTCACCAAGTATAAGCCTCTCTGGCATCTTGCAAGAACTTGCGCGACCTCGCAACTGAAGCTACTATGGCAACCAAAGTACGCTGCTAACGCGCAACCACTTAAGGTCACACGCGGCCTGATCCTAAGAAGGAGGTCAGCCTACGCCACGTCGCCTCCCCGCACAAACGCCCAAGGGTCAGATGCACGGATCAAAAGCTCGTTATGGAATACCTTCGCAACAGCCCAAGAATCCCGACACGCAGTTAGGATCAAAACAAATAATTCAATCACCCCCACCAGCGCAGTACGCCACGGCACCCCGTCCACAGATGCACCCGCTGAACTTACCAGGTCTTAACGACCGTCACCGTTATGTGTCCAAATGGACCGGTGGGAAGCCGCTCGACAGTACATCCGCTTTGGTTCAAGCCGCCAGGCTCACGTCCCCGGATACCTGGAATCATCCAAAGTAACCGCGATCAACCGCTCGTCGCACTGGAAACCAGATGATGACCAAGAAACACGAAATACAAACAACTGCTGAGCACACGATTACGGAGCCCAGACTTCGAAACTAGACCGACTTGACCTCACGGATACGACCCGACTAACGACTCGGGGATCCCAAAACACAAGATAGAGGGAGTGTCACACGCAAAGTAGATAGCCATCGACAACACGGGCAACAACGGAGGCCCAACTCAACAACGATAGGAAGTAAACGTCGAACCATTACCACCACAACGCCCTCAGGGAGGAACGCAAACCAAAGGAGAATGACCAACACCGACCAAAAATGGTATCAAGACCCCCGACGCAACGACGAAAGAGGCAACCACGGCGAAACGGATGAACGGCGGTGAGGGAGAGCGGCGACAGACGAGCGATAAGGAAAGGGATAGCGGCAGCGGTCAGCGGGGCTGGGCCCATAACCTGTTGAAAGTTGTAAGGAAGTTGAGGGGATGGAAGGGAAGCTCGCCAGCTCTGGCTTGGATTTACTTGGAGGTCCTTCAGGCACATCTTATATTCCACTCTAAACTCGAATTGCGCGGGAACACCAACTACAAGTAAAACCTAAACCACTAAGCAGGGACACTCAATACTACCGATCATCATCTAACATGACATAGCCAGCTCCGCACAACCTCATTACATCAACGCACACCAACGCACCAGCGTTCCGTAATAGTTACGTGCATACACATGACCATGACAAGGCACAAGTTCACGACTCCAACACACGCCAGCACATGCCAACACATCACGGTAAGTCAACACGTCACGGTAAGTCGGCACGTAACCTGTGGTTTTAGTGCCATGTCATCATGTGCCAATGCACACAACACCCACGTCATCAATATACCCGTGCATGTGCAAACCTGTTGACAGTGCATGCGCACCTTACCATTGTACCAACCACGGCTGTACCACTTGTACCAGCTGTCAACCACTTCACCAGTATCCCCTGCACACAACGTACACTGTGAGCTCTGTAGTAGCTGGACACGTGGGTGTGTCCAACCGATCCAGTTATGCCATACCACTTGTACGCACCACGTTGCATATATACATTTGCAGTAGCCAATCAGAAGCCAGTTTCACGTTGGGTTCGCGCACACGCGCATATGCGCTTTTGCAGAGGTACCCTCCAAAACAGCCCATGCTCCCCGTAACATTTGGTTTTCAGTGACAGCGCAGGTACTACTGCCAACAACGAGGAACAAGTAAATCTTTGCCAACCACTGCCTTGATGCCTGTAGTAGCCTATAGATGGCTTTCTTGAGAAGGCATACCAAGTCCTCGTTCCCAGGTTTGATGAATCCGTCTGGCTGCTCCATGTACACAGTCTCTTCCAGGTCGCCATTCAAGAATGCATTCTTCACATCCATCTGGTGTAGATGATAGTCCTGCACTGTTACAATGGACAGAATCATTCTAATGGATGTCAATTTGACCACTGGTGCATACGTCTCGGAGAATTCTACACCTTCGATCTGCAGAAACCCTCGAGCCACTACACGAGCCTTGTACCTCACTGTCGGTTCATCGTTGTCGCCAGCCTCATATTTTTGCACAAATACCCACTTGGATGATATCACGTTGTTGTCAGCTGGCCTTGGCACTAACTCCCATGTGTCATGCTCCATCAGAGACTCGTACTCACTGTTCATGGCCTTGGTCCACGCTTTTGAATACGGACGTGACACCGCATCTGAGGATGAGGATGGGATGTCATCACTGGCAGTGAGTAGGGCAGTTCCGCGCCACCACGAGGTAGGCGCTCTACGCTCACGAGTGGATCTCCGAAATGGTGGTGGATCTCGTACGTCTGGCTCAAGTTCTGTCTCAGCTGTGAGCTCATCGTGGCCACTGCCTGAAGCTTCTTCTGGTGGAGTATCTGGTACAGCGGGTTCAACTTGGGCAGCATCGGTGGGTGTAGTAGAGGTGGAGGTGATGTTCAATTTCGGCTTGTCCGAGATGTCGATCTCAGCATAGCCGTCATCATTAACGTGGTCACTACCTTGATCTGAACCACTACATTCGTCAAACCTCACATCCCTCGACACAACCACCTTCTTCTTTTGCGCATCCCACAGTTTGTAACCGTTCGATCCAGATGTGTACCCATTAAAGATCGCCTCCACGGCAAGTTGCTCCACCTTCTTCAGCTTGTGGTCCACCACTTTGTACCAGCACCGGCTACCGAACACACGCAGATTGCTCAAGTCAGGTTCATATCCACTCCACATCTTGAGTGGTGTCACGTCACTCGGAAGGGCCTTGCAGGTGACTCGATTGCGCACATACACTGCAACGTTCAATGCTTCAGCCCAGAAGCTCTTTGGCAGTTTCTCGTGATGCAGCATCGATCTCACCAAGTCCATGAGTGTTCGGTTGAACCGTTCGGCCAGACCATTCTGATGTGGATTGTAAGGCACCGTTCGCTGATGTTCAATACCGTGACGTTCAAGCTCTTGTGAAAACTTCTTTGACACATATTCACCAGCATTGTCTGTGCGTAACGCATGTAGCACAGACTCACGTGCGGTGATGGTTTTCACATGTCGGTCACTCTGATTTTGAACCATCTTCAGCCACTTCACAAACACGTGGAACACCTCATCCTTTGTATTGAGCATGTACAAGAAGCAAAAACGGGAGTGATCATCGATGAATGTGGCGAAGTAGCGTCAACCTCCCAAGGAACCTACTTGTATTGGACCACAAATGTCCAAATGCACTAGGTCCAATGGGTGCGAAGCCCGTTCCCCCCCTTGCTTGGGAGTTGGAGCACGTGTAGATTTTCCCACTACACAAGAGTCACACACATCCATCGATTGATTCAAATCCACATTCAGCCCTGACACAACACCTTTACGAGCCATATGTTTGATACCATCCACATTCACATGAGCCATTCGGGCATGCCATAGTGATAGGTCAGTCACAAGTGCGTTGTCCATGTCTTCTGGTACTTCAATCGCGGTACATAGGTAGTACAGTCCTTTGATGCGACGGCCCTGGGCGATCGTGGTGTTCCCTTTGTATACACATACTTTGGTTTTGTCAAACACCACTCGCGCACCCAGGTCACACATCGCAGATACTGACAGCAGATGATACCTTAAATTCGGTACGTGCACTACTTCACCCAACCGGCACTTGCTCTTACGCCCTTCAACAGCGAGATCGAGAGGGACACTGCCATGACCAAGAGACTCCAGCTTCGAGCCATTACCGATGCTCAAACCAGTAGACTCTCTTTTCCTATCACTGCCAAACATGGACTCGTCATACGTCATATTGGCGATGGAACCAGAGTCAATAATCCAGTCACTGATACTTTCTTCCACAGAACCTGTCGCAATGAGACAAACAAAGTCAGAGTCAGAGTCACATCCTCCTTTCTCGTTGCCGAGATCGGTCTGCACAGCTCGGTTTGCGGCAGCACTCTGCTCTTTGCTAGCCTTTTCACGTTGTCTCTTGAAACAGTTTCTCTGGATATGCCCCTTCTTACCACAGTAGTAGCAAACCATGGACTTCTTTCGTGACTGCGCACAGACCAAAGCCGTGTCACTTCCGGACTCCTCCTTGGCACGATCGTTCATTCGCTGTTCCTCTTGCAGAAAAAAACTATTCACAAACTCTAAATCGAGTTTGCGATCACCAATCGTGGTGTCAATAGCGACAATGAGGTGTTCGAAACGGTCTGGTAGCCCACACAATATTGCCATAGCGATGTCTTCTTCCTCAACCACTACGTCCATGCTCTTCAGATCCGATGCAAGAAGACGAACACGATTGATGAAGTGTATCATTTTCTCATCATCTCGCATCTTGGCTGTGTAGAAGGCACGTCTTGCGTTGATTCGGTTGAGCAGCGTTTTACGCTGGAACACATCGCAAATGGCTTTCCACATTTCCGCAGCATTCTCGGTATCCCTCACATGGTCCAAATGCTCATCAGTAATGCTGAGACCAATAACAGCCCTGGCCTTGGCATCTTTCTTCTTCCATACTGGCAACTCGTCATCTTCCCTAGGCCTGGTTGATTAAAGATGGTCATCGAGGTCCTTGAGTGCAAGCAGCAACTCACCCTTTTGCTTACATACATGGAAGTTATCCTCACCCAACTTTTCAATCTTAAAGCCACCGAATGAATCCATGCTTGGTAGATGTCAACAAACAGCACAGATGCGATGAAAGACCTACGGCACTTAAGTAGTACAAAAATGGCAACAACGACAACAATAACAACAAAAACAACGACAACAACAACAACCAAAAAACTTCAAATTCGGGCGCACTGACGGGAGATACTACCTCCGCTACCCTAGGGTGTCGGACCGCTGGCCCCCGGAGATGCTCCGGGTACAAGACGTCTTCTTCTGTCTTCCCTCTCCTACGTCTAAGGAGAAGATGTGTTGCTCTCTACGACGCTTCCAGAGGATGGTTAATAACCCAAGATATGCCTTCACCAAGTATAAGCCTCTCTGGCATCTTGCAAGAACTTGCGCGACCTCGCAACTGAAGCTACTATGGCAACCAAAGTACGCTGCTAACGCGCAACCACTTAAGGTCACACGCGGCCTGATCCTAAGAAGGAGGTCAGCCTACGCCACGTCGCCTCCCCGCACAAACGCCCAAGGGTCAGATGCACGGATCAAAAGCTCGTTATGGAATACCTTCGCAACAGCCCAAGAATCCCGACACGCAGTTAGGATCAAAACAAATAATTCAATCACCCCCACCAGCGCAGTACGCCACGGCACCCCGTCCACAGATGCACCCGCTGAACTTACCAGGTCTTAACGACCGTCACCGTTATCTGACCAAATGGACCGGTGGGAAGCCGCTCGACAGTACACCCGCTTTGGTTCAAGCCGCCAGGCTCACGTCCCCGGATACCTGGAATCATCCAAAGTAACCGCGATCAACCGCTCGTCGCACTGGAAACCAGATGATGACCAAGAAACACGAAATACAAACAACTGCTGAGCACACGATTACGGAGCCCAGACTTCGAAACTAGACCGACTTGACCTCACGGATACGACCCGACTAACGACTCGGGGATCCCAAAACACAAGATAGAGGGAGTGTCACACGCAAAGTAGATAGCGATCGACAACACGGGCAACAACGGAGACCCAACTCAACAACGATAGGAAGTAAACGTCGAACCACTACCACCACAACGCCCTCAGGGAGGAACGCAAACCAAAGGAGAATGACCAACACCGACCAACAATGGGATCAAGACACCCGACGCAACGACGAAAGAGGCAACAACGGCGAAACGGATGAACGGCGGTGAGGGCGAGCGGCGACAGACGAGCGATAAGAAAAAGGGATAGTGGCAGCGGTCCGCGAAGCTGGGCCCATAACCTGTTGAAAGTTGTAAGGAAGTTGAGGGGATGGAAGGGAAGTTCGCCAGCTCTGGCTTGGATTTACTTGGAGGTCCTTCAGGCACATCTTATGTACCACTCTAAACTCGAATTGCGCGGGAACACCAACTACAAGTAAAACCTAAACCACTAAGCAGGGACACTCAATACTACCAATCATCATCTAACATGACATAGCCAGCTCAGCACAACCTCATTACATCAACGCACACCAACGCACCAGCGTTCCGTAATAGTTACGTACATCCACATGACCATGACAGGGCACAAATTCACGACTCCAACACACGCCAGCACATGCCAACACATCATGGTAAGTCAACACGTCACGGTAAGTCGGCACGTAACCTGTGGTGTTAGTGCCATGTCATCAAGTGGCAATGCATCAAGTGGCAATGCACACAACACCCACGTCATCAATATACCCGTGCATGTGTAAACCTGTTGACAGTGCATGCGCACCTTACCATTGTACCAACCACTGCTGTACCACTTGTACCAGGTGTGAACCACTTCACCAGTATCCCCTGCACACAACGTACACTGTGACCACTGTAGTAGCTGGACACATGGGTGTGTCCAACCGATCCAGTTATGCCATACCACTTGTACGCACCACGTTGCATATGTACATTTGCAGTAGCCAATCAGAAGCCAGTTTCACGTTGGGTTCGCGCACACGCGCATATGCGCTTTTGCAGAGGTACCCTCCAAAACAGCCCATGCTCCCCGGAACATTTGGTTTCAGTGACAGCACAGGTATTACTGCCAACAATGCTTAGAAAGTTGACCTGAAGCTAATATGAATGCCTGATCGTGATACAGCTATTGACTTGCAGCTGATGTCACACTATGAGGAGGGAACTGGAGCGGAGTATCTCAAAACTCAACAGCGGGGGCGCCAGCGGAGACCGTGTAACCAAGTCTCAACGCTCGTCCAGACGCGTCTGGTACGCGAATCACAGGCGGAGGTCGGGTCCTCTACGCCCGGAGTATACTCACGAATAGCTCTGAAGCAAACTCGGAAATGAAAATAACTTCGTAAAGGCGGGCGCACTGACGGGAGAAACTACCTCCGCTACCCTAGGGGTTGAACCCCTGGACCCTGGTAACTCTCTCCAGGTGAGGTACGAAATTCTTCTTGACCTACCCTGTTCTGTGCACTTCAGAACGAGGAGCTTTACAATTCGTACGTGTCGTCCCAGGGAGGTTAGTAGCTGTCGCGATAAGCGTTCACCAGTTAACCGCTGCTAGACACTTGCAGGAAAATAGCGCGGTCTTCCTTGTGCGCTGAAGCAATGGAGCCGAGATTGGAACAGGGGCAGGTCGGCTTACCAGAGAAGGTGTCTCTGAACGCTTTGCCTACTTTCACCACAGCACCAAATACTTCCACAAGACTCGCAAAGATGATCTGCGCAAGAAGATGAATCAAACGAAAAGTAGGTCAAAAGAGCGCGACGTCTGCAAAATATCGACGCTCTCGGCCCAAAACCTGATGATGTAAACGATACTTGGGCTTCGGCGGAAATGAAAAAGGAAAGAAAGAAAGAAAATAAAGAGTGAAGGTTGCCAGGCTTGGGGCGAGTTTACTTGGTAGTGGAACTTCAGCGTGTTATATAGCACCTCTATGTCACACTATAACTACAAGAAAACCCTATACCACTAAGTGGGGACACCCAATACTACCAATCATAAACAGACATAACACAATAAGGGTTGCACACACTGATTACAGCTAGGTACAACCATGCATAACAACATAATAACACATTACAACAATGCAGACCGAGTGAACCAAGCAGCCAACAACGCACAATAAGTGAACTGGACAGGCCAACCATGTGCCAGCATGCTGCAGCACTGTATAAACACTTCCTCGCATCATCATGACAATGACAAAGCACAAAAACGCATGCCACCGCATCCATGTACATACCCTAGCTGTGTTGCGTGCATGGCACGTGCTCGCTTGCACAACCGCAAACATGACACACTTCCATACACCTGTAAACCACATGTAGCCACACATATTCTTCAGTACCATGCCCACTCACCTTATGCCAAGTGGGCAGTTCCGTGCCCAGGACCCATAGAACACATAACACTTGTAACCAATACGTTGCATATGAGTATTTGCAGTAGCCAATCATATGCCCGTTTCACGTTGGGTTTGAGAACACATGCATATGCGCTTTTGTAGTGCAGGTCCCAAAAACAGCCCTCCGTTATATGAAACTTTGTTTCCGAGTGTTGCACCATGATGTCGGAGGACTACCAGGCACTTGACTATGTGCTAACATCAACAGATCTCCTTCTGGAACAATGTCTGACTCCAAAGTTGAGTCCGAAACCACCTCTGGTAAGAAGATCCCTCGCTTCCATGGTAAACGTGGTGAGGATTATACGTTATGGCGACATCGTCTACGAGCTGCATGTCCCATAAAAGGAGTCTGGAATGTCGTAATGTCAGGCTCGGAGGGGTCATACAGTGCTACCACGACACAGGCGTCGGGCTGAAGCGCTCCGCAGACCACTCCCCGTGTACTTGCCAACCGAGAAAAGGCATGCGCAATCATAATATGCGCACTTGGAGATGCCCCTCTACGTGTGGTTATAGACGTCGATGATGACCTTGGGCGTATGCTCCAACTTCTTGATGCGAGGTATGCGTCTAACAGGACAGTGTCACGTATTTCTGTACAGACCCAGCTATTCCGAATGTCTTATAATGGTCAGAATATGTCGGACTATGTCGACCAGTTTGCGTCCATATTCTCCCAGGTAGACCGAATGGGGAAGGATGCTGCCATTCCCGAATCCCACAAGGCGCCAATGCTGTTAGCCTCTATTGATCCCAACTGCGCACTGGAGTCAACGGCTGCCGCACCTCGGACAACGGACATCTCGGAATTGACATGGGACTACGTGGCCACTACCCTCATAGACGAATACAATGCTCGCCAAGTTGATTCAGCTGGTTCTGCTCATAGTCGCAAACGCATGAAGAGCAGAAGTAAGGGCAGTAGCCGTTCAAGTGGACACACCACATCGTCAAATGATTACGAAATTGATGCAAGTACATCAAATCCCAACTCATAGGATGACTTCAACGGGCGCGCTTATGCTATTGCAGGCCAAAATAGTTATCATTGCAGCTTCTGTGACAGAGATGGTCACACGCAGGACCGATGTTACATGAACCCTGACAACCCAGACAATCACCTGCCTAAAGCTATCTTGGAGAAACTCAAAACTAGTTCCAGTCACAAACCCAAGCACTCCGTAAGGTCATCACGAAAGGATTCTAAGATTGAGATCGCTGCAATGTCTGCTGAAAAGTCTGCAGCGGTGTCCCCTGCGTCTACTCTCATAGACGCTTACGCAGACAGTGGTGCCACATCCCACTTATTCAGTTGTGCTCCTGCGTTCGTACCGAACACATTGGTTGACATAGAACTAAGGACGATTGAGGTCGCTGACAACACTACGGTCTCCGCTACACAAAAAGGGGATGTAATACTTCCTTTTTCGAAGACTAACCTAAGGTTGACAGATGTACTTCTAGTCCCGAATCTTGTATACAACTTGGTGTCTGTAGGTCGTATGGCCCATAAAGGCATTCAGTCCCTTTTCTGTGCCAATGAGGTTTGCGTTATACACGAAGATGGGTTAGAGATTGGATGTGGGCAACGTAACATATCCTCTCGTTTGTACACGCTGCCAAATCCGATTGAGCGTAACGACTTCGTTTGGCATAGCTATGGTTTTAGTGCAGTGTTTCCTGATGTTGGGCGAAATCTCCCACAGGTTGGAGGAGCGCACATGTTACCTCAGAATGTTGGAAGAGCACATGTGCGTATTCAGAATTTGCATGCAAACAATGCCGAAGAGTACATTACTCTCCAAGAACCAACCACGAATGGTCTGCAGGGAATGATATTCTCACCTCCCTACACCCCAGACCATAATGCCATTGCCGAGCGCATCAATCGCACAATGGAAGAAGCTGCTCAAGCTTTGCTGATTCAGGCACACTGGCAAGAATGCCTATGGCCGTATGCATTGAAATATGATAGTTGTATATGCGATAGATCTCTCGACTCTACCACAGGTCTGAATCTATAACTTTTGGTGGGTGGTGGTAAGCCGTCGCTGAAGTATGCTAAAGCGTTTGGATGCGCAGCATATATATTGAAAATGGACCCAGACACCAAGTTCGAGTCACATGCACTTGAGGGAGTGTACTTGCAGACTTTGGAGCATGGTGCTTCCCAGGACCTCGAGGAGGAGTGTTGATGTTAGCACATGGTCGAGTGCCTGGTAGTCCTGGGACATCATGGTGCAGCACTTGGAAACAAAGTTTCACATAACGGAGGGCTGTTCTTGAGAGCTGCTTTGAAATAGCGCATATGCGTGTGTTCTCAAACCCAACGTGAAACGGGCTTATGATTGGCTACTGCATATACTCATATGCAATGCATTGGTTCAAGTGTTGTGCATCGTATGGGTCATGGGCATGGAACTGGCCACTTGGCATAAGTTGAATGGGCATGGTACTTAGGAATATGTGTGGCTACATCTGGTTTACAGGTACATGCAGGTGTTGCATATGTGCAGTAGTGCAAGTAAGCACGTGCCATGCGCGCAACACACCTATGGTATGTACATGGATGCGGTGGCATGTGAATTTGTGCTTTTTCATAGTCATGATGATGCAAGTAAGTGTTTAAACAGTGCTGTCAAATGCTGGCACATGGTTGGCATGTCTGTTTCACTTGTTGCGTATTGTTGAATGATTTGTTCACTTGGTGTGCGTGGTTGTAATGTGTTGTAATGTTGTTATGCATGGTAGTACTAAGCTGTCATCAGTGCGTGCAACCCTTATTGTGTTATGTTTGATCATGATTGGTAGTATTGGGTGTCCCCACTTAGTGGTATAGTGTTTTCTTGTAGTTGCAGTGTGACGTAGAGGTGCTATATAACAAGCTGAAGTTCCACTACCAAGTAAACTTGCCTGCAAGCCTGGCAACCTTCACTCTTTATTTTCTTTCTTTCTTTCCTTTTCATTTCTGCCGAAGCCCAACATCATCTCTCAACATCATTTCATATCAACAAACCGCAACATCATCTATCAACATCATCTCATATGAACAGGTTATGGGCCCAGAGCTTCGATACTTGCAGACGTCGCTCCGTGTAAACATCTTTTATTTTTGCGTGCGCGCGTAAGATCGAGGTGATATCCCGCAACAGACCAGCAGGGGTTAACTGGTAAAAGCATATCGCGCTTGTGAGTAACCTCCTTGGGACGTTCGTACGGATTGAACACTCTACTCGTGAAGTGCGCGGAGTAGGGCAGGTCGAAGAAAATCCCACCTCGCTCCTGGAGAGAGCATCCAAGGTCCATGGGTTCAACCCTTAGGGTAGCGGATGTAGTTTCTCCTGTCAGTGCGCCCGCTTTTACGAACTTTCATCTTTCATTTTCTTTTCCGAGTGCGCTTCAGAGCCACTTGTGAGTATCCTCCAGGCGCCGAGGAGCTGAACTCTGCCTGTGACTCGCGTACCAGACGCGCCTGGACGAGCGTTGAGACTTGGTTACACGGTCTTCACTGGCGCCCTTGCTGTCCAGTTCTGGCATTACTCCACTCCAGCATTCCTATTTTAGTGTGATCTCAGCTGCAAGTTCTTGGCTGACCCTCCGATTCAACACTTTCCCTCTCTTGGTAATCGGAATTTGAAAAGCATTGAATCCCTCACTCTGCTTAGAAGTATATATTCATTGGTGTTTCAGCTCCTTCTAGAAGTATATCTGACTCTGAAGTTGAGTCTGAAACCCACTCTGGTTTGAAAACCCCACACTTTCATGGTAAGCGTGGTGAGATTTATACGCTATGGCGACATCGACTTCGTGCCGCATATCACATTAAGGTGTTTGGAATGTAATGGCATCAACCCTTGATGAGGCATCTAGTGCCACAATGACTCACAATTCAACCTCTAGTGCTGTTCAAGGCAGTTTCCCACTCATGGCGAAATGCGAAAACGCATGTGAAACCATCATATAATGGGCAGAATATGTCAGAATTTATGGACCAGTTTGCCTCTTTATTCTCACAATTAGACCGAATGGGGAAGGATGCTGCCATTCCAGAGTCACATAAGCCTCCAATATTACCAGCCTCTATCGACCCCAACTGCTCACTATAGTCAACTGCTGTGATACTTAGGACTAAGGAGATATCGGAATTGACGTGGGACTATGTGGCGACTACCCTGATTGATGAGTACAATGCTCGTCAACTTGGTTCTGTCAGTGCCACTCGTGGTCGTTACCGTAAAAAGAACCGAGGTAAAGGTAATGGCCGTTCTAGTGGACGTAACAAACTTTAAAGTAGGGGCGAAAAGGTTGGTAATATATCAGATTCCAACTCCAACATTGAGTCCAATGGGCGTGCTTATGCTGTTGCCACCAAAAACGGTTACCATTGCGCTTTCTGCGAACACGATGGACCCACACAGGACCGATGCCACCTGAATCCTGAAAATCCGGACAACCGTTTACGCAAAGTCATCATGGACCAACTCAAAGCTGGTTCAGGTGACAAGTCTAAACACTCTGGCAAGTCATCACGAAGGGTGTCCAAGATTGAGATCGCGAGAATGGGTGTCGAGAAGTCTACAGTGCTCCCATCTGTGTGTAAGAGCATGGATACGTATGCAGACAGTGGTTCCCCGTCCCATTTCTTTTGTTCTGCTTCTGAGTTTGTGCCCAACACACTGTTTGACAGATTTCCGAGGCGTATTGAACTTGCTGACAATACCACAGTCACGGCCACACAACAAGGGGATGCTTTACTGCCCTTCGTCGAGGCGAACCTCCGATTGACGGATGTACTCCATGTCCCAGATCTTGGATACAACTTAGTGTCTGTTGGTCGTATGGCCGATAAAGGAATACAGTCGCTGTTCGGCGCAAGTCAGGTTTGCCTTACCCACGAAGAGGGGTTTGAAATTGGATGTGGTCAACGAGACACACGTTCTAGGTTGTAAACGCTGCCATGTACCATCGAGTACACAGATCACACAAGGCTACTATCCGCAAAAGACCAAGACGTCACAAAGCTGTGGCACTGCCGACTTGCACATACGAATCCACGAGACCTTCAAAAGGTACACGAGCAAGTTGATGGAGTGCCAAGGCTGAATCATATGGAGGAGGTATGTCGACCATGCCGACTTGGCAAAGCACATAAACTTCCGTTTTTGGGAAAATTCAAACGATCAAAGGAGATTGGAGACATTGTGCACTCGGACATCATTGTTCCTCTGCTGCCATCGTTTCCAGATCATTTTCAGTATGCGTCTGCGTTTATCGATGAACGCTCTCGAGATGCCTTCCTCGGCGTCATGTTGCATAGATCTGAAATTGGGGAAGTGTTTTTGGGTATAGGGCAGAAGCTCCAGCAGCTTGGAGGAGCGCATGTGCTTGTTCAAAATTTGCACTCGGACAATGCAGAGGAGTAAATTGCGTTACAAGAAAACGATTCCAATGGTCTGCAGGGAACGTCGTTCTCACCTCCTTATACACCGGAACATAACGCAATTGCCGAGCGCATCAATCGCACCATCGAAGAAGCTGCTCGAGCTTTGCTGATTCAGGCCAACTTGCCAGAATGCCTATGGCCCTATGCACTCAAATATGTTATTTATATTCGCAACAGAGTTCCACACTCTACCACTGGCTCAACTCCATACCTGTTGGTGACTGGTAATAAGCCATCTTTGAAGCATGCTAGAGTGTTTGGATGCGCAGCATATGTATTGAAAATGAACCCGGCCACCAAGGTCGAGTCTCTTGCACTTGAGGGAGTGTAATTGCAGACTCGGAAGCATGGTGTTTACGAGGTTCTGGTCACTGGTGACTATGAGATACCTCGAATCGTGAGATCCCGGCATGTCAATTTTGATGAATCTACATTCCCTGGTGCCCCATACCTCGTAAACTATATGGATGACGAAAGTGCATCAGACGTTGACTATAGTAGCGCTGGGTATGAGAGCTCTAGTGACAGTTCGGATGATTTTTCACTCCATGAATTTGGAGAACTTAGGTCAGACACAGAAACCGATGCACAGGATGCACCACACCAACCTACAAAAACTTTGAATGAGATTCAAACTCCAAGCATTGACAATGCTGCGAGCGATACCAATTTTGAGGAGGACGCTAACGAGGATTCTAGTCATATTGATGAGTCCAATGTTCATCCCGAACCATAATCCAAATACCCTCGTCGCAGTCGGCATGCACCACAGCGCTTGTGGAATATGGCTGTTGCCGCTACCTCTCAAATCGAAGTGACCACAAGTGACGACCCAGCACTTCAGGAGGCATTATCTTCAACTCCATCGGAAAGAGCATAATGGGAGAGCGCCATTGATGAAGAGCTCACAGCACTAAACGAAAAAGGTACTTGGGTTCCAGATGACTCACTGCAGTCACAGCCTTTACCTTCACACATTCGTAAAGTGAAAGGTGATGCAGACGCCTCAGTGGACCGATTGCGAGCTCGAATCGTAGGAGGAGGGAACCACCAGACATATAGTCAGGATTACATGGAGACGTATGCACCGGTTGTATCTTTCAACTTGGTTTGCATGTTCTTGTACCTTATGCTGTGCATGCACATGTATGTCGCACAGGTTAACATCAAGACCGCGTTCCTCAATGGTGACCTAAAGGAAGACGTTTGGGTAATGTCTCTGCGTGGTATACCTGGGCTGAGGTCGCGTTGTTTTAAACTGCTAAAAACCATATATGGACTGAAACAGGCTCACCTTGCGTGGCACACCAGTTTCAGTACTGATATTAAAGGCTTCGGATTTGAAGAACGGCCTAGTGAATCATGCGTGTTCCTGTGCAAGTTGACCACGAATACCTATGCATAAATCCTGTTATACTTGGATGACCTTCTCATCTTCACGCCAAGTGCTGAAAAACGGTCCCGAATCTTAGAGGAGCCCAAGGAACCGTATGATCTGCGTGTTGAGGATCGTATCGGACTCTATGTAGGTGTTGCATTTACCTGGAAGATGGACTCCAGTGGCCAGCTGTTGAGTGTGAAACTTGCACAACCCATGTATATCGAATGGATACTGCGCAGGTTTGGAGTGCAGAATTCGAAACCAGCACCAAGCCCTATTGGTGAATCGTTCTTTACTTCACTACATTTGGAGAAGGATAAATCACCTCGTGATGTTCAGTTCTACCAGCAGATGATCGGGTCTCTGCTGTTCTTGGCATTACGTACGCGTTTGGACATTTTGGCTCCTGTTTTTATACTGGCGCGCTTCCAGAATACTCCTACTGCATACTGCCATCAAGCAGCCAAACTTGTGTTACGATACCTACGTGGTACTGGTGATCATAATTTAGTGTACCGGCATGGACATCTATGTTTAAATGCTCTTGTAGACTCTGATTTTGCGGGTGATACCACAGATCGCAAGTCTTTGTCTGGGTATTTGATTAAATTTGGCTCCAGCTCATGTTTCTTTGGTGCTCATAAGCAATGCTTAGTTGCACTGTCTACTGGTGAGGCCGAGTACTATGCATTGGTAATGGTGGCGCAACAGATACTTCGGATATCACGTGTGCTGAGGGAGTGTGGAATAGCAGTTGATAACAGTGTCCCAATCCTTTCGGACAACCAATGTGCTATTGAGTGGGTTGTTGGTGAACCTTGCCGTTCTGGGCGTGCGACGCATGAAGACTTCAAGGTACAATTCATTAGGCAACTACTCAAGGACACATTAATAACTGTGAACTATGTTCCGAATGAAGACAATGACGCTGACATCCTCACCAAGCCACTTGGCCCTGCCGCTGCACGAGTGATATTGGAACGAGCTGGACTTCATCAGGAACTCCAGGAGGAGTGTTGATGTTGTCACGTGGTCGAGTGCCTGATAGCCCTAGGACATTATGGTAGACTACTTGGAAACAAAGTGGCATATGACGGTGGGCACTTTTGAGCACCTCCTTTGTAAAAGCGCATATGCGCGTGTGCTAGAACTCAACGTGAAACGGGCTTATGATTGGGTACTGCATTTTACCTTACGCAGTACGTGGTTATAAAGTGGTGTAAATGTTATGGGTTGTAGCCACAGCATGGGCCACTTGGCATAATGGGAGTGGAAATCGTGCATGAGATTCTGTGTGGCTGCACCTGGTTTACAGGTACATCACGGTGTTGCAGACGTATCAGTGTGTGTTCCAGCACATGCACGGTACGCGAAGGACGTACTGTATCGATATTGATGCGGTTTCACTTGAATTTCTGCATTGTCATGGTCATGATGACGGAAGTAAATCATTTTAAAGAGCTGTGACTTGCTGCCACATTTTTGCCATGGTTGTTTCACTTACCATGCTTCGTTGCCATGTGCTGGGATAACTCTATGCATGGTTGTAGTGAACTGTAACCAATTTAAGCAACCCTTATTTTGTTCCAAAAAAAGGGCCTTCGCGCCACGGCCGAAAGTTTGCATAATATATCCGCACAAAGTTTGGTTTAGGCATAAACTGAACTATGCCAATCTAGTGATGCGCCTCTACAAATTCTACAGCGTCTTGTAGAACAGGGATTTTGATGCTTACTGGCATTGGAAAGAAATCGTACGCATTTTGGGGTGTCTTGTCTTCATTATGAAGCAGCAACACATCATCAGATGCTCTCACACGCCAATTTCCAACGGGTACCTGTCCCGGCGAAAAACGTTTGTTTGGAAGTCAAATGTCATTTTCTTCAGCCTTTTTCGTTGCGCTTTAAGCACAGTTGCTGCAAATGCCAATCTGATGGGAAACTGTCCACGTCTCATTTTGCATCTGCAAACTCAAATACAACGTCAATGCGGTGCAGTAAAAAGCTTTACTCAATTTTACCATGTCCATCAATGCACGAAAGTGAAATCACTCTGCGAGGAATCCTGGTAACGATAAACATCTTTCCATTCAGCAAGCGCGAGTGCATTACATTTCGAATAAACATAACAAGAACACCCAATATCAGCTTCACATGACGGTGCAGGACTCCAGTTGAAGCTCAATTATACTGCAGTTCAGGTCAAAAGAAACTATTTGTGTTAAATTGTTCACGGGTTGGCGCTCGATCGGGAACGATCGTCGTTGTAAAATTCAAGTCAAACATCCTTCCTTGGAAGTAGTCCAATGCGGTCTGGTTACCTTCCTCCACTATTTGATTTGTTGGCGCAACAATCAATCGGTTGAGCTTTACATCTTTTTTCTTCCGTGTTGTAAACAATTTCCACAACAACCTGTACAATTCGTGTACATATGACTTGGAAATGAATGGAAACCTTGCAGATTCTAGAAACGTCCACTACCAACACTCAGCAAACATTTAGCAATAACTGGATCATCTTGTCGAGGAACCTGTTCTGCAAGGCAAAGAACTTTGCCTCTTCTGTCCCAAAGCTCGCAAGAATACCATGGACGCTCCCGTTGGAGACCCACTGGAATAACAAGAATTGTCCAATCCCTTTCGGATGCTTTGTTCGTTCTTGGAACCAATTGACGCAGTTGCATATAGTCACCTGCCATAACTACTACCATGCCTCCAAAGTGTTTCGTAGAGTTTCTTCCCTATTTCAGTATGGTGTTCACAATCTCGAAGAGCATTTTCGGGCCCATTGAAGCTTCACCAACTACCAGCAAAAGAGTCTTCCGTATCTTTTCTGCTCTCTGTGATCGTGGTAAGTACCTAGAAAGTGTCTGACGCTCTTTGCTTTGCGAATATTTGGTTTCATCAACTCCAATCCAAGCAAACTATGAAGAGTTCTTCCGCCTTCATATATTGCAGCAGCAATACCTGTCGTGGCTTTCATCTGCACCAATAGGCTTTCATGCTCAACAATATCTGTCAGCAAAGATACAAGAAGAATCATCTCTGTCCTCACTCGTCCCTGTAAGAAAAAAAGGTTCCGTGTGTGTTGAGTCTTTCATACTCTCCCATTTACTCTCAGTATTGTATTTCTCTCATCAATTTGTCATAGACGTGCTTCTAACCTTTGGTTAGGTCATCATACTGCCCTTTCAACCTTTGCCTGGACTCAAAGAAGAGCTGCAACGCACTTAAGCTCGTTTCTCTGCTAATTGCAGTCCAATCTATATGGGATGCGTTCATGATACAGTATGATGAAAGAAGAGATCATTTCTGATGATCCGACCACCATTTCTGTGCGAAATTTTAGTGATTCTTCGAAGTAGTTTTTCTCTTATTTGTGCTGTCTTCCCTTCGGTTATATATATGCAGCTAGAGCTCGTTAGTTCTTTTCAATCGCAGTTTTAGGATCTTACCCTTGTTGGAAAGAAGTGACGGCCCAGTAAAACAGCTCACCAGGAGTAGAATAGTATTCTACTGCCTCATAAAAAGCCGTTTCATACTCGTCTCCATAGATATATTTTCCACACGCTACTGCAGCTTGTCTATGAGTTGAGTAAGATTTGCTCCCAACACGTTTTGGACCATTAAAGGAGCTGGATTCCGAGTTCATGAGCAATATTTGAGGAGCAAAGAGTTCGAGATTTGCGGGAGAAGCAAATCTAATTCAAGTCACAGTTCGATCATTTTCTGATCGTTGCACGACGTAAGTTCGTGGACTTCTCCGATCCCAAGTAGATTTGGACTCTGATACAGAGCAGGGTAGCTTATTATATACGCGTACAGTCTCATAGTATGTCATTTAGTCCAGGTCCATGTTTTGGGAGATTCGTTTGAAGTATCTTTCCAGCAAGGAAGACTTCAGACGTCTAGGCACCCTTACGTTTCGAATCAGAACCTGTCGTTCTCCACAGCAGAGATGTATGTCAAGTGCCTGTACCTTTGGATTCTTTCGAACATGCCTGAACTCAAATAACTTCTATGCAGCTTTACACACGCGCACCACTCTCGCTCTCAAGTAGGCCATGATCTCATTTTGAAGCATATCGCTCTGTGCATCTGATTGGCTTCCCATTCGACTTGATACAACCAAATCCTGTTCTTTGAAACTCTTGAAAGCATGATAAATTACGTATGCTACATCACTGCCACCTTGGGTTTTTCCAACACTGATGAGAGCTTTTTACTTCATCGTGAGATCTGGATTGTACAGAATCACTTTCAAATCCCCTTTGCTTCTTCTATAGTAGGTAACTTGCTCATTGTACTCATTTCTCGTTGCTTCAGTTACAAGTTTTTGTCGATCATACCCAAATTGGCACCTTCCGTCAGAGATGCAACAAGGACAATATACGGAGTGTCTGGGTATATTGAATTCTTCTTCACCAATTTTCTTAATTTTTGGGCTTTAGGCGAGCCATCCCGAGGCAGTTTGGCTTTGATCAAAGTGTCAATGATCTCAGAATCTTCAATTACGCCCCTCTCCAACCAAACAAGAATGTGATAATGTGGAGTATTTCTGTCCTGAAACCAAAGTCTGACGGCAATCCCAACGCATTTCAGGCCAATAAGCTGTTCTGAATTATACTATAGAACCTTCATGAATGAATATACATACTGGTTATACACTCTTACAATAAGATCAGGTCTATTAAAAAGACGGCTTCTGTATCTCTGTGGAGAAAATGCTCCGGTTTTTTTGTTGTCCATACTAAGCCTTTTCATCTCTTCCTGCAATACGTTTATTTTGACTTTGAGAAAAAGCATCGGGGAGCCCAGGCATGCGACTATTGCTTATGGAGCCAGTCCCTGCTTTCTCCAGTACGCTGGAGAGTTTTTGTGGTTACCTAGAAGGTAGAGTTTAACGAGAGGGCTAAATACAGCTGTTCCGGTATAGGTTCAAGCCCACTGCTCACAATTTTCAACCATTCTCATGTATTCTGGTTCCAAGTAACGTAGTCTCAAATTTTCCAGGTTTGTGCTAGTACGAAGCAACCATTGCCGAAAACAAATACCAGATTTCAGCAGCATATTATTGGTGTACAGTTTTCGCTTAGATCCTTCTCCCCATGTTAAGCTCCTTTCGTTTCGGTTGTTCGCATCTCTTGATGAAATATATGTTGCTGTATCACACGGGGCATGAGTCGCACTGTAAGGGTAGAGCAGTGTAAAAGCCTCTTTTTCAACTTCCATTTTTCAGGAATCAAATGCTCGTACTTGACACCTTGACGTCGAAGATTTCAGGTTGACATGTGAAGGGATTCTTTTCCTCCTGCAAGCTGGGCAACTGGGATTTCCTAACTGAACAGTCCACTTCGCTCTACGATAGAAGCTCTCGTTGCAAGAGGTCTTCCTCTGCTTTCTTCTGGTAAAGGCCCCGAAACGAAGCTCACCTCCATTTGGGCTTCATTGGGACCTTGACAATTCCAGACAACTATTCCTTCCTGAACAGCGTCTGCACAGATATCCAGAGTAAACTCGTACGCGTTTGGTCTCCTCCCAGCACTTTTGTCTGGTCTGAATAAAATATCTATATGTCTACCGGACAGTATCTGGTCTTTGTTGCAAAAGATCGTATAACTTGGAACAAAGTATCTAGTATTCAGGCTAGACACAATTCTTCTCGTGAAAGAAGAATAATAATCCTGTGAATTAAGACTCGGAGGACCTACCGAACACAAATATGTGTAGCGCACATCTCGGCTTGGAAAAGGAGGAGATGCATTGAATTGAAGTGGAAGAAGTAACGGACCTCTGCTCGGAACAAATTTTATATCCATGAATGTGACAACGGTTGCAAATAACACACTTAAGGTAGACAGCGTTTGAAACGAACGTAAGCAATGTATATCTTTAGGTTGCGAAGTGATACGCAATCTTGAGACAAAAAGCCAAAGTGATCTGGAGGTTTTACATCCACAGTATGTTTCTTCGGTCTCCGTACCAAGCAGAACTGCGCCACAATACTTGCACATACGATTACGAAGCACCAACCCCGAATATATGAGAGAACATCGAGGTGACCGATGGCGCTCTGCACCACACGTCCCAGACCCCGCTGAGAGTGTGCCAGTGATTGGTCGGTACTACAGATATGAAGAACTCAGACGTGCAAGGCCTTGACGAATATTTTGTGCCCTTGCATCCCAGCGATATTTGCTCCATAGGGAATGCCTTCAAGAGTTCTCCCAACAAGCCACACAACCGTCCTAAATCGTTCCTTTTGTATGCTGGAAGAAGAAAAAGAGTTCAAGTAAATATCTTCAGGGTTATGAGGTTCCAAAACATTTCAGGAAAGCTCGGTTCTAGTTATTATGTCAACCTGAGAAAGCTCATCGTTTAAGTCTCGATGATGCACGTGATAATATCTCTTCGACGACGGCCTGCTTTTGACTGGCGTCCACTAAGTTTTGATGGGGCAGGTGCGATGAAAATCCCATGTCAGACTGCGGGAACCAGAGGGAGATTGAGATATTTGGTTATCACCTTTCAATGGAGAATATACCACTTCTGCACCTTAAATAGAGAACTGGTGTTGCAAAATAGTTTCCTGCATAATCTGTACGCATAAATATTGTCTTTATCGTCTCAAGATGTTCCTGACACCAGCAGTGCATTGATAGTTTACATACGTATTATTTTACTAAGTACATATGCATTGCATTCTTATTCAGTCTTGGTCTTAGACGTCAATACATAACTCAACGTTTGTAGTTTCAGACGTCAATAAATTTGTCTACGATTGTAGAACTGTGTGGCCTACTTATGCAATACATAGATTAAAACTATTTTTGTTAGAAGGGTACAAGTTTCCAGTGCTGCACAGCCTACGTATGCACTACATAGATTGCAACTATTTTTTTAAAAGGATATACGTTTTCTGTACTCTTCAACGTACGTATGCACTACGTAAACCATAACTATTTCTGTTAGAAGGGTACACGTAGGTTGTACTGTGCGTTATTTATTTTGTTGTTTGAATTGGACGCGTTCCTATTTTACCTATAGTTCAATGTGTTGAGGATTGTGAACTAAAGCTAGAATGTACCCTAAAGTTGCAGAAACCTTTTCTCCAAGCAGCCACCTACAACTTATCTCACTCTACTTCTTCGTTTCAACTATCGTCTAAAGCAGTCGCCAATATGTCCCAAACAGAAGTTATCCACCCACAACTATGCCATTTGCATAACCGTAAGGATGCTATTCTACCACGTTTTTGCACAATATTGCAAAAATTGTGCGTAAGACAGGCTGCATTGGAGCACATTGATGTGCACCGTGGCAGTGTCGACTGGGTTTTTTTTGAAGGGAATGTTGTGCTCCGTTGCCCTGAAGACCGACACCGTGTACAAGCAATTGAAAGACTACCGCCTGATTGAAGGCAGCAAGGATTTTCGTGTTCGTTGGCCATCAGATTTATCCACGTGTGAGACGGGTTCGACCGGGCTGATAGACGTTGAGGCTGTCCAGAGTTACAGATGTTACACGTGCTCGACTGATTCGTGCCAGTAGGGCAACTCTTTTGAATACTATTGGCTAGTCGTTCGGAGAGAAGGTAAATATAATTCAATTTATGTATTCTGATGGGTCCACGTCCTCACCGTCAGAGCAAACCTTAGATACGTAAGATGTTTCAATATGACTGGTAGAATTGGGTGTCTGCACGTAGTGGTTAGGGATTCATTGTAGTTGTAGTGCACTCTAGTGGTGCTATATGAGCTGAAGATGTTGCAGCCCCACGTAAACCACCCCAGGGCTGACAAACATCAATCTTGTTTTCCTTTTTTCATTCTTTTTCACTTCTGTTGAAGACCAACTTCATTTCTCATCAACATTTTCATTTCTGTTGAACCTAAACTTCATTTATCATCAGCACCTAAGGTTGAAAGATGTACTTCTAGTCCTGGATCTTGGATCCAACTTGGTTTCTGTAGGTGGTATGGCCGGTAAGGGCATTCACTTATTTTTCTGTGCTAATGAGGTCTGCGTTGTACAGAAAGATGGGTTAGTTATTACATGTGATCAACGCGACAAGTCCGCTTGTTTGTACAAGCTGCCAAGTGCAATCGAGCCTAAGTACTTCATTTCGCATAGCTATGGTGTTCATTGCAGTGTTTCTTGGTGGTCGGCAAATCTCTATCGGCTTGGAGAGGCGCATGTTCTTCATCGCAATGTTGAAGGAGCGCGTATGCATGTTCAGAATTTGAGCACATAAAATGCTGAATAGTACATTGCTCTCCAATACCCAACCACAAACAGTCTGCAGAGAACGATATTCTCACCTCACTACACCCCAGAACATTAGGCCATTGCCGAGCGCATCAATCGCAAAATGGAGAAAGCTACTCGACCTTTGCTGATTCAGGCGCACTGGCGAGAATGCCTACGGCAGTTTGCACTGAAATATGTTATACATATATGCAATAGATGTCTCCGCTTTATCACAGGCCTGAATGTATACCCTTTGGTGGGTGGTGATAAGCCGTCGTTGAAGTATTTTAAAGTGCTTGGATGCGCAGTATATATATATTGAAGATGAACTTGGACACCAAGTTCGAATCTCGTGCACTTGAGGGAGTGTACATGCAGACTCTGGAGCATGGTTTTTCCCAGGTTCTGATCACTGATGCCTGTGACATTCCTCGAACTGAGGGGCCTCGGCATGTCTTGTTTGATTAGTCTACATTCCCTGGTACACCATATCTCACAAACGTAATGGATGACGAAAGTACGTCACACATTGAGTATGGGAGGTCGTGATACCAGAACTGTGGCACGATTTCCGACAAGCTCTCACTTGATAATGTCTGTCATGGTAAGGATGGTCCAAGCGCTCTTACAAAAGACGAACCAATCCAGCCTGAAGAAGTTGCAAGTGAACAACATGTACACGGACATACATCCGATGCCGCTCTTCCATGGAACTGAAACAGAAGAGACGAATAAAAAGAACTTACCCAGTAGCTCGAGAAGGAATTTTGATTTTGGCACAAATTCGATTGCCTAGTAGCCCAAGAACATCACGGCAGAGTACATGGAAATAAAGCTGCATAAAGTGAAGGGCACTTTTGAGCACCTCCTCTGCAAGTGCATATGTACGTGTGCTCAACTCCAGCGAGAAATGGGCTTATGATTGGGTAGGGCATTTGCCCTTATGCATTACGCGGTGTACAAGTGGTATATATTGTATGGGTCGTGGGCACAGCATGGGCTACTTGGCACAATGTGAGTGGACAACGTACATGGGATTTTATATGGTTACATCTGGTTTGCAGGTACATTACATGGTTCCAGACGTGTGATTGTGTTTGCCAGCACGTGCACGGTACGCAAAGGACTTATGGTATCGATATCGATGGGGTGTCATGTGACTTTTTGCATATTCATGGTCATGATGAAGCAAGTAAGTCATTTCACAGGGCTGTGACATGCTGGCACATTTTTGTCATGGTATTTTCAACTACCGTGCTTTGTTAGCATGTATTGGAATAATTTTATGTATGGTTGTAGTGAAGTGGCACCAGTTTTGTGTAACCCTTTTTGTGTTATGTTTGAATAGGATTGGTAGCATTTGTCTGCACTTAGTGGTTAGGGTTTTCCTTGTAGATTTTGTGCACTCTTGTGGTGATATATAAGTTGCAGATGTTGCACCTCCAAGTAAACCATCCAAAGGCTGACAACGTTCACTCCTGTTTTAAATTATTTCTTTCTTTTTCATTTCTTTCAAAGCCCAACTAAGTCTATCATCTATAAATGTAGCACTCAATGACTTATCCAGAGTTGATGCCAGTCCATTGAAGACAATTTTAATCCGACACGCTGCATGACGTCGATATTGCCATAGCGTATAATCCTCACCACGCTTACCATGAAAATGAGGGAGTTTCACACCAGAAATAGTTTCAATCTCAACTTCGGAGGAACATATACTTCCAGAAGGAGCTGAAACACCAATGAATATATGTCACACAGCAGAGTGAGGCAGTTTATGCTTCTCGGGAACCGATTTCCAAGAGAGGGGTGGTGTTGAATCAGAAGATCTGTCAATATTTGTAGCTGAGATCACACTAAGAAAATAATACAGGAGTGGAGTAATCTCAACGCTCTACAACAAGTGTGCCAGCGGAAGCCGTGGGAACGATTTTCAAAGCTCGCCCAGACGCTTCTCTTACGAGATTCACTGGTGGCGTTCGTGTCCTCTACGCCCGGAGTGTACTCACGAGCAGCTCTGCAGCTATTGTTTTTGGCACAAGGTCGAGTGCCTGGTAGCACTTGGGAATCTTGTTAGATTAGGTGTAAACAAAGGTGCATATAACGATAGGCTTTTTTGAGCACCTCCGTTGAAAAAGCGCATATGTGTGTGTTCTCGAACACAACGTGAAACAGGCTTATGATTGGTTACAGCAATTGCCCTTTTACATTACGTAGCTGATAAATAAAGTTGAGCTCCGACAGAAATGTGAAAGAAAGAAAGAAGTAACAACAAAAATGACGGTTGTCAGCTTTGGGGTGGTTTACTTGAAGCTGCAACATCTCCAACTTATGTAGCAACACTAGATTGCACTGCAAGTAAAAGGGAAAACCCTAATCACTAAGTGCGGACACCCAAGACTACTAATAATATTCAAACATAACACAATAAGGGTTGCACAAAACTGGTGCCACTTCACTACAACCTTACATAAAATTACTCCAGCACATGCCAACGAAGCGCGGTAATTAAAGTAACCATTAGAGCAATGTGGCAGTATGTCACAACCCTGTAAAATGTATTACTTGCGTCATCATGAACATGACGATTCACAACTTTACACGACACTGCATTCATATCGATACCCTAAGTCTTTTGCGTAAAGCGAACGTGGTGGCACAAACAACCACAGGTCTGTGACAACGTGATGTACCTGCAAACCAGATATAGCCATATAAATCCCACGTACGTTGTCCACTGATATTATTGCACGTGGACCATGCTGTGCCTCCGTCCCATACACTATGTACCACATGCCTATCAAGTAATGCATAAGGGCAAACGCAGTAGCCAATGATAAGCCCGTTTCACGTTTGTTTTGACTACACGCGTATATGAGCTTTTGGAAAGGAGGTGCTCAAAAGTGCACATCCTTATATACCACTTTGTTTCCAAGTACTCTACCATGGTGTCCTAGGCCTACCAGGCACTCGACCATGTGCCACCATCAACACTCTTCCTAGAGGTCCTGGTTAAGTACATCTCTTCTTGTCTTCACCGCTTTAGTTCCATAGATTGAGTGGCTTGAGATGTATGCCTGTATAATGTTCTCTTGCAAATCCTTCCAGTTCGAGTGGTTGGTCTGGTGTCTGAAAGCTTGGGCCACCCCTACCTCCGCAGAAGTTATGAATTGAGAGGATGTCAGAAATCCTACCACAGTTCTGGTACCATGACGTACCATAGGCAATGTGTGATGCACGTTCTTCATCCAGATAGTGTGTGATATATGGGACTAGGGAATGTAGATTCATCAAAAGCGACATGTGAGGCCTTTTCAGTTCGAGGAGTTTCACAGCCATCAGTGATCAGACCTGGTTAAAACCATGCTCCAGAGTCTGCAAGTACACTATCTCCAGTGCACGAGAATCGAACTTCCTGTCCGGGTTCATTTTCAATATATATGCTGCGCATCCAAACACTTTAGCATACGGCATCGACGGCTTATCACCACACACCAAAGTTAGGTTATAGGTATAGATTCAGGCCTGTGGTAGAGTAGAGAGATCTATTTCATATATAAATAACATATTTCAATGCATACGCCCGTAGGTATTCTGGCCCGTGTGCCTGAATCAGCACAGATCCAGCAGCTTCTTCCATTGTGCAATTGATTCAGTCGGCAATAGCATCATGTTCTGGACTGTAAGGAGGTGATGGTAACGTTCTTTGTAGACAATTCGTGGTTGGGTATTGGAGAGCAATGTACTCTTCGGAATTTTCTGTGTGAAAATTCTGAACATGATCATGCGCTCCTCCAACATTATGATGAAGCACATGCGCTCCTCCAAGCTGCGGGAGTTTTTGCCCAAAACCAAGAAACATTGCACTGACACCATACCTATGCAAGACGAAGTCCTTCTGGTCGATTGTACTTGGCAGCGTGTACAAACAAGAGTACATGTTGCGTTGACCACATCCAATCTCTAAGCCATCTTGGTGTATTAGGTGGACCTTCTTCGCACAGAACATGGACTGAATGCCCTAATGAGCCATACGAATTACAGAGATTAAGTTGTATCCAATATCCAGGAATACAAGTACATCTATCAACGTTAGGTTTGCCTCCGAAAACGGGAGTACTACATCCCGTTTTTGTGTAGTGGAGACCGTAGTGTTGTCGGCGACCTTAGTCGCCTTTTGCTGTATGTCAACCAATGTGTTAGCGAACAAGGCAGAAGCACAACTGAAGAAGTGAGATGTGGCACAACTGCCTTCGTAAGTTTCTACGACATCAGATGTAGGGGCAACCACTGCAGACTTTTAACCAGACTTTGCAGCTATCTCAATCTTAGTTTCCTTTCGTGATGACCTTCTGGAGTGCTTGGGTTTGTCACTGGAACTGATTTTGAGGTTTCCCAAGATAGCTTCAGGTGGGTGGTTTTCTGGCTTGTAAGGATTCATTTGACATCAATGCTGCGTGTGACCATCGTCACTGAAACTGCAATGATAACTAGTTTTGCCTGCAACGGTATAAGCGCGCCCGTTTTACTCATTGTTTGAGTTGGACTTTGATCCACTTGCATCAGTGTCGTACCCATTTGACGATTTAGTGTGTCCACTTGAGCGGCTACTGCCCTTACTTCTGCTCTTTATGCGTTTGCGAGTATGAGCAGAACCTGCTGAATCAATTTGGCCAGCATTGTATTCGTCTATAAGGGTAGTCGCCACAAAGTCCCGTCTCTATTCTGAGATGTCCTTTGTCCGAAGTGCCGCAGCCGTTGACTCCAGTGAGCGGTTGGGATGATTAGATGCTAACAGCATTGGCGCCTTGTGGTATTCAAGAATGGCAGCATCCTTCTCCATTCGACCTAGCTGTGAGAATAGGGACGCCAACTGGTCGACATAGTCCGACAAATTCTGACTATTATACGACATTCAGAATATCTGAGTCTTTATAGCAATAAGTGACACTGTCCTGGTAGACGCATACCTTGCATCATGAAGTTGAAGCATATGCCCAGGGTCACCTTCGATTTCTATAACCACGCACAGAAGGGCATCTCCAGGTGCGCATATTATGATTGCGCATGCCGTTTGTCGTCTTCCAGGTACACGGGAAGTGGTTTGCGGAGCGCTTGAGCGCAATTTCGTCTTCTTGATAGAACTGGACGACCCCTCCGAGCCTGGCACTACGACATTACATATTCTTTTGATGCTATATGCAGCCCGTAGAAGATGTCGCCATAACGTATAATCCTCAACACCTTTGCCATGGAAACGTGAGCTTTTCACGACCAGTGTTGGTTTCGAACTCAACTTCAGAGTTCGGCATTGTTTTAGAAGGGGTTCGATGATCAAAGCATATAACACAAGTATAGAATAGTGAGCGACTCAATGCTTCACGTCGACGATCAGTTGGGGTTGAAAAAGATGATCGCGGTACAGCCGTTGAATTGTACCTGATGGTACAGTTAGAAAGAAATACTGGAGTGGAGATTTGTCGATACTCAACAACGCAGACGCCAGCAGAGACCGTGTAACATAACCTCAACACTTCTTGGGACGGGTCCTGTACGTGAGTCACAGGCAGGGCTCCGGTACTCTATGCCGGGAGTATACTCACGAGTAGCTGTTTAGTACACTCGGGAAAGAAAATAAGAGATGAAACATCGCAAAATTGGGCGCACTGGCAGGAGAATCTACATCTGCAACCCTGAGAGTCGAACCGTTGGACCCTGGATGCTTTCTCCAGGTGCGCGGTGCAGTTTCCTTCGACCTACCTCCCTCTGCGCGCTTCGAGAGCAGGGTGCTCAATCCATATGACAAGTCCCAGGAAGGTTACTTACAAGTGCGATATGCTTTCACCAGTTAGCCCCTGCTGGTCTCTTGCGGGAAATTAGCTCGATGTTTTTGAGCTGAAACCAAAGAACGAGGAATCAGAACAGGCACAGGTCAGTTTAACAGAGAAAAGCCTATTAACGCTTTGCCTACTTTCACGTTTGGAACTAGGAATGCACAGTATTCGCAACGCCAATAAAAAAAGTTAAATACGAGCGACGTTTGCAATAAGTCGACGCTCTGGGCTCATAATCTTTTGATGATAAATGAAGGTAATAGATGAAGTTGGGCTTAGACTGAAATGAGAAAGAAAGAAAAAAGTAAAAACAAGTGTGAAGGTTGTCAGCCTTTGGGTGATTTATTTGGAGCTACAACATCTGCAATTTATATTGCACCACTATAGTGCACTGCAATTGCAATGAAAACCCTAATCACTAAGTTCGAACAACCAATACTACCAGTATTATTCAAACATAATACAATACCGGTTTGTCCCAACTGGTGATAGTTCATTACCACCATGCATAGCATTCTTCCAGCACATGCCAACGAAGCATGGTAGTTGAAACTACCATGAAAACAATGTGCAAGCTTGTCACAGCCCTTTGTAATGACTTACTTGCGTCATCATGACCATGACAATGCACAAATTCACAAGCCGCTACATCCATATCGATACCCTAAATCCTTTGCGTACCGTACACGTGCTGGCACACATAGTCACACGTCTGCAATAATGTGATGTACCTGCCAACCAAATGTAGCCATATAAAATCCTACGTACGTTGTCCACTCACATTGTACCAAATGGCCCCTACTGTGCCCATGACATATACAATATATACCACTTGTAAACCACGTAATGCATAAGGCCAAATGCAGTAAGCAGTCATAAGCCCGTTTCTCGTTGGGTTTCAACACACGCCCCTATGCACTTTTGCAAAGGAGATGCTCAAAAGTGCCCATGGCTATATGCAACTTTATATCCAAGTATTCTACAATGATGTACTGGGCCTACCAGGCACTCAACCTTTTGCCAACATCAACACTCCTCCTTGAGGTCCTGATAAAGGCCCATTCGTTCCAATATCAATCGTGCAGCCTCAGAGCTTAATGGCTTGGTGAGGATGCCTGCATCATTTTCTTCACTGGCAACATACTTCACAGATATGTTTGTGTCCTTGAAAATTTGCCTAATGAAGTTCACCTGGACATCTATATGTTTCGCACTGCCAGAAGGGCAACATTCACCAACAGCCCAACCTGTAACACGTTGCTTGTCTGAGATGTTTAGAACACTCTTATCAACTGCTATTCCACACTCTCTGGGAACACTTGATATCCAAAATATCTCCTGAGCCGCCAGCACCTATGCATAGTACTCCGTCTTACCAGTAGACAGTGAAACTTGGCATTGCTTACGAGCACCAAAGAAACATGAGCTGAAGCGAAGTTTAGTCAAATACTCAGCCAAAAACTTCCAATCTGTGGTATCGCCCGCGACATCAGAGTGTACAAAAGCATATAAATTTAGACTTCCATGCCCGTACACTAAACCATGATCACTAGTACCACTTTGGTATCGTAAAACACGTTTGGCTGCTCGATAGCAGTATGCAGTAGGAGCATTCTGGAAGCAAGCCAATATACGAACAGAAGCCAATATGTCCAGACGCATAAGTAGTGCCAAGTACAGTCGAGACCCATTCATCTGCTGATACAGTTCAACATCAAGAGGTGGCATGTCCTCCTCCACATCAAGAGAGGTAAAGAACGATTCCACCATTAGAATCGGTGCTGGTTTCGGATTCTGCAGTCAAAATCTGGGCAGTATCCGTTAGATATATATGGGATGTGCGAGTTTTGCAGGCAGCCGCTGTTCATTGGAGTCCATCTTCCAGGTAAACTCAACACCGAGGCAGAGTCTGACACTATCCTCAACCCTCAGGTCATACAATTTCTTGAGCTTATTCATGATTAGGGACCGTTCTTTAGCACTTCGCGTAAACATGAGGAGGCCGTCCACGTACAACAGGATGTACGCATAGATGTTACTGGTCAACTTCCGTTGAAACGCACATGGTGCACTAGGCAGTTTTTCAAATCCGAAGCCTTTACTGTCAGTACTGAACTTGATGTGCCACAAAAGATGAGCCTGCGTGAGTCCATATATGGCCTTTAGCAGTTTGTAGCATCGTGATGTCAGCCCAGGGATACCACTTGGAGACATTCCCCATACGTTTTCCTTTAAATCACCATTCAGAAATGCGGTCTTAATGTCAACCTGTGCGATATAAATTTGCATGCATAGCATAATGTAAAGGAACATTCGAACCAAGTTGAAAGACAAAACTGGCGCATAGGTCTCCATGTAATCCTGATCATATGTTCGGTGGTTTCCTCCTGCGACGATACGAGCTCGAAATCAGTCAACTGCATCATTTGCATCACGTTTCACCTTAAGATTGACATTTGTATGTAGTGGCTGTGACTGCGGTGAGTCATCTGCTACCCCAGTACCTTTGTCATTTATTGATGCGAGCTCTATATCAATAGTGCTCTCCCGTTGCGCTCTTTCTGATGGAGTTCAGGACAATGCCTCCTGAAGTGGTGGGTCGTCACTGGTGGTCACTTCGACTTGAGAAGTAGCAGCACCAGCCATATGCCACCAGCGTTGTGGTGCACGCCGATTGCAACAAGGGTACCTGGAGCCTAGTACAGGCTGAAAATGCGGCTCACCAAGAGAACTAGAAACATTTTCGCTGTCCTCTTCATCACCTTTGTCATTAGCAGTAATGTCAAAAACTGGAATTTCAACGTCATTCACAATTTTTACGGGATGATGCAGTGCATCTGTTGTACTAGTTTCTTGGACACACCAAAGTTCTTCGACACCATCAAGTGAGAACTCATCTGAGCTTTCAATACAGTTCTCATACCCAGCACTACTATAGTCAATGTCTGATGCACTTTCGTCATCCATGTTTTTTGTGAGATATGGTGCCCCAGGGAATGTAGCTTCATCAAAAATGACATGCCGGGACCTCAAAAGTCGAAGAATGTCACATTCATCAGTCATCAGAACCTCGTAAACACCATGCTCTAGAGTCTGAACGTACACTTCTTGAGGTGGGCGAGACTCGAACGTAGTGTCCGGGTTCATTTTCAATGCATACGCTGTGCATCCAAACACTCTAGCGTACTTCAACGACTTTTTATCACCAATCACTAACATGTACGCAGGCAAGCCAGAGGTAGAGTGGGGAACTCTATTGCGAAAATATTTAACATAATTTAATGAACACAGCCAAAGGAATTCTAGTAGCTTGGCCTGAATCAGCAAAGCTCGAGCCGCTTTTTCCATAGTGCGGTTCATGCGCTCGGCGATGGAGTTACTTCTCGGGGTATAAGGTGGTGAGAACGACGTTTCTTGCATATTTGTTTCAGGGTTTTCTCGTATAGCAATGTACTGTTCTGTATGATCGAAGTGCAAATTCTGAATAAGCACATGCGCTTCTCCAAACTGCTGGAGTTTCTACCTTATCCCTGTGGTGCAATGCCCCAAAGGGGAAAACCACCAAAAGACGTTCGGGATCTTCCTCTCACGAGGTGAACCCAGTTGGGTAGAGCCCTGACAGTGGTATCACAGCGAAGCCGGTTTGTAAGACCAGGGACACCTTTCGCGACTTGCGCAGGGAGGTGAAGGCAAAGAGTCGGTATCCGCGTGAGCGGAGTGTGATCCTCAGTAGAGGTATGATTCCACGTAAGTGGGGGTGTGTGGACGGATGCGCACACGAGGACCGCGGATAGCGGGAGGTGCTACCCTAAAAGGGGAAAAAGGAAGGGCGAAGAGGAGAAAAAGAGGGCGAAGCGAGTCGCGAAAGCGACGGGGACGAACGGCGATGCCGGTAACAATATCCCTATACAGGGCGAAACACCAATGAAATTGGAACAATTATACTCGCAGTGAGGGGTCCTTTTAGATGTGGAAGGGGGTTAGATGTCCCGTGGTTCACGGCGCTTCCCTCCAAGGAGTAGTAGAGCACGCGCGCAAGCGGTAACAGCTAGAGCCAATTCCCCAAGTTGGGGTGTGGTAGTACCGTAGGCCTAGTAATCCCGGAGGATTCCGGTGTTGCAGAGTCCGTAGAAACAGAATTTCTTGAGTCCAGGATCAACTCTGAAGAGGGAGGGGGGGGCGAGCACGACGCGATCGCGGGAGATCCGCTTGTGTGCTCCGCCTATCTCTACAACGACAGTGACGGCAATTAACAGAGATGACCTTGAAGGGTCCGTCCGCCACAGGCGAGAGCTTCTGACGCTTCTCCCGTTCTGGGTTGTATTACTCCTTCCCGATGAAGACGTAGTTATTTGCCTAAATCGGGGGGTCTTTCCTCGCAAGCGAGCATCAAAATCCCACTTTTAAGCGGCTTGGGCCCGTGCCATAGACTTTCGCGCAGCTGGGAACAGCTTGGCAAGCCATTGCTTCCATTGCTGCCGGTAGATACCCACTGATGGAGAACTGTCTAAGGAAGCTTGGGGTTCCAGCGCCACAGGCGGGGGTGTTGTAGATAGAACCAACTCGAATGGCGAACCTCCGGTAGTCCGGTGTACCTGCGTATTGTACGCGAAGTTTAACGCGTCAGCGTAGAGATCCCAAGTATTTGGGTGGTCAGCGACGTAGGAACGTAGCGCCGCGAGTAATGTCCAGTTAAACCATTCAACTTGCCCATTACACTGGGGGTCGTAGGTAGTCGTGAACAAGTTCTTGACATCCAGGATGCGACAAACATCCTGGAAGAACTTGCTCGCGAATTGTTTCCCGCTATCGGAGAGCACCTCCACAGGAGGACCGTAGACAAAAATCCAGTGGGTCACCAGAGCCTAAGGCCCCGTGAAAGCGGTTATCCTCCGCAGAGGGACAGTCCGCACCAGCTTGGAAAAGCGGTCGGTAATGACAAGTAGAAACTTGTTTCCACGTTTTGTGGTGAGTAGTGCTCCGATAATATCAATTGCGATAAACTCGAGTGGCGCCCTTGTGGGGAATATTTTCATCTTCTTTGTATTTTTGCGGAGCGTGACGCGATTGTTCGCGCATTCGCTACAGAACCGCACAGTTGCGTAGCAATCCACCGCCATGGCGGGCCAATATAAATCCCTTGGCAGGGTTAGGTAGAGTTTTCTCCCACCTGGGTGACCTCCCATAGGGGCGTAGTGTCATTGATGTAACACCCGCGATTGCACCGAATGTGGTACTACCATCTGTGGGCGGGCTTCGGCCTGCCGGATGAGGTAGCCCTTGTCATCCACCCCGAGAGGGGAGACCTTCACCACCGTTAAGGCGGGCACGAATCCTCGTGCAGAAGGGATCACCGAACTGTTCTCGGATCATCTCTTCCGGTGAGACTGGTACAAAATTTCCGGGTAACGGGTTCTCAGATTCATGTCGCGATGCGAGTAGGTCGTCAAAGTCAGCATCCTCGTCCCAGTTTCCTGGCCCGGCCTCGACAGCACATTCCAGATCATCCGGGTCTATGGCCATGAAAGATGGGAATTCATCATCCTACGTTGGGAGTGCTTCCCCACTCGTGGGTAAACGCGACAGGGCGTCAGCTTGGGTTTTCTGCGCGCCCTTCTTATAAATGACTTGGAAGTCATATTCCGCGAGGCGGAGTCTCCAGCGCATGAGGCGTCCCGACGGGTCGCAGATATTCATTAACCACCTCAGTGAGGAATGATCCGTATACACGGTGAAGTGAACTCCCATGGGGTAGGGGTGCAGAGTGGTCATCGCCCATATGAGGGCGCGGCACTCCTTCTCCGATACAGAGTAGTTCTGCTGATGAACATTGAGCGAGCGCGACCAATAACCAATTGGGTGTCGTTCCCCGTCGGGGGTGGTTTAAAAAAGAGCACACCCGACTTGGTAGTCGCTCGAGTCCGTATCTACGGAGAATGGCGACCCAAATTTTGGGAGATGTAGGATGGGTGCTGATGTGACAGCCTCCTTCAAGGAGTTAAAGGCTTCCGATTGCTCGGGCGGAAATGTTCCCAGTTTTGGGGGGTTCCCCTTTCGCAACAACGCGTTCAGGGGTGCCGCAGTATCCGAAAATTTCGAGATAAACCATCGATAGACGCTGACTAGCCCCAAAAAGGAGCGCAGTTCCGTTTGAGTACGGGGCTCTTTCGCCTCGACGAGGGATTTGACTCGAGCTTTCTCGATCGCTAACCGACCAGGACGGATAATGTGACCCAGATACTTCACATTATCTGTGAAAAACTCGCATTTACTCAACTACAGGGTAGTCCCGCAATCGCTGAGTACGGTCAGCATGTCTCGGACGTGAGTGAGATGGTCGTCCAACGAGTTGGAGAAGATGATAATATCATCAAGGTAGACCAGACAACTCCGCCACTTAAAGCGGTTGAGTAGAATATCTACTGCACGCTGAAAGGTGGCGGGGGCGTTGGTTAACCCAAATGGCATCCGCTTGAAGCGGTACGTTCCTGCATGGCAGGTGAATGCGGTTTTGTCGCGATCCTCCTGTCTGACAGGTACTTGCCAATATCCCCAATTGGCATCAAGGGCCGTGAACACGGTGGCGTCTCCAAGGGATTCAATGCACTCGTCCATACGAGGGATGGGGTACGTGTCCCTAACAGTCACGGTATTGAGCCGGCGGTAGTCGACACAGAACCTCCAGGTTCCGTTGGCCTTTAAAGCCAGTACGACTGGGGATGCCCAGGGTGATTGAACAGGCTCAATCACACCTGCGCGGAGCATCTTGTCCACTTGGGACTGCTCCTCTTCCCGAGCTTTCGGACCTGCCCTGTAAGGGGGTTGTGCAACCGGTCGCGCACCGGGGATTAAATCGATCCGGTGTTCCGTTGCATTAATCTCGCCAAGCGAGCCATCCCACATTGTGGTGAATTCCCGTAACATAGTACGGAGTTTGTCGCGGTGCGACTCTGGCACGTGGCTAAAGTCCAGCGCTTCAAGTGCCTTTTCCGGATCAATCCGGTCGTTGCTCCATGGAGCATTGTCCTGTAGAACAGGTGTGGTTCGCAAGTCCGAGTTAGTCGGTATGTTCGACGCTGAAGTAGCGGTTTCCTCCCCCTCCTTAGACTTGACGTCTTCGGACGGCGGGGCGAACTCCTCAGAAGAGGTGGGAACTCCGAGTACATCGGCGGCTGTCATCTTTGTTGGCAGCATTCCCATAGGATGGGGGGTTACACTCCCAATTACTTGGTGTTTTACCAGATACTGGGGGTGTTTGCCAAGATTGACAACCAATATACGGAAAGGAACATTTGGGGAAATGGAGACGATTCCATTAGCCAGCGCCAGCTCGGATTTCTCGTACAACGAGGCGAGAGGTTGTATAACCCGAAGAGCGTGTTGACGAGAATTTACCTGCACCCAGATTTGGGACTCAGCCGGTATAGAAACCGAGGCAGCGACGCGGAGCTTGGTGGACTCGCGGGACGCCGGTGGTGGTTCCTGCGCAGCAGGGAGCGGAACTTGTTTCCAAGAGGACCGCTTGAGCGGGCGGCGAACAATCGGAACCGACGATCCGTCGTCAAGTTCTACACGCCTGAGGCGGGGCCTGATTGCGTCGACAAATCTGTGGCATTAATCACATCCCAGTATCACTGGTGCTGCCAATGAACGGCAAACGATGAAGTCCAACTTCACCACAGAGGTACCAAGTCTCACGAAGAGATCCACTGTGCCCATCGTTTGTAACGGATTGTTGTTCGCATCCGAAATGTCGGGGACCGCGTCAGAGCGGATACGAGACCGCAAAAGCTGGGGAAACAATGATTCCACAACAAATTTGGTGCCTGCACCTCTATCCAGGACGGTGAGAAACCTCACCATAAACTGGGGATCAAGGCCATGGTCGGCATAGATCTTATAGTTGGGCTTGGCCATGAACAAGACTCTACCGGGAATCTGGGGATTTTTGCTCCGTATCCACGGGCGATGCAGCACACCAAGGTGCGCAGAGTCCGCGTTAGCGGTGTCGTTCTTCGAGCTGACCTACACCGGGGAGCAAGGCGAGGGCGCCTCGGGCGCGAACAGCCTCTTGTCTGAGGATGGCTCTCCCAAAGAGGAGACTCCCTCAGTTAGTTTTCAGCCTTCGGCGGTGGGTTGGTTTCCTCGACAACGAGTGCTTGATCCCGTTGACGGGGGTTTCTATCTGCATAAGCGGGGGTTGCAACGGATGGTTGTGCGATCTACCGAATTGGGGTGTATGAAGCTTGCCGCGCACGCTGGGTCTGTGGTAGGGCATGGGAAAAGTCCGTTTTAGCACGTAGGTAGGAAGCCGTTGGGACGGAACGTTTGTCCTCTGGAGTCAGGGCCTCGTCGTTTGCCACCACCTTGGCCATATCCTTCAGTGAGAAAATATACTGAGGCGAGGTATGGCTATGAGCATAACAAAGGTGGCAAATGAGAGCCAACACCGCGACACGCGGATTATTATTCCGAGTATCGGAGAAATGAATCGCAGGGCGGGTGTCAGTCCATCCAGGCCGTTGATAACGGGATTGACCGTTTGAAAACGGTAGTCGTTGGGGTTGGACCCGACCGTTACCACCGTATAGAACGACATGTTCAGTTCCCGTATCACGGGTCATCTCCGTCGTTGACGGTAAATCGGTGGTTGGAATCGACACATCATCCCCCTGCACTAAATGCATGGTATCAAATTTCTGTTTAGGGTTCCCATCCGCAGTGAGCGGGAGCGATGAGGAGTCGCTCTCCATCATCAATGCCCTGACGGATTTAGACCGATTGTTCGGAGTTCTTGCACGAAGTGCATCCCCTTCCGCTCGAGCGTGTTGGACCAGCTCGAGATAGGTGATCCTCTGCTTATCCTCCCGATAACGGATGACTAAACTCTGGATTGCCTGGTCAAGACCAATGATGAACATGGTACAACGCTTCCCAGCAGGGTTTACGTTACCACATCTGTGGAAAGCCTTGTTAAGGCACACCGAGTAATCGGTCTCGGTCTCTTCAGCACGCTGGCATGTATCTCGCAAAGCGAAGATAGCATGCTGAATATCGGTGTTTGTGGCGTAGGAACGCGGTACATACTGCAATGCTTCTGGCCAGCAAGTAACTCCTTCCTCGGAGGTGCGGGAAGATCCTCTGACAGAGTTGTATTGGTCCTACGCCACTCCCCGTAAGAAATACGGTAAAGCAAAGCAGGCTTGTCCCTCATTCATACGGAGGATATTGGCCTCCGCTACAACGCAGGACAGAAAATCCAGTACTAAGACCGGGTCCTCTCCAGTAAAATAATGGTTGCGGAGCGAGAGCTGCATTCGCTTAATGCAGTCGCGCACCTTTCCCGTATCACGGGGCGTACCTCCAAGTGACGAATCTTCGAGCCGGTAGTACCGGTACGATAATAACTTCCGGTAATCTGGGTTTGTCGGCTTCAACTCTCGGAGACCGGGGTGTCTTCTCCCCTTCTGGCGGGTTCGGATCACACCTTCAGTGGCCGATGTACGCTTCTAGAGGGAGGAGTAGCCTCGCTTCTCGTCCTCCGAGTCAGAGTCCAAGGAGCTCGAGCTAGCCGAATGGTTTCGGGATGAGTCCGGCGATGTCGAAGAATCAGAGTCCGAATATTTTCGGTGGTGTTTCCGTCAATGACGGCGTTTCTTCTTCCCAGCAAGCTGGTCGTTGTGCCATGCTTCATTTACTGGATCATCCGGGGATGGTTTATCCAAAAGGACGAACTGCTCCAGCGTCTCCAGGCGGGCACTAATCCGATCAAATCGGACTTCAACTCCTTCGATGAAGGTGGCGGGCTGCCCCAGACTCTGCAACACGAAGTTGACATCAGACCGTAAAATACGGAGGTCCTCGGCAGGGATTTCAATTCCCTTAAAAGGGTGTCGTGGGCGGTCCACAGGGCGCAGACCTGGGAATCTAGAGGTGTCCCCTGGGGGGTGTTGTCGACCATTCCACGAGAGTTTGATACCGCGACAGCGGAAATAGATGCATTATTCCCCTGCGCAGGTGACAACGAGGGCAAAGAAGTGTTTCGAGGTTCCCGGGGTTGGTTTGAATTCCTCGAAGAGGGTCACCAGCGAAGCTGGAGCCGGTCCGCTTCGGAATGCAGGATACGAACCAAACTTCGGGGACTTCTCCACCATCGTAGGAACGACTTCGGGTGACTGCACGCTCCGCATCGGAGGGTTGCCTCGACATGAGAAGTTACCGTCACGATGGAAACGATTCCCGAACTTCCGGGAAGTGGAAGACAAAACTCGAAAGAGGGAAAACAAAAACCGATTCTAGGTCAGGAGACCACTTTGTGGTGCAATGCCCCAAAGGGGAAAAACACCGAAAGACGTTCGGGATCTTTCTCTCACGAGGTGAACCCAGTTGGTTAGAGCCCTCCCAGGGATGTCACGGCGAAGCCGGTTTGTAAGACCAGGGAAACCTGTAGCGACTTGCGCAGGGAGGTGAAGGCGAAGAATCGGTATCTGCGTGAGCGGAGTGTGATCCTCAGTAGAGGTATGTTTCCACGTAAGTGGGGGTGTGTTGACGGATGCGCACACGACGGCCGCGGATAGCGGGAGGTGCTACCCCAAAATAGGAAAAAGGAAGGGCGGAGAGGACGAAGAGAGGACGAAATGAGCTGCGAGAACGACGGGGGCGAACGGCGATGCCGGTAACAATATACCTATACAGGGCGAAACACCAATGCAATTGGAATAATATGACTCCCAGTGATGGGTTCCTTTAGATGTGCAAGAGGGTTAGATGTCCCGTGGTTCACGGCGTTTCCCTCCAAGAAGGAGTAGAGCACGCGCGCAAGCGGTAACAACTAGAGTCAATTCCCCAGGTTCGGCTCCCTTTGTTGGGGAAGGTTCATTGGTGCGAAGGCAGTGTGCCGTCGCACTAAGTACTAACTTCCCAGAAATGGGTGTGAAAATAATAAATAAAATTAGCTAAAATACTCCACATTCCGTGGCAACATCCACTACTGTGGCCAACCACCAGCTGACCCAAACCCGTGTCCCACGTGTCCATATCCACCATTGTGAGGCATAGTTCATATACACACTACACAACCGATAATATCGGAAAAGCATTCAAGTACCAAGAATCCCTCCCTGAGGGCGTTGCAGCTCAATGCCCACAAATACATCACCAATATCAGATCTATGCAACATGAAGCCGAGCAGAGCATACCGGGACCGGTCATCGATGAACGCAGATGCATATTGAAATTGATCAGGAAAAGATGGGAGCAAAGGACCAAGGATTCCCGAATGCACAATGTTTCCAACCTCTTTTGCTCGTTTAATCTTTCCCAAAAATGGAAGTTTATGCGCCTTGACCAGTCGCCAGGGCCGACATACCTACTCCATCTGCTTTGGCTTTGGGACTCCATCAACTTGCTCCTGTACCTTTTGAAAGTCTTGTAGATTCATATGCGCAAGTCGGCGGTGCCACATCTTTGTGAGGCCTGAGTCTTTTGGCAGATACGAGCGTTTTGTGATCGGTATGCTCAATTAGACGTCGCAGCATGTACAACTTACAGCGCACATCTCGTTCACTACATCCATTTTCAAACCATTCTTCATGTTTAAGGCAAACCTCACTTTCACCAAACATCCATTCAATGCCTTTACTGGCCATACGACCAACATATACCAAGGTGTATCCAAGATCTGGTACGAGCAGTACATCGGTCAATCGCAGGGTATCCTCGAAGAAGGGCAGTAAAAAATCTCCTTGTCGTGTTGCGGTGACCGTGGTGCTGTCAGCAAGCTCAATCAACTTTGGAAATACATCAACCAATGTGCTGAGTACAAATGCAGATGCGTAACAAAAGATATGGGACGTGGCTCCGCTGTTGGCATAGGTGTCCAATCCATTAGAGACACATGGGAGCAACGTAGACTTCTCGACACCCATCCCGGCGATCTCAATCTTAGATCCTCTTCTTGGAGCTCAATGAACCTATAGACACACCTCAGGGAGGAGGTACCGTTCTCGGAAAAATCAGACTTACCCCCCCACGTGCTCAGCAGTATCTGTGGTAACGGAGGCTTGATCGTTTACGCTAGGGGCGTTGAATCTAGACCTGCTTATTTTCAGATGAACGATCTCAACTCTATGAGTCTAACGAGCGTCCGTTTCCCAGAATTGGGCAAGAAGCCAGTGAACAGTAGCCTTGGAATTTCGGGAGGTGAACCGGATTCGGTGTGGTGCACCGTTGCGACGGATAACACCTCCTGCTGCACAACCTGCGACGTGGTGGCGGTTCAATCTATCACAGTGCACAGTATGCGTCAGGCATACACCCACGTGGCGGGTTACTTTGCCGTTGCAGGCTCTGCACTTCAAGAAATTAAAGAAATTGCATGCACGTCAACCATGCTCAACATCCAAATTACCCAAGATGGTATGATGCACGTGCTGGCATTCTAAAAACCTTGTAAAAATTGTCACTGCCAAGAAAACCAACTGCACATGCAGTCCACCCAAGAAGGTACCGTGCAGAGTCTTGCATCTCAAAAAATTACGGAAATTACCTTGCTATGTCCATGTGCGCGCGCGTCAACTATACGAGTTCCAGTAGCTCCCATAGAGAGTGCTGCTGCGAACTGCCTCTCGCACGTGCCGTTCTCGGCTGACCGTTCCCCAAACGGGTGTAACGGTGCATCCTGCACGCTTGCGCGTCGCCACTGTAATGGTGCTTCACCGACAAACGGTTAGTAACTGGCGTCGCGGTGCTTTGACTTAGCGTCGGAACTTAAGAATGTACGCCACGCCGTGCATTTCCCTTCAACTGTCCCAAATTTGGTCCAAATTCCAGTAGCGTCCCTTAGGGAGGGTTTCACAGAATCTCTTTTGGAGTCCAGTAGCGATCCAGCGATATCAACGTGGTCAGTATTCTTCCCAAAGGATTCTTCGTCTTTATCCCCCACAAACGGGTCAGAACCCATGTTCGGATCCGGAGATACAGTCTTCTCGACCCGTGAGGGTGCGTGTGTACTGCTGGTGACCCACGCGAGTTCCGATGAACTTTTCAACGGGATCTGAGTCTTATTGATGTAGTCGTTCCTTAAGGGGGTCTTCTTTTCATTACAGACGGTATTCCTGACCGGAGAATCGGTGCTGCTCGTGTCAAGAGTGCGTCCCACCCCATCAGTCAGATTTGTAATAACCATCTCATCAGTATGAACCTTTCCACTTTGTGGCTTACCGAGTGACGCCAGTGCAACCAAAGCGGTGGGTGTATACCCCTCTTCTTCCTTTGGCGGAGCAAAGGAAGTTGAGAGAACACCGAGTGGGGGTATAACTCGTAGAGTGTCGGGATTTTGAGCCAATGAGGGTTTAAGAGACTCAGGTTTGTGAATATCGGATATGATGGGTAGATCGGATACCCCAAGTTCTGGGTGCGGGAGTATTGCCGGCCTCGGCATTACTATTGCTGCGTGTTGCATGTCCGAGGGATATAATACCCGTGCAAAAGGGTTTCGGTGAGATAACCACTTCCAGGTTTGGATTCGGTGCTCGTGTGACGTGATGGCGTGATATCCGCTCATGATGGTTATTGATATCCAACAATACAGTGTCCTTGTTAACTGAAACCACACGGTAAGGTCCATCCGCGATGGGGGAAAGCCTATGCTTGCGTTGCTTCTCAGGATTTTAATATTATTCTCGGAGGAACACGTAGTCATCGGACCGCACTTGCGATAACAGCCGTTTGAGCTTGGCATCAAAGTTACACCTGTAAGCGTTTTGTGCTTTCTCCATCGCTCTGCGAGCAACTGGGACCATCTTGGAAATCCACATCTTCCATGCTTCACGCTACAACCCTGGGGAAGGTTAACTTGGAAGAGTTGGTTGAGCCTCCATGGCAACCGGAGGCGGTATTTGTGAGAGAAACAACTCAAAAAGTGATAGAGAAGCTACCCTGTGTACTTGGGTGTTGTACACGTAAGTTATAGCGTCCGTGTAGAGGTCCCATTCCTTAGGGTGGTATCCCACATAAGAACGATATGCGTTAAGCATCGTACGGTTAAACCGTTCTATCTGACCATCACCCTGAGGGTGGTATGTAGTAACAAACAAATTCTTGATATCCCGTATTCGGCATACGTCGTGAAAGAATTTTGGAGTGAACTGAGATTGGTTATCGGAAAACATCTGCACCGGTGGGCCGTACACAAATACCCAATGGGTGACGAAGCCACGCACCACAACAATGGCAGTAGTCCGTTTCAACAGGATCGTCGTTACGAGCTTCGAAAACCAGTCGGTTATTACAAGTAGTTAATTATGACCCCGGGGGGAACGAATAAGTTCCCCTAGGATATCAATTGTGACGAATTCTAAAGGAGCCCGAGCTGGGAACAGCGTCAACTTCTTAGAGTACTTACGCAGCTTCAAGTCATTTTTGGCACACTTTTTGCACAAGCAAGGAACTGCATAGCAGTCAAACGCCATGGCGGGCCATTAGAAGTCTCTTCTCAGTGTGAGATACAGCTTTCTCTGCCCTGGGTGGGCTCCAAACTTCACGAAGTGTGATATTTGTAGAATACGCTGCTGCAGCGCTTGAGGCAGTACAATCTGGGGTCGAGATTCAACCAACCTGACGAGGTATCCTTGGTCATTAACCGAGAATGGTACCTGGTGTCCACAGTTATGTCGGGAGCGAATCTGTGTACAGAAGGCATGTGTTTGCTGTTCACGTATCATCTTCTCTGGAGTAATCGGTACAAAAAAGGGCAGGCGCTTCCGAAGGTTTGGAGACCAGAATATCATCGCATAACTCACCCGTGAGGATTTCAGCACCATCGTGCAGGTCAGCAACCATTAAGCATGGAATATCGAGGTCCTGGGCAGGTTCCACTTCGGCGGTTGTTCCTTGACGGGATAAAGCGTCAGATTGAGTGTTAAAGGCTCCCTTCTTATACAGGACGTTAAAATCAAATTCGGAAAGTCGGAGGCGCCAACGCAATAACGTTCTTGAAGGTTTGGAAATCTCGAGTAGCCCAGGAAGGCAGGAATGGTCCGTATGTATCTTGACGTGAGTACTCATCAAGTAGGGTCAAGGTGTAGACAGTGCCCACACAACGGCGAGCCTTTCTTTATCAGAGACCGAATAGTTACGTACGTGCACGCTCAACGATCACAACCAAAACCCTATAGGGTGCCGTTTGCCATCTTGAGATACCTGGAACAGCGCACAAACAACCTGGTTCGCACTTGCGTCAGTGTAGATCTCAAATGGTAACCCAAGTTGGGCTAGTGCGAAAAAAAGTGGAGACGTTACGGCGTTCACTAACGCCGTAAATTCAGACGCTTCGGCGTTGCCAAATGGTTCCAGATTGACTTCTTGTCCCCTGGTCAGGAGCTTGTTGAGGGGAGTAGCAATTTCCGCAAGGTTCGGAACGAACCACAAGTTCACGTTAAACAGTCCTATAAAGAAACGAAGCTCCCTCTGGGCTGTAGGGTGCTTGAATTCCTTTATGGATTTCACTCGTACTTCATCAAAGGATAATTTTCCAGGACGGACTACGGGCCCCAAATACTTTACCAAATAGGTTACAAACTCACAATTATTGAGTTTCAGAGTGATTCTCGCATCGCAGAGTATTTGCATAACGTCCCTTACATGGGTTAAGTGGTCATCCAAATTGTTGGAGAAAACGATGATGTCATCAAAATACACCAAACAGGTTCTCCATTTAAAGCGACCTAGTAGAATGTCAATGGCCCTTTGAAAGGTGGCGGGTGCATTCCTTAGCAAGAAAAGCATGCGCCAAAAACGGTATAGTCCTTGATGGCAGACAAAAGCTGTTTTATCGCGATCTTCCTGGCGGATAGGAACTTCCCAATAACCCCAGTTCGCATCCTCTTCAGAAAACACCGTTGCACTCCCAACTGAGTCGATAAATGTATCCACCCGGGGTATAGGATACACGTCTTTCACTGCAACCGCGTTTAGACGGCGTTAGTCAATCCAAAAGCGCCATAATCCATCCGGTTTCGGAACTAACACCACTATTGACCCCAAGATGACTTAGAAGGTTCGATAACGCCAGCGCGTAGCATCTTCTGGACTTGAGGTTTTTCCTCTTCCCGAGCCTTCGGTCCAGCCCTATAAGGGTGTTGCGCGATTGTCCGAGTGTTGGGAAGCAAATGGATACGATGTTCTGTAATACCTATTTTTCCTAAGGAACCATCCCACATGGGTGTGAATTCACGTACCATATCGCATAATTTCTCACGATAAGATTCTGGGAGATGGTCCAAGTTCAAGTTCTCCAATTCCCTAACAGGATCCAATTGCTCAGTACCTGGAGCCAGGGCTCCATGTTCCGATAATGTCAGATTCTTTGTATCCGACACACCTTCGGTGTTCCCTCGCTCGTTTTCCGTGAGCTCCTTCACCTCTTTGGGGTCTGTAAGCCCTAAGACTTGGGCAACAGGTGTCTTTGTTCGAAAGATTGCAATAGGGTGAGGTAGGACCGAACGAAGTATCTGGGTTTTGACTAACCACTGCGTCATGTTGGCAAAGTTTCCTAGCAGAACCCTAAACGGTTTGCCTGGTTCCACAGAAATGACTCCATTGGCCAGAGCGAGCTGGCGCTGCTCATAAAATACCACGAGCGGTTGAACAACATGTACGCCAGTCTGCTTGGTATTTACTATGACACATACCTGAGTTTCGGGTGGAACCGCGACAGACGTAGCTACTCGAAGCATCGTAAAAACGCGATCCGTATTCTGAACGTCCTGTGCAACGGGTAATGGAACACGCTTACGCGTTGCACTCTTCGAGAGTCTCCAAACAATTCGAACAGAACAACCGTTCTCCATTTCGACTTTCTTAGCCCTAGGGCGTATTGTTTCGACCACGCTGTCGCAAAAGTCACAACCCAGTATGAAAGGTGCAGCCAGGGATTCGCGGACTATAAAGTCCAACTGTACCATGCAGGTTCCTAACTTTACAAGGAGAGCAATATAGCCAACCGTACAAAACGGGTTATTCTTAACGTCATCAATATCCAAGTTTGGACCAAAACGAACGTGTCCCCGAAGTTGATGGGGTACCAAATCCTTTTGGATTAGGTTTGGCGCAGCTCCTGTGTCCAAGATAGACAACTGTCGAACCATATATTGGTTGGCAAGGCCCAGATTGACGTAAAATATATAGTTTCGCTTGGCCATAACCAAAACCCGGTCCGCCATACGTAAGTTACGGGCCCGTATCCATGGTCGACGCAACACACCGAAGTATTCTGAGTTGACTTCTGTGTCAGCCATTTTCCTAGAAAGGATTGTCACGACTGGGGAGCGAAGCTGCGGTGCCTCGGGCGTCTTCAACTCCGGCTTAGAAGACGCCCATTCCGTAGGGGAAGGGGAAACTCTCAAGTCTAGTTTTTTGAAGCGAAGTCCATTGGATTCGGTGCACTGACTACTTCATGGGTCACTGAATGTTCCCCAATCGCGGGTACTTCCTTCTTACCAGACTTGTCTAGATGAGCTTGGATAAGCTTTTTTTCCTCATAGGATCGACTACGAACCCGAGTTGTCTGTTGCGGTGCTAAGGGCTCGTACTGAGCGATAATTTTTGATCCTTCCCAAAGAGGGAATATGCATATCGGTGCAATGTGACCAAACAGATAGCACGGGTAACATGTGAACGAGGTTGGGTTCTATTGTGGACGAGTATCCACCCGTCGGGGTACTGTTTCTCTCCAACCAGGGCGTGAGAAGCGAGAAGCATTATTCGCAAAAACGAGCGATGTGGCATGTACCCGGCTGCCGTTGGCATAAAACGCAGGATCTCCATCCGAAGTCGGAACAGAATTCGATGGCAAAATAGTAGTCCCCAATGAATCAGGGTGGCTTCCCAACAAGTGGGCGTGATAGTGTCCCTGACGAGGGGTGGTACCTTGGAACAGGGATAATGACGGAGTAGATCCTTCGAAAAGAAGCGCTCTCGACGATCGAGTCTTAGTGCTTATTCGCCGCAAAGGGTTTATCCTTCAGCCTGTACATATTGCACTAGTTCCAAATAGGAAATATACCGTTTCGCTTCTCGATGACGGGCAGCCAAAGCCCTTATGGTAGGATCCAACCGATCCACAAACATTGTGCATCTTTCTTGTGAGGAGTACACATTACCACAACGGTGATACTTCTTATTCAAGCGCTTTGAGTAGACTGTTACGGTTTCCATAAGTTTTTGCTTCGTTTCCCATAGGGCCGGAATAGCTTCTTCGATCGCATTACCAGTAGCATACGACCTGAGAATGTAGTGAACCGCTTCGGCCCAACACGTAACTTTGCCTTCTGAGGCTCTGGATGATCAGCGAACGGAGTTTAACTGGTCGTCAGCCATTCCTTTGAGAAACGAGGGTAAGGCGAGTTACGCCTGTGCTTTACTCATGCCATGTATTTTGGCTTCCTGTACGAACCTCGCAAGGAATTTAGTACCAGAATCGGGTCTTCTCCTGTAAATTTCCTCTTCTGTAAGGTGATAGCCAAAGGCTTAATGTTGGCTTGAACCTTTTCAGTTCCTCGTGAAGAAAGCTCTCCAGAGAAGTTTTCCAACCGGTAGTAACTGTACAAAAGCAATTTCCGATACAGCAGATTCGTTGGCTTCAGATATTTGAGCCACGAGTGTCCTCGTCTCTATTTTCGTGACCAGATAGCACCTTGAGTAGTGTATGTGGTCTTGGACCGCGTAGCACGACAATGGCGGCTACAATGCTTACTATCCGAAGAGTTCGATGACGAACTCGAAGAGTGGTGAGAAGAATCTGAATCAGATGAGTCCGAGTCCGTGTAAACATCCTTCTTGGATTTGCGGCGACTACGTTTATGGGACCTCTGAACTGCTCCTTCAGAAAACATGTCCCCGTTACCCTTGGCGGCCACGGATTCATACATACAGATTATTCCCTCCAGGGTATCTAGGCACGCCTTGACTCGATCAGAGTTCATACGGACATCTTCCACAAAAGCTCGGTACTCCTGAGCAAACACCCCTGGGGTACCAAGACTTTCCAAGATGAAATTTGCATCTTGTCTCAGAAGGCGAATCTCTTCTGAAACATTCCTTACTTGGGAGTCCTCAAACTTACGCCGAAGTTTGGTAACCCCGGTCAAGAACTCCACGTGAGCTGTATTAGCAATATCCACGCAGGATTCTAAACGAGAGATTTCGTTACGCTCAGGGAATACTCGATTCACCGTTGATGGTGTCTCAGTCACTGGTATTTGTTTCACTGTAACGAACTCCTGAGGGGCCAAAGCAACTGAGGGTGCTCTCCGAGAAGTCGGATCAGTCTCGACATTGTCCCGATCCTTGGGTGTAGATGTCTTAGAGCGAGGAGCCCTGGTGGCAGGTCCACCTGCAGAAGCAGATCTATTCCGAGAATGCGGAGCAGGTGGCGTCATGCAGCAGGTAGGCAACCGATGCTGCTCGGTACACAATAAAGAAATCAAACAACTTCTGGAAAACGGATTGGCCACAAAAGCAAACTTCTTCAGGACACCTTTAATGCAGGCTCACTGAACTTTACACCTCACAAGTAGGTTCTTCGCAATCTTGACACTGGCTTTGGAAACGTCTTCCGAAAGCGGATGCAACCTTCAAGCGACCAAGAATGGTTCCAAAATCTAATTCCCAACGTAGATTCTAGGTCCGGAGACCACTTCTGGAGCGAAACCCGTGACGGTTGTAGCTCTCAAGCCATCTGAGTGCCTGCTCCCTATGAAGGGTAGACTCAGCGGGCAAGCCCTCTACTCTACACGAGTGTCAGGCGTAAATCCAGCGTTGGATGGTGGCTATACCTGTAGAGGTGAACAAGAAGAATAATGAGAGGAACGAGATCAGAGAAGAACCCGAGTGAGGGGAAGTAGACAGCGTACACAGCAAGTGTAGTGTCCCAGAGAGGAATGAGGCTAAGCACAAAAAGGGGCGAGGGTCGTGCTCACAGCGGCAAAAGACCCGAGAACCAAAGGGGAAAATAGTAGAAATAACCAAAGAACAACCCGCTACTGGGGCGGAGATCTGTTCTGCAACAGGATACACAAAACATAACCCACACGGTTAGACTCACAGTCAGAGTACTTACAAAGAAATCCTAAATGGTCCTGAGGGGGTAGTTGTACTGAAACCATACGTTGTTACTATCCAGACTGAGTCGTGAACCTACGAAGGCAGTTGCCACCACAGCCAACACTATAGTTAGGGTGCGAACCTCAGTTGAGTTTACTTGATGGTGACAAAGGCGAGGTCAGCTTCAACTAAGTAAGTTTTACAGTAATTAACTAAACCTATAAAATAAAGTAGTGCAAACATTCGGAGGTCCATAAACGTAGAGAACCCACTGTCAGGGTCCACAGCTGCCACTCGCCTAAGGGGTATATCCGTAATCGGATCCAAATTCTGTATACGCGTACAACGCATCCTGCCTAATTGAGGCTATTCATAAATTAATTTGCCAGGTGAAATCCAACCACAATCCACCAGTATTCAACCACATTTTGGGGGAGAGGTCATGATCTGAGAGGTGTTGAGTCACAGCATTGCCACATCCTATGAGAAGGATCATCACTGATATAAACGCATCGCGTTGCTCTACAGTCAGGTTGGGCTCTCTTAAAAAGAATGAAGAGCTTCTCTGCCGAGGGGTGGAAGAAATAGCGATGTAGTTTGTACAGTTGTGCCTTTGTATAATAAAATCGTGGGTATAGCATCAAGTCCACAAAGGCATGTACACTACGGGCATGATACATCAAGAGAAACCATGCTTTTGCGTAGTTTTCGTACTCCTCTTTGAGCCTAACTGGGATACGCTTCTCGAAGCCATTGGCGACTGTATCAGCGATCAGAGATTACAATTCTAGCACATCCATGCCAAGAAGTGCATGAATGTCTGCATTCAAAACATCAAGCTCTACTAAGATCGGCTTGGTACCACTCGCTGTAGCTGGTGGTAAAACAGTTCTCCCAAGGGAGATTAGGCTGGCATCAGCGATCATGAATCGAGTTTGTGAGAAAAGTTTACCATGCCTTGGCAATTGGAGCTTTTTCGTTCCCAATACTCTTCGAAGTTCTTTGATTCCGATTAATGACCTTGGAGCTCCAATATCTCCAAAGAAAGTATCCAAACGAGGGCGAGGTTCCCCTCGTCTTAGATCTTTAAAGTGGATGTGAGTTATACTCACATTAAGAACGGATTGATTCCCTTTATACCTCGCTTGAGTAGTTCGGTGTGAAGCGACCCATCGTGCTGGACGACATTGTAAAGCCCGATACTCTCGGCGCCCTAGCAAAAACTCTTTTTGTCACTCAGGGTACTCAGATATGGATACTTACCCATGAAGGCTCAAAACGGTTTAGTATACCTTCCCTCATGAGCTCTCTCCATGTCTTATTCAAGGTCCATATCCATGGTAGGCTCGTCGAAGATGCAAAGTCCTTCGGGGTTGTGGTCCGTCTCAACATCAAGTTCTGCACCATCTGTGGCATGAGTTCCATCAGATATCTGTCCCTTCATTGTCAGGACTAGGTCTGACATGATTTGGACTGCTGATTCACCATTAAATATTCATGCGCTTACCAATGTTGCCTCGAATGACGCCAGGATTGCATCTGTGCCATGGCTTCCATGTTGCACGGCACTTGTGACATTCATTATGTCTACGACTTTCTTCGAACGTCCTAGGCTGGGAAGAGAGTCAGCAGAGATCCCGAGCACCATGACCCGAATATATTATGTCGCTACGCTGAGGGTAATTTCTCACACACTTCGGATCGTGTCCATATCGCTGATACAGAGTATCTTCTTCGACCTCGTGTGTGTCCGTACTCTTGGTTACATTATTCATTTTCTCTTCTAGTTGCAGCCCTTCTCTCAAGGATGCGACTAAACCATGTGAAGGGATACTTTACACCAACAATATGTACTTATAAGCAGCCTTGCCCAAGACATGCCAAGCACGGCATTACCAGGATAACCAATCTTGTGGCTTCGGAGTGGAAATGTAGAGGGTATTGAGGCGAACGTTCCTGTACTAAGGTTACAGTTTTCGTTAGACCTTCCAAAAAGGATTTGATTTCGTTAACGGACATCAATATTGTGATTCACTACGTCTTCAACATGCTGTGAAATTGAATTTGTCAGGCACTGCTGTTCTACTTTGTAAGCACAAGTTTCGCCATATCATTGAAAGCCATATCATCCTTAGCATTGTTAAAAAAGAATGTACGAGCAGGGCCATCGAGGATGTTTACGAAGTAGTCCGCCTTCTTAGCTGCACTAAAACGATTCGGGCGTGCACAGAAGTTGTAATCCCGAAGTGTGAGCTCGGTTGACTACCTCAAGTCATCAGTAAATCAGGTGTGTTTGAAGTATTGGAAGACATAATTTGCCTTTTGCGTGTCATCTGAATGTCCGTGACGACCATTATGAGAACTTTCATTGCGCTCAGTAGCCTGTAAAGATGTTTTTTCATTGTTCGTTACAGCTTGAACGAGTATAGAGAAAGGCAGTGCTTGAGGGACAGCAAGAGCACTACTCTGAGTTAATGCATCATCTGCACCTGGTAGAGGTGATAGTACCATACGAACAATTTTACCTGGGCTTGGACTTGATGTTCTATAATTCGGAAAGACGGTAGTACCACTCGACAAGCAAGATGCCGAGCGACTTTGACGGTAGAAATCCACGCCCGTCTTCATAGTGCCCAGAGATGCATCTAGCAGGTTCATAAACTAAATGTAGGTGATGATAGATCTGTTGATTGCCTCGCGTGGTTCCAAATAAAAGGAAGTTATCAAACCTCCAGGAACGGTGTGGAGCTCGTACAGCCTGGAGGTGTCACGAAGCAGCTGCACCGGTAAGGTCGGAGCATTGAAAAACCGCGCATTCAACGTGCGTTACGAAGACGGCATGAAACTTTTCAGCATTGCCTCAACCTCAGCCTTGCGAGAAGCTGTTAGCGCGATGGCGTGGTTGGGATCGTCTACTACTGGGTACATGGTGATAGTATACAACGGAAAATCCTTGAGATGCTTTCCAGTCTCAGTGCTTAGTTCAACAGCACCAGTAAGCCGTTTCAGACGTTCATACAAACCGTTTGGGAGCAACTTGAAGCCACTGCTCGGAAGCAAGGTAGATTGTTTGGCAGCTTGAGCAGAATGAACAGCGCAAAGCAATCACGACTCCGGATTTTCATGTGAGTGCGGTGCGTGTTTCCCCGCTTTTTTTCTTGTACGATAAAAATAAGGTAGTGCACGAGTGTAGAGTGGAAATGTCTTAGAACGTACGCCACGGACATTTTGGGGCACTAGCGTCTCTTCACTACGCTACAAAGCTCTTCTTTAGAGAGAAACCTCTGATACCCGAAAACTGCTGTGCTCAACGTCGAGTTGAAAGAGCTGTGTAGGTATCAGTATATTTATTGCAGAAATGCGTGCAGCTTCGGTGGCTTACGCCGGAGTAGGCGGTGCCAGTACATCTAAAAAAACTTCCTCGGTGGTTGTCTGGTTTTTGCATAAATGGCACATTGACAGTCTTGGCGTCGCTGTGATCAGATTTTATTGGCTTCAAGGTGGCTGGTTATCTCTGAGAATCCAAAAGCCAACCCGTTTGAGCTCTGTTATCAAGGTGAGTAAAACACTACTTCAGTTTGTTGCGCACGATGTAAACGTTCAGTTCGAAACCAGGTTGGCTATTGTCGTGTTCGACGACAACCCAATTCTGCTTCTTCAAGATGTGAAAGCAGCTGGTAAGCCCATAACTGTTTATCAGCGCTGTGAGAAGTGTTGGAACTGTTACTTTTTCGGAGGGAGAGCAGGGGCCGCATGGGATGCGTCAAAAAGAATTATTCCGCTTTGGAAAACCGAAATAACGCTTTGAACATACATGTAGATCTTAAGAACAGGTCAGCGGAAGCAATTTGTGGCAAAGCAAACACGTTTCTCATTACAAAAGAACCGGTATTTGTGATGGAATACCTGTTCGGAATATTGTCTCATCGTAGAGCAATATTTTTGAAAGGGATGCAAAGACAACAAAAGAAGTTTCACAGGATGCAAAGAATGGATCAAACATATATAATGAAGTCAGTGACCAGCGCTTAACTTCAACGGGACTGCATTTAGCGTCTAGCACTGCTCTGCAAAGAGCAGGAGAATAACATTCGTCTCTTGTTTTATCCCGTTCGCAAGATGACTAAGGCAATCCATCGCACAGATTCACTTAAGAAGTGCAAAGACAGGGTTTCGGAACATCATTCAATAGTTATCTGTCAAATCCTGACCATGCCACAGTTCTTGTAAATGATAGTAGTAATCGAACAGCGAAGATTGTGAAGTAAAAAACAAGTATAATCGAGTCAGACCTCAGCCCGGTCAAGGAAGGATTATCAGCGCCTGCTGTAACTGTTGATTCTTTTTAGGTTGAAACCACTACTTCGTTAACAACATCAGTTGGAGTTCGTGGATGAAACCAGAACAGAATGTTCCCAGCTGCTTCGCGGGGTATGATCACGGTGTTTCTTGCCTCTCCACGCGCATTGTGGACAACGCGCAAGACATTGGCCAAGCCTTTTAAACTAGAAGACAATGGCACACCGATTCCATAGCAGAGAATGTTGGTATGGCAGAGAAAAAGGTTTCCACTCTGGGAAAAGAGATGAAAATAATAAAGTAGATGAAAAAGATATTCCATTAAAGAATGGAATCGAAATTGAACCCTACGAAGACAATGAGCAACAACTTTGAGAATGGGCCTCAGTAGTGGTTGAAAAACGACGAAGAATTTTAACTAATACTGAGGAAGCACGCCAGAAACGCTATATACAGGGATATGATAGGATGGTGAGTGGGGTTTCAAGACATCAAAATCGCACCCATGAAAACATCGGAAAAGCCCTTGGTGCTCTTCGAAATCTAGGTACGCGGTTTATCTCGCTCCTCTCCGCACGAATCCCGTTCGATGAAGTTGGTCCACCAGTTCATCTATCAGACTACAGCTCTCTCTCACTCTATTTCTTGCGCGAATACTCTCTCTCAGTGCGTGTAATACAGTGAGATCTGACCCCGTAGGAAGTGCACCGCACAGTGTACCAATTGGTTACTATGCCACGTGGGTTAGAGAGGCTAACTAATTAGATTACTAATTAATTTAATTATTTAAGATAGGTAGTTATACTCCGCTACTGTGCCGTGGGGCCAAGCCACTAGTGTCTGTTTGAAATTGTCCTCATATGAAGTCAGATTAAAACTTTTCCATGGAACAAAAATTTTAAACTTTTTATAAAACTTCTTATACCATAGTAATGGGAACCACAAATTCTGTTAATGCATTCAACAGTCATAAGATTTTAAACCTGAGATTTTTACGTTATCTATAAAACAAATGTCGCTAAAAGCTCAAAACGTAAGTGAAGAGGTACTTGTTTACTTGCAGTAGAAGAATCTCTACTGAAACCTATTTCAAGTAGCTAGATTAGGACAATTTGCTAAGAGTGTTTAGAAAGCGTTGAAGAATCAGTACCATAGTTATTCTTGCCAGTATCATGAGACTTTTGTTTGGAAAGCTGTTAGGTAGGGTTCTATTTCTATCTAAATGAAGTGCAACGCCCTCAGGGAGGGATTCTAGGTACTTGAACGTTTTCCCGATATTATCGGTTGTGTATTGCGTGTATGAACTACGCCCCACAATGGTGGGTATGGACACGTGGGACACGGTTTTGGGGCAATTGGCGGTTGGACACAGTAGTGGATGTTGCCACGAAATGTGGAGTATTTTAGTTAATATTATTTATTATTTTCACACCCGTTTCTGGGAAGCTAATACTTAGTGCGATGGCGCAATGCCGTCGCACCAGTAAACCTTCCCCAACAAGGGACCCCAACCTGTTTAATTGGCTCTAGTTGTTGCCGCTTGCGCGCGTACTCTACTCCTCCTTGGAGGGAAACGCCGTAAACCACGGGACATCTAACCCCCTTGCACATCTAAAGGGACCCATCACTGGGAGTATAATTGTTCCAATTGCATTGGTGTTTCGCCCTGTATAGGGATATTGTTACCGGCATCGCCGTTTGTCCCCGTCGCTCTCGCGACTCACTTCGCCCTCTTTTTCTCCTCTTCGCCCTTCCTTTTTCCCCTTTTTAGGGTAGCACCTCCCGCTATCCGCGGCCCTCGTGTGCGCATCCGCTCACACACCCCCACTTACTTGGAAACATACCTCTACTGAGGATCACACCCCGCTCACGCGGATACCGATTCTTCGCCTTCACCTCCCTGCGCGAGTCGCGACAGGTGTCCCTGGTCTTACAAACCGGCTTCGCCGTGACACCTCTGGGAGGCCTCTACCCAACTGGGTTCACCTCGTGAGAGGAAGATCCCGAACGTCTTTCGGTGTTTTTCCCCTTTGGGGCATTGCACCACACTAAATGTAAACATAACCAATTTCGGTTTTCTAATCTGCGTTAGAACTGTCTGCGCTTCACAAAACCTTCAGAAAACAAAACTCGCAGCAGTCAAAATAGATATTTTACAAAATATCTATGATTGGTTTTGGATCATTGAAATTTCTTTGTATATTGGGCATAGTAGAATTGAGCTAATTCGAAAGCAAGCACCATCAGATAGTAAATTGATTTAATATTTGGACGTTCTTTTGACCTCATATGAGCTTAGCAAGCAGGTTGAATAGCAAATAGAGCTGTCCCCAGCGTATGCTACGTAGCATAGAGCACTCGAGGTTGACCCTCACTCACCCTTAAGATGGGTGCAGCGCTCCCTTTCCAAGAATGGTAAAGGTAAGCATATTCAGGCTAAGTTTGTTTCCATTTGTTTTTTAAAGTCAACTTTCTGGTTAAGCTAGGACTATTTATGCTTTACTAGCTCGTGTGTGCCGTACCACCAACACTACTAATTGGCTATGGTTAGCCCGCCTGGCTATCTTGCACCCCTAGTGGTTTGGCGCTCCCACCCCCATCCAGTTACCCAACTTCAATACTTCCTGTTGGGCCTTCGTCGCGCTCGCAATAAATGATATCCAGACGAACTACCAAGCGGGTACTAGAAGCGCAATTGGTTGTACCACAGTACGTACTTCGTCTTCAAAATGTACAATGGGACGGCATATCACGTGATTATCTTCATGATGAGGAATGTATTCATATGAATTATCATTAGAGTGGTCGATGAGAAATTTTTGCAACTTAGAGACCACCATTACAATAAGAGTTGTTTGGTGCAAAAAATAGCAAACGATGGACCAACGGATACCAAACCGACAAATAAGCATTCTATATGCTTTTTGTACGCAAGCCTGAGTAATAGAGTGATACGTTTTAAACTAATCACATTTTTGCGATATATTACGTCCAGAAGGAGCTGTACGAACTCTGGGTTTGTTCAACTACGCATCATCTGCCATTACAGAAGCTCAACAAAGAAGTGTCTCCCCGTGAAGTATGACTAATTTGTGGTGTTATTGAGCGCTGTAATTCCATGTGTTCAACCTGCTTGCAAAGCGGACATAAACCAAAACCACTCGTCCGCCTGTAACGCTACCTGAAAACAAATGACAAAGAACGTTTTACAGTGGAAATACTTCATAAAGTGGTGACCTTCCCAAAATGATGGATATCAAATTTCACTGTCGATACCGTCCTAAGCTGTTACAAATATATGAAAAGAACTGTTTCTTAAATACCGGAAAAACTTAGCTTGTCTAGGAAATTATTATTGTGTGTATGAAATTAAAATCTTTGTTAATTGAAGATTATAAGCTATTAATATTTCGGATAATATATGAAAAACCGTTGAAACCCCAGTTCCTTGTTCTCAAGAGACATGGAGTTAACTTATGTACTCGGTAAAAGCCTAAAGGTTGCAAACAAAACTAGAAATAGCTTTGAAGAGCCTGCGATGCCATGGTTATTGTGCTGAAAATGCTTTATTTTTGAATCTACGATGTAAGAAAGGTGCAAGATATTGGATTTCGAATGAAGATATATCTTTCTGAATAATATAATTGAGATAATGTCAATGTGAGCCCAGGTATCAAGATTCTTTTAGGAAGCACAGAGAAACATGCTTAATTTCTTTTGAGTGATTTCCGATCCAAAGAATATGTACAACATACAATGCTGTTTTTTTTTGCTTGCTTGATTTGTGGGTTGTGGGCTTCTGTACTGCTTGTTTTCGGACATGCTAAAGGAAAGTTGTGGTATTGAAAGAAGGATTCGTTGGAAGTTTGTCTGGAGTTTTGGACAGAAGTGTTCTTGAACAATGAATGGAAATCTCCTTCCACATATATCTTTTTGTATTCAAGAAATTAGAATAATGGCACAAAATCAAAATTCTTTGATTTAGAGTTAGGAACTCGCAGACTATTACAGTCAAAAAAGGCCGTTGTTGAAAAAAATAACGTCTTGCTTTCCCTACTCCTACGTGAAAGAGGCAAGGGGCTGGCTTTTATGAACTTGAGCCCTCAAGCGAGATAGCCAGAGGGCCATTTAGATGCTTGATAAGAGCTGGCGGGCCATACATGGCAGTTAAAGTTGTCCAAGTGGAACAGCTCCGTAGAAATATGTATGATTATTCACTGTGATGCTGATTGACAATGCACGCGTCCACAAATTACTTTGGCCCATTGAAACTTTGGACACAGCGTTCGTGGCTCCTTTCCGCAACTGAAATACATGCGTGCTTTCTGTTGGAAAGACCCAGTATGTTTCAGGTGTTCATGAAACGATGGAAACCGCAAGTACAGTGCGCGCAGCTCCCTTAAGCATACTCACCCAACTGCCCAAGGAGGGGTTTCAAGTGTCCAACGAGTACAATAATCATGCGCTTGTACAAGAAAAAGTAGTGCCAAAAATGATTGCTGTAGACATTCATAGCAGTTCCCATTTCATACGGATTAAATGTATAAATCATACAGCGAAACAGTTTTAAGCACGCCAAATATGTAATGACAAATATGTTTAAACTGTACGCCTTTATTGTTTTAGTACTTTCTAGCACCACCAAGCTTTTCCATCACAGCCAACGAACGTCTAGCAATAGATGAATACAAGGTGCGCATGTAGTCTGATGTCAAACTGCTCCATACATTGAGGATAGAATCCTTTAGCTCTTCGAAACTCTCAAAATGCTTTCCATTAGCATAGAATTTCCTAGCAATTGGTCCCAAGACATTCTCAAATATATTTAGATCTGGGGACTTAGCAGGACAATACAAAAGGCGAAACTGATGTCCATGTAGCCAACCTCTAGTAAAGTTCGAGCGATGAATTGACGAAACGTCCTGTTGAAAATACAGGTTGACATAGGTCCAAAGATTTCTGCAGTCCAAGGTAGAAAACCGAGCTCCAATTGTATCACAGTACTTCTTAGAATCCTAATTTCCAGTCTAAAAGATCAAATCACTGACACCATACCATGATATCACACCCCACACCATTAGCGAAGTACCTCTTCCAACATGGGATGACAAGCGCCAGGGCTTCGTTGGCAAATGATGCAAATAATACGACAGATCATCTGGAAGATCAAGTTTGAACTTCTTCTCATCCCAAAACACAACTCTGTTCCAAGAATAATCTCCTTTTAATATGTTGCGTGCGGCCCACCGAAGACGTGCGACCTTACCATCATTGGTTATCTTTGGGCCTTACATTATCTTCGAATACTTGAGGGTGTCATGTTGTTTTAGTAGCCACTGCACAAGGCGAACTGATGTGTTGAGATTTAGATCTTTTCTCAGATCGGACGCACTAGAATTACCTTTACGATCTTTACCTAACAAAGCGCGCTGTTGCTGCGGAAAACTTTTGCGGAGTTTCTTGACGACATTTTGTGGAGTTCGTTTTGGATTTGAACCTAAACCGATTGGAACAACTCCAAATGAGCGTTGTAAGTGCTCTGCTATTTGTCGTAAGGGTAGTCCTTCGTGGCGGAGTGTGGGTACTTGTCCCTTTCGGAATTGGAAAAAATACTTTTCTCTCGCCATTTCAGGTGCTGGAATTGAAAGAGGTAATGAGCAGGGTGTTGGCAGAGACGGATACTATGTAATAATAGGCAAGGATTTTGATTTGAAAGAAAGTTCCGTCGTTTTTTTGACGTGTGTCATATATTGTTGCGTGTGTTTAAAAGAGCTTCGCAACATGTTTTAATGATTGCAGAACCGTAGTTGTTATCTACGACAAAATTGGTCTACAACTATGTTCAATTAAATGATCTGCAACGTGCAATCAAAGCGTCATACCGAGATTGCATACAGAACCACGCAATAAAAGTTTGTGGTTTAGTGCGTGTCCAGTATTCCCCGACTTTTTTCTTTTGCGATGCCCCAAGTAGGGGGAGGGTGGAAGTCCGTATGAGATGCAATCTCATTTCAGGACCACCTCCAACTCTAATTGCTTCCACTATAAATACTGCCAGCGGCATGCCCAGGTTGGCCACGCTCTGCCACGCCATGGACCTTGTTGTATCGGACGGACCGCCCGTTTGTGCGCTGTCACGCGTCTTTCATATCGTCGCAAAGGCTCTTCGAATTGCTGCAGTCTACGCCCCTGCCACCACCGAAATTATGCTCCGCGCGACCGCGCCACTACATTCACCATCGTCGCACCGTCGCACCGTCGCACCGTCGCACCGCCCGTTCAACCTTACCACTGCCACCGGACAATCCCGCCATGCCGCCCACATATTATCTCGACCTGTTCATCACCACAAGCGGCAGCACCATGTCCTCCAGATTAGTCGGCAATACTTTTGGTGCCGACACTACTGCTGCTGATTATGACTGAAGCGACAGTTATCTCCACTATGCAAAAACACTTCAACCAATGGAACCGGATTTCACGCAGAATCAAGTATTTCTGTTTCAAAACGGGCGTTCATAATAGAAAGAAGGAGGGTAATAGGAGCTGTATTTCTGAAGCAGTGACAGTTCGAAAAAAATACAAACGCATGGAGTAGCATGCGCACATATACATTGGGCACCTGGGCGATGATATCATTGATCTCCCTAGCCCTGGACGTTATTGTAGTTTCCTTCTCCATAATGAGACGTACTATTTCCTCGAATTATATTAGCAAGTCTTTGAACCATCCGAAACCCTCAATACGTAGTTGATAGCTGTAGTGATGATTTTGAGCGGTATGAACGGGCGGTGGAGTATAACGGTCTTCTTTGGCTTCCATCTCAACTAAATCAAAGTACTGAACCGAATGAACCGACAAGATAGAGTCGTCTGAGATCTCTCAAAAATTGGCAGTTGCGTCTGGTTTGGACATACTGGGGTGGTTGGAATGATGTTTTTGGAATCACCGGTTGCCATCTCCAGATGTTATATAGACACATAAATACCATAAGAGGTACAATACCTTTTGCCCAGCTGGTCGGTCATGGCAAGGATGTGTCCCATAACAGGTTATTATAAGTTGTTGCTAAGACCTATTATGAAGAACTAAAGGGCATGCATATAGAACAATTGTCTATAAAAGCCCGAGTTTCGCGGCCTCCAAGCCACCTCTGGCCAGACCACTTATCCTTCTTTTGGCAACATCACCTTCCTTTTGAGCTGTCTGCTACTATTTTCCTCAAACACTTCTCTACCTCATCTTTCTTCCATAATTGTGTAGTTTGGACTTCTGCACATTGTGAGAGACTCGGCTGTCTCGGTCTGTTGCGAGACCAGCCGACGTATTTATCACAACCACATAGCGTCTGCCAAACCTCAAATGCTGGTTGGGCACGTTACCAAGTTTGCCACAAACCACGCACTAGACATGAGTTCTTGGTGTTGCGATCTCAGTGAAGACGTTCGTATATATATTGCGCTAGGCCTAAGGATGTTGGTTGCGCATCTGTTGTCACCGCGGTTTTCTCTACCGTACTACTGGGCTACTGTCCTGTGTACGCTTATATCATCATGTATTTATGATTTGCCTTAGTTGGGGTCGTGAAGTTTTTGCGCCTCTCACTGCAGCACTTACGTTGCTATTAATCTTTTTCGGTCTAATATCTATTGGCGTTGCACGCCGGTGCTGGTATTCTCGAGCTACAAATCTATTTTTGATCTACTCTCCGGCAAAGAAGGGTAAGAAAAGGCTGTTGTTGTCTGGCGTCATGAAATCGTGCAACATAACGCTCAAATTGTGCTTAAGGAAGTTGCGCGCACTGCACGAAGGTACATTTCACAAAAAGCTAATTATGGAAAAATGTCAAAGTTGGAACCGGTCCTTCCAGACCTCATATCTCGGCCACACTGCCTTCAATTAAACTCATCACATTTGTCTGAATGAGACAAAAAGTTTGATATGAAAAAGGTGGAACTTTCGAACAGTAGACGCGCAATACCAATAGAAACGTAATGGACAGTATCATCTTTATTGCACTTGAGCTTCTTTCCATTTCTCGTAGGTCACTGTTCTACACTCTCCGGACCTTTTTACCTCAACACATCTCTATGATGGCTCTCTCGATGAACAAACAAGCCCACAGACTTCAAAAAAAAGTCGATTCAGGGCAGAAAATCAATACAAAATGAAACAAAACACTGTAGTAATGCTGCAAGACAAAAAACCAAACACAAAACCCACAATATCGTCACAGCCACTCACCTCAGCAAGAGAACAGTATCAAAACTCAAGCATCTTATCGACAGCAAAGCGTATGACCGATTAAACAAACAGATCACTGACAACTCATGTTCATGCAAAGGAGCCCAAACAGTTTTAACTCATAAAGAAAACAGTTTGATTGTTCAAAGGTTGAAAGAGAGAGCAGACTGCGGATTCGAAGTTGATAATGAAGTTTTGAAATATCTTATGGCTAGCGTAGCAGCGCACTGCAGAACAGGATGGAAAAATAATGTCCCATCAAACGATGCAGTTCGATCCTCTCGCGCAAGGCATAGAGATTTAACGTTGAAAACCCACTATCCAGAAGATAATGCAAAGCTGAAAGGAGGGAAATACGAACACATTCAGAACTTGTTCAATGTGGTGAGGAAGATTGGAAAAAACCTGGTTTCCTTGATGATCCCCCTTGGATATGAAAAATGATTGAAACAGCTGTAGATGCAATGTGGGGCACAGCAACCAAAGCCTATGGCCCGAAAGCTTCAAACCAGGGCGGATGCAAGGTCTCCCAAAAGATGCAAGGTGTGTACAAAAACATTACCACGGTCATTTTGTGCTCTGAATCTGGGAAAAAAGCCCTTCCATTCTATAGGGTTGCCGGGAAGTAAGTAATGCAGCACTAGATGTAACCTCTTACTGGAATTAAGAAGAAGAGCGCTGCAGTTTGCCACGATTTTCAGCAGCCGAACTGCATCGTGCGGACGCTGTCGTGAAGGTTATAGAAAATTCTTCAATAGATAGTCAGATTCTAGAAGTGATTATGTAACTGGTTACCACCTTGGTTCAAACACATTTTATAGGGTCTATTTATTACCTTCCAACGATGGATGGTTACTCTTCGCGCAACGGCATTTGCTGAGTTAGTGAAATGTGAGAAACAACGATGTATTATCATTATCAAGGCGACCAAAAACTCACATATACTCCAATCTTGCAACTTCCGTACCAGTAAAACATTTCAAGAGTTGTTTCTATACCTTAGAGATCAGTTTGGACTCTTATTAGTCCTCGAGAATCGTAAACCCCGATTTAATCTTTTGTTTGCAGTTTATGCACACCAGACAATCTTCTATCCAATGATTAAGTCCTAGCTTTAAGGTAAAAACCTGTTACAGTTCAAAAAGAATTTAGCGATAACGAGAAGAGCCGCAAAAAGTTATTGCAAACGTCAATTTGGATGAAAACGTGGAGGATAGAGCTTAATATGTTCGAGAAAGATGAAAAGATGCAGAATTGTGTAGCAAACGTCGTCAAATTCTAGTAACTAAAACGAGATTTGTGATGGTACGCCACAAGTTTTTCCAAATTCGCCGGAACGCAGAAGCAGCCAGTAGCATCATAATGAATACAATAAAGCCTATGAAGACGGACAAAGAGGTATTAGTAAACGTTTATTCGCAACTAACGTTACTCATGTTAGATTTTGGAGCACCAACAAAACACAAAAGGGTTTCTCAGATGGTAGAAGACGGACGAAACCAAGAATCTGATAGACCTGAAAAGAGGAAGAAACTTCAGCTTCAAGCACAGCGTCATAGGGTGGCAAAACTTTGAAAGAAAGAGGCTTAGGAAGGGCAATGTCGAGCAAAAAAGGTTGCACAACAAGAAAAACGTGCGGGAAAATGACTGAAAAAGCGCTCTCTAGAACTCTGCGAAAGTATTGTGAAGAGTGGAGTGCGGGGCATCAAACAGAAGCAATGGTCGGTTTTGGCTCGAATGTCGCAGATGAAAAAAACGAACTTGTCCAAAACTATAAGGACGGCTGCAGTTTTTGCCCGGCGTGGTATGCGGTGCTAAGATTTTGAATAGTTTCCATTTTTGACCTTGAAACACGTGTAGATGTGATGCGGCAATCGGAAGCGTTGTTCAAAGGCTACAGGGGGCACAAAAAAGGTGGAAGCTCGCGGGGTGGTCAGTTTAAGGATCGGAGTACGACATAGCGATTGCAAAGCATTTCACAGGCCAAAATCAAATAGTTTCTGAGATATCTGGAGAACATTTGAAAAGTGTACAATTCAAGCTTTTTGTGAACGGTACAAGTGTATCATTCTGTTTGACTTTCTGTTACCCTTCGTAATATCCTCAGCTCCCTGTGTTGCTGGCGGAAAACTTGGTGTCGCTATCATTTGTATAAACAACAGGATATATGCAAGCTGTTAAAAAGCTATCACTGTGCCCCTGGATGGAGCGCAACCAAAGGTGGTATCCTATCTCGAAGTATATAGGGATATAGGGATAACCCGTGCGCTCCTATTTCCCAGTGCAATCCAGTCCTACTTCCATATTTTCACCGGCATATTCGAACTACGAAACAGTACAATTGGCGAGGAAGCATCAAAGCTGAACATTAGGTCGGCACTGGAGTGAAACACATTGCCATAGTAATGGCAGGCTCATTCTATTGGAGTGAGGGTTGCTGCGTCATTTCTGGTCAGCTCAACGATGCTTCTCAAACGTTTTGTACGAAATACATAGAGTTTTTAGCTTCATCGTTTGTTTAGGGACGCAATGCCGATATTATCTACATCTCCATGGGACGTACTATTAACGACAGTCATAGTTACTTTGGTAGTTATGGTTCAGTTATTTGTTCCAGTTGAGTTGAAAAGCAGTATACAGTAATAGGAATCATAGCGGCTCTTCGCATGTTAGTGAGTCAATTGTGGTTTGGTCAAGGAAACAAGTATGATCTCGGGCAAACAATTGCTCAAGATCATCCGCAGGGGAAGGCAAAAGATTTGGCACTCCGAAACCTTGAGTGTCGAGAACAGACGGGATGGCTTGTAAGTTTTGAGGCATACTGAAGCCGTTAGCTGCGCTATCGTTTAGCAACGGCGATGACAAAATTGATGTAGGCCAAAAGCTTTGGGAGAACGGTTCACTTGGTTGGGGTATCAATACTTCATTGGTCGGGTGTTGAGTGATGTCAGCGAATAAGACATCAGCGGATACAGGTGAAAAATTGTCTGGAAACAGCTCCGTCTCGTCCTTGAAGTATGGCGCTTGGAATGGAAGATCGTTCGGAAAGAGTACTATATTTGAAGAATCATGAAGATACAGATTCTTCTCGGGTTTCTCAGGTGTGGAAGTCGGCGTAGTATCAGCTGAAGACACTGCAGAGGAAACAGCATTGCTGGTGGCTGTGGTGTTTGAAGTCCGTGAGCGAGAGTTTGACGGGTTCCAGACGAATCCTAAAGACTCCAAACGGCTTTCCCTAGATGGACTAAGCTTGCCCTTCCTTTTGCATTGGCGTTGGGTATTAACCCACCACCCAAGTTCACCTTCGTTGAAAGGAACACTCGCGTGACCATGCTCTCGAGCCCATTCCACCAGTCGCTTAAACTTATCCTCCCAATCGGCTTCTGCTGTGCTCCAGGTAAATTTTAGACTGTCAAGCGCGTCAACCTTCTCTTTGGAAAGCTTTCCACGCTTGCGAAGCTGGCGTTGTTTTGATACCCAAGTTCCTAGCTCACCTTGGGCGATTGGGACGGCACAATGACCATGCTTCTTCTTCCATTCGCTGAGTTTCCGAAAGCGTTCTTCCCACATAGCCGTTACGGTGTTCCATACAAAGTTGATGGAATTGAGAGCTTGTTCTCGAACAGGATCAAGTTCTGCAAGGGACGCGTGGATATCTGTGTCAGTTTTTCAGAACGTATTGATGGGTGCCAAGTTGCGTTTCAAACTTACTGCCAGTTCTTTTCAATTCGCGCTGACGAGCAACCCACCGACCTAAAGCGCCCTCTGCCTTAGGAACGCAAGTGTCGCCGTGTTCCGCACGCCATCTAAGAAGCTCCTGATACCGAGACTCCCATGTTGGATTTAATGAAGTTGGTTGTGACGTCGACGTAGCATGCAAAGAGCTGCGGGAGTCAGAGGTAGAGTTCATTTGATGACGTTGAAGTTGTTTCTCTAGAAAAAGAAGGCAGAAAGGAAGAAGAAATGTAGAACGGTTGATGAGAATATATTTTCGCGGAAAACGACCTGGACATGGACAGGATCGGTAGACTCTACTTCTACGGGTGCTAGCTTGAAGAAGTGGAGGGGAATTGGGTTTAATAGTGTGGAGGAACGGATGTGATAGTGACAAGTGTGGCTTAGGCAAGATTTGAAATTTGGATTGTTCGGGAACTGGGGGTGAGGGCGTTGAAGTGCTCACCAGAGAATGGAGATGGAGGCCTTGAAAGCAAGTGAGTAAGCAGGGACTGACGGGAACGGTTTACATGGAGTGATTGGAGTAAGTGGAGTTCCGGCGAAGTGCGGGTAGATGAGGGTGGAGGTTGCACGTACTTAGCACAGGGACACTTCGAGAGGGCTGGTAGGAAGCCTATATTGGGTGGACCACGGCTGAATGTCTTTGACGGGGGCTATCGGATACGTGTTGGGGGGCAGCGGAAGGCGGCTTAGACCTGAGTAGTGTTAGGTATGGTGCGCGTATCCCTGGGATACAGTGAGTAAAGGGGCTGAGGTAAGATGAATGTGGAATCGAACGTCGAGTAACGGGACAAGGCAGCTCTGAGCCGGAGTGTGGGACCGGTGTTGATCGGGTGCTCGACGCGGGAGCACTCACTGTGGCGATGCGCCGAGCCAGGCGTTGTTTGTTGGAGGCGATCGTGCGTTGGAGCTGAAGCCAAATGGCTTTTGGCTGCGCCACCACGCGAACTGGCTGATGATTCGGTCACGGCCTGCCCTTCGACACGTCATGTGCTTGGGGCCATCTACCATTCCCGGAAACGGACTTATCGTAATACCGCATCTGCGGCGGGCCCAATCCTCTCTCCTCTAATGGCACTGTGAGTGCTCCATGGCGCAGTGCGCTGGTGGCTTTTGACACGATTCGACGCACTCTACTAGTAATCTCTGTGCATCTGGCTGGCACCGAGTGTTCACAGAAATGGATCGCGCATGCGCCACATCACTGATTTCAATACGGATTGCGCTCGGCTGTTCGTGGATACGCATACCGTGTGTGTATCCTTCCGAAGCAGGGTTTCAGGCGCCATACAACACTTCCACTTCAGGTCAAATGGAAAAAGCCTGACGTAATTCGCGTGCGAAGAGCAGTAGAGTAGTCTGTGAAGTACCAACCTCGCAAGGAGACTCGAAATCGAACCCATTTCCCTTCTTCCCGCCGGAAGCGAGGGGAAGTCAGACACACCGTGAGAACAGGGGTGCAACCAATCCGATGGGGATGGGATTGCTCCGCTTTGTAGCAATCCGGCAATTAATTGCCAGACCTCTCGCAATCTGCGCTATCCGAGTGCAATCTCTTTACGTCCAAGGGTAATTTACTGCAATCCCAGTTGCAATCTATCGTGTTCGACGCAATCTCAGTAACAATCTGACGATCTCACCGCAATCGTGCATACAATTTCGTACAAAAAACGGAACTCGCCTGCTCACGGTGTGTCTGATACTGTCCAGTATCTATCTTAACAGGCGTCACCCGCCCAGTAATGAAAAAGAAAAGCACCCCTGGGTAGCGTGGTAACGAGCGCGGAACGACGGTTGCGGCTCATCATGATGAACGTGGATCACTTGTACAGATGTATAAAGGGTAAGTTGCTAGCCTTTTAATCTCTACTCCTGGTACCGCTAACCCTTCTACCAATGCTACGTCAAGCGAAGACACTCATTTCTTCACACCGTGGGAAGTGTATACGCACACGCATATATCTGCCCTTGGTAATTTCCAGCTTTGGTTCTGGTTTGAGGTTTCATTCCCTGAGTTGCAGGGCGCACATTCAAACGCCGTTTTATAACCAGGTTAAAGGGATGCAAACTCTCCGTATCTCATTCTGGACTGCTCATTGCTGTGGAGACGAAGTCCTATTCCGACATCATAGGCGTTGGCTCGTTGCCCTTTCGTCTGCCTTGAGACCGAGCTCCCGAAACGCATTCGACCATCGATCCATTTCGTTTTTCTCTTGTTGAGAATCACTGAGGAGGTATGCATTTGTGCGCCAGATGGACCTCGGTGTTTCCCCTCGTCATCTCTCTCCGGCGGAGTTCAGAGCAAGAAAAGACACAGTTCCGGGTGAGCCGCTTCCTTCGAGATTCTTCTATTCTGTTAGAGGCAGAAGCTTTAACCTCCTAGATTCCCTTCGTTTCGGACAGTGGGGTACATGATGATTATGATGGTGATGATGATGATGATGTGCCCCACCACATGATAGTGTTGCACGTCGTTTGTTCCCCAAGTCCTGCAATTACACTTCGATGTTTTCGTTCGAGGTTTTCTCCCGTTTCTGGAAAGGAAAAGCCTAAGCAATGCAACGCGTCACGTCTCCATAACATGCTGGTTCATGAAGTGATTTGTTGGAATACTCGCGAAGAGAGAAGTTGTTTTATAAGAGTTCCTTCCACGGTTTCAGAACTAGTAGCGTGCGCCATAAACATACATACATACACACAGTGATTCATTTTGAAGGTGTGTGTGCTTGTGTTTGTATGGGCTTCGCTCCCCAATTTCCAAGGATACGATATTAACTTCTGAAGCTGATCTCCACTTGACCTCTGAAAGTTCCCTCTTGTAGACCCAACTGCAGATCTAACCGCCAGCGAGCCCCAAGGAACTTCTTCGGAGTCTGCTTCCGGGAACTTAGCCTTGGGATCAGAGAGGGCTCGTCGGAGCCCAACCTGGGAGTCGTAATTAGGCGCCTAGCGCTCAAATGTTTGAATGATGAGCATTCTTATTGTGAGACATGGATGTATCCCTGCGCGTCATCAATAGTCTATAGAGAGTCTCTGTAGACTACTGATGGGACAGAGACCACCAGGCCTTCGTTTCCGTTTCTTCGTGGAACGGAGTCCGTTCTTTGAACTCTTGTTTTCTGGCCCTTACGACTTTGTAATGTGATGTTTATTTGTATTTGGAGGAACCAAATCGGACCTGTTCTATCTCTATTCTAGCTTTCCTCTTCGTTGTTGTGGGCTTAGTACCCCTTGAGACCGGTTTTCGATATCTCAGTTCATTTGTTGCGATTAGCACGGACCGCGCCGGACACAGAGCTCAGTGGTAGACTTTTAACATGCAGTGGCACTGGATATCCTTCTACCTCTGCTTTGTCCTCATTGTTTCACTGCTGAAATTACGAATGCGGTCCTAATGGTATCTAACCAAGAAAGCCGAAGAATTTACTGCTCCCTGAACCTCTTCTACGCAAGTCTAGTCATCAGCCCTTGGCTCAAAAGAACAGAAGTCCAGGTTTCGTGCTACAAGTGCTCTATTTACACTGACCAGAATTATTTCAACAACATGTCTGCTTGCCGTTATTGCTCTTGACTCAATTCCACCTCGTCGTGATTATCACCAAAGTTGTAAAGACGTTTTCCTACAAGATACTTGTCGTCACGTATTGAGTCGTGCAGGTCTCGTAACACCGACATAGAGTATCGCAGTAGTTCAAAAGAACAATAGAAACATGCGGTAGTGAAATAAGCATAGCGATACACCATATCAGAGACCCATTGCACAATCCCCAAAGCCGGAAAAACACCCTTTGCTATCGAGTAAGGCACACATAGGGCAGTTAGGGCCCACAGAAACACGGGTAGCACAACCTCCCTCATGATACGGAGAAAGTTGTGATCCAAACCGGCTAGATCTCCTTCCCTTGCTCGAAGTACTCTTTCCCTCCACTTCGCTCCAAACCCACCGCTCGCGGCTATGCAAGACCACACTTTCAACAATAGTAGACCAAGAGCCCAGTCTTGATGAAGGCAGAAGTAGGGGGTCTCGTTATGTGATACACGGATTGGGACCAATATTAGTTCAAATAGGAGGCCTGTCATCAGCGGTATCACTCCCAACCATATTGATATAATCACAGTGCCTTTTCCCACAAGCAGAAGGTAAGGCATCTCTAATGAAATCATAGCCAGTGTGTCCAAGGTTTTGAAGTACTTGGCCAGTCTGCAGATTCCATTAACGGCGCCAAGAAGAACGTTCAAACCCAACAGGAAGGGGTGAAGGTCATGTCTAACAGGAAGGCCAACTGTGCCCATTAACCATCTTCCAAGAACTGTAGGAACTGCAATTAGTGAACTTTCAATGAAGACCAGTGTTCCCCAAGCTGCGAATATCATTACTGCGGCTCGAATGCCGACATACTTCCGACTGCCCTCATTCTCTTCATGGTACTCATCTTCCGTGCTTGTATCAACCGGATCTAGTACACCTTCAGCGTAATCTAAACCTTGTTGTGGAGCAAACATGCGGTTTAGGGGACCAGGATCACCTGGAGGTAGTCCAGGGATGCCATCTTGAACACCTTCCAACCGATTCGGAACAGCAGGGTTCTCGTTTTCGTTCTCACCTTTAACGACAAGATCTTGAATACCAAGAAAGGCAGATATGCCACGAATCCATGCAGATATGAGTATTTGCATGGATACCTCGGGTCGCCCAAAATAAAGAAGACGAATGAGAGGACCTATAAGTAGGTTCCCGAACGGAACGTCAATGAGAATGTGAGAGAAGTCTTCAGAACGAAAAGGGAACACGTGAGGAAGAAGTTTCAAGCAGAGCTGACTTGGTGCGTAAACAAGGGCCAAGACGAGCGGAACGTAGATAATGACACTCAGACACATCCGCCGCGCGTGCCTGGACAACGGCTTCTCAACCAACTCACGGAATGGGTGAAATTCAGGATCGTCAGGATTCCTCAAGAACCACAACAGCTCTGGCCGAATGACATCTCTTAAAAGGGATATAAACAGAGAAATGTGTGCCATGTACACAATCCCAAGCACCCAATGTCCGCCGGTACATGTCCAGGGCGACTGACGACAGTATGCGAACCGGGACTGGGTAGTGCCTCCGAATAATTGCAAAGTACAGATATCCAGCCACCATCCACAACCGAGGGGAAAGACGCCGAATTCGAATAGAATAAGTACAATGATCTTAATAAAGGTTGCAACGTATCGCAGCATTCGGGCAACCTGGCGGGTTATGGGGGAATCAAGTCTTGGATAGCGATGTCGCAGTAGAGATATCGCCCCAATATAAGCAACTGCTACTAAAGCAATCATCCCATATCCAAGAAGAACTATTAAGAAGTTGTCTATGTAAGAAACCAGTGGTTGCTCTTGATCGTCCGCACCGTGCAGTATGCTTTGGTTTTCAAAGCTATATGAATTCTCATTGAAAGCGAAACGTTCTCCAAGAACAGGAACCGAAGAAGTTCTCTCCCTATCTGGAAACTGAGATGAAGCAGCCGTCAAGATCGCGGACCCATTCCGACCGGGCGTAGCAGCTGGGAGCACTGGTGCATTAGAGTTGCTCACCAAAGACGCTATGTATCCGAGAGAGACGCTCTGCGTAGGAAATGATTGTATGGAAAACAAGCGGAGAGCAAGACGGCCTATAAGGAGTGGAATAAGTGTGAAAATGCCCAGGAAAACGGCGTTGGAGACGAGTACAGTTCCTGCGTTATCAAACAAATTTCGTATGTGGCCACGCAGTCCGACAACTTCTTCCAGAGGTACTTCATCTGGGTCGAGTTCAAAGAGACCAAACAAAGCTCCGCCATCACCGCGTGGATCCTGGTCTTCATCTTCTGGTTCATCTGGGCCGTCCTCTTGAGGCCCGTTGAGCATTTCGGCACGTTGAGCATGGTTGTCAAGCATATGCTGGTGTAGTACGTCGTCGAAATCCTCATCTTCGATGTAATCGCTGCTGCTTGCATATCCATCGCTTTCACCTGCGGGATAGCCAATCATGACATCTTGATCACGCTCCGAGTTGCGCTCTTCGTCTTCGTCTTCTAAACCGAGGTCGCCGTTGGGGTCGTCATTTTCGTTTTCATTGTCGTCATCAACAAAGAAGTCGTAGGTATCACGCACGAGCTCATCAACTTCGTCCACCAGTTCTCCGTTGAGATCTTGTTCTTGGTCTAGGTCCTCGTCATGTGGAAGTTGCACATCACCAGAGTGGTGGTCGTGATTACCAGGAGGATTGTCAGGCTCTGCTTCATCACGTTGGGCATGCTCGAGGTCCAGCAAGGCTTGGACGTCTACGACACCTTGGACGTCTGCGGCGCCTTCGAGGTTGTTAATATCCTGAGCAAGATCATCATCGGGAAACATATGGAACTGCTCATCTTCATCTTCTGGAGCGTCCTGCGGGAGATGTCGGACGTATTCGCGCAAGGAAGAAACGCCAAGAAAAACAAAAACAATACCGGCGGATAGCAGAAAACCGTAAAAAGCGTCTGTGACAATTGCGGTAGGACCCCTGGAAGCCAGCAGCGCTGGGAGCTGGGTGGGTGATGTGATAAATAAGGCGTACCAAGTCCAACAAGTACCAACTGGAAGAAAGAAGAGCCAAACGGTGAAGACCAGGACGATGCGGGCGGCGGTCTTGATAGACTTTTTGAAAAGCGCCAGAATACCGACTAGAAACTCTTGGGTGGGCAAGGCAGAAGGGGTGTTAGGCTGGTAGAGAGGTTCGAAACGGAAGGGATGATTACACAACTCGCATCGCGTTGAACCAGATTGTGCTAGCCAGTTGACAAGGCAGTCTTCATGGGTGAACTTGATGGAACCGGAGCAGCGGCACGGATGGAGCAAAGGACGACCAGGCTCATCCTCGCCGCGGCAAATGCGGCACTCTCGATCTGCTTCAACCTCCGCCATTCGTTATGTTGAGCCGGACAATCATGGACTAGAGCTGGATACAGTAGTGTGTTCGAAAACGAGCGAGGTGGGGTCAAGTTAAATGGTAGCTGGGGAAGAGCGACTTGGACAGCGTGAAACGAAGCTTGAAGATCGCACGGGGGAGCTGTTGAAAACGACAAAACGGTTGAAGACAGCGCGATGTACAGAGCTGCGAGCGCAGGGGCTAGAAAAAGCTGTTGGGAGCGTGAGAGGATTTGTGTTTCGTGAACGGCTGAGAGCAAGAAGGAGCGCGCTAAGGTGGGTGAAGCGTGAACGGCTTTGACGCAAGTCTCGTCTGGATACTATTTCCAGTGGATACACACACGCAGGTGGCACTGCAGCGTTCCGATATCTACCCTTCGATACCAAAGGTACCGTCGGTATATATACATGAAGTTTACTGTGCAGCTTGTCTGTTCGTTGTTGACGTTTTGACAGCAGAGCTGTCTGAAAGAATGAAGTCTACGCATCTACGCGCCGAGCATGGTGCGAGTTCGTTCCAGCACAATGTACACGTGTCCATCTGTACACCAATGAAGACCCCGAGGATCAATTCGCTGCTCGCCTGAAGTTAATCTGCCTCTTTCTAGCTAGATAGCTCTGACTCTCTCACGTAACAATGTCTTGTTCCTGCAGCTGCGTCTCACTCAGACCCGTCGCTGCGGACAGCCTCTCGCTTTCTCCTTCACAGACCGTTGTCTTCACGACACCTTCCTCAACTCGCGACACTAACAGTCGTATCGAAGGAACAGAGCTCCTCAGCACAGTGCGCTGCGTCTCCTCACTTTCATCAGCGTCACCCACAATTCCTAATGTTGCCAGCTCCGTGGCTGGAACACCGCCGTACAAATCCGCCCAAAACGGTGCGCCAAGTTGGGCTCCGTTCGCCAAGTAGCTTGAGCACGGCCCGGCGTAGTTACACCAACGCGATTGAAGCCTGGATAGCATCGAGCTACGCAGTTCTTCGACGGAACTGAATGTACTTCCAATGTGCACTAACTTCCACAGGTAGTCCGAGAACAGGCACAATGGGGCCCACGCGATCATCCACACCGGTATGCTCCAGGAGACTGGCGTGCCTAAGCGACCGCGCCACAGGAGTACATAAAGAGATAGACAGCTGGACAACACTCCCACGCTCTCAATGACGAAGCCCACTACCAGAAAGCACCGTCTTCGCAACAGCATCCCTCTTATTTTGCGTGCGTGCTTTCTCCATTCTTCGAACTGATATGCAAAACTGTCCATGTTGCGTCCTTGCAGATAGTCTTTGTTTCCTGCCACGAGCTTAGAAAACGATTCACGAGCTGCATCAGAGATCGACAGCCACCTGAGCACCATTGAGGACGCACACGGACCAACGAAGCGTAGCTGTCCGTCGCGTAGCACAAAACCTATAGGAGCCCAAATGTACTCCCAGCAATCTCCTGTTTTCACTTCGGGTTTCCTCAAGTCGAGTAACAGCGTCACAAACGCAACTCCTGAATTGACGGCGATCAGACTGAACAGCGGCAGATTGGCTAAAAACGGAAGATTCCCGTCTCTTACTACGCCACATAGCAACAAAGTGCTTCCCAACACCCATAGCGACGAACCTAGAGCTGGAACAATGTCTAACAGCCTGATAATGAAAGCGAGGATGGCAAACATCGGACTCAGCGTGAATGAGAATGCCAAGCACCAGCCAATGCCGAATAAAAACCAGATCATGATGTTCAACACCAAACCATCATTAGAGAAGCCATTCTTCACGTGGAAGGACCACCAGACGTTTACAACTGGACCCAATACCGCAATTACCCATCCCAAGTACACGATTCGGTTCACGATAGCTTTTGCCGGCACTAGACTTGGCATCGACTGGTTGACTGACTGGTTCAAGTTATGAGGGGTCGAAAGCCCGTTACTGCTGAGAGTCGACCCCTGAGAGTTCTCTCCACCATCCGAGCCCAGCTCTGGGATTTCTGCATCTTCGTGTATATTGCTTACCATTACGTCGATGCCAGTCGTTTTCAGTTCCGTTCGTTATTTGGTATCTCACCACGAATACAGGACTTGAGGTGATGGCAAACGCTGCATGCGTCAACCAGTTTGCTTGTGTCGTAATCTGGTTGTGTACATTCAACACGCAAGTTGCTTATGGCCTGTGGCAACCCTTTTGTACACAAGCAGACCGGGACTTGGCCTGGGACTACGGTGATTTAGAGCTGAAACCGACCACCAATGACTCTATATCAACAATGCATTGAGCATCTATCGGTATTATATCGGTAGCTTTTCGTTTATCTGATTTGCATCTCATCTTGGGACTGGATCCAATCACGACACCAAACCACAACATCTAGGACTATCTTTGTGTAATATCTTACCCTCTTGTGACATCGTAGCCAAGAATAAGGATGAAGAACTGCTACCTGCACCGTGCATTGTTGCTGTAAAAGAAATGGGCGTCTTTTCAGACTGCGTCAACTTAATCTTCCACGTCCCAGTCTGCGGTTTTTGGTTTTTTTTTGAAGTTACCAAAGGCAAAGGTTAAGAATCAACTTCTATGTTGAAGATGCAAAGCTACATCAGACACAAACCAGTCAGCACCTGCAGCATTTACTGTACCTTCGGGTATTCAGGGGCGGATCCAGTCCGAGGGGAAGATTGCGATTCAAGGATGCAATCTTACACATGATTGCAATCGCTTTGCTTCATTGCAATCCGGTTGCAATCTTCAATTATCGGCGCCATCGCAGCCCAGTTTTTTTAGCTTACATCTAGTGCTTCCATCTATGCTCTTTAAGCTAATCGCTTTCTGACCTATTACAGCGTCGAATATACGAGCATTCACGGTTTGTGAGCATGTCATAAGTGATATATCTCAAAATAAATGAAGATGGGTTGCAAGGGTAGCAATCTACCTGTACCGCTGAAGTATAGTTGAAGATGTCCAAGTACAATGCGTACCGGTCAGATTAATAGGACCCTTGTTTTAGAACCTTTACACTTTTGCGCATTCATGTATTAGGTTAATACTATCAAGTTTAAAGAAGCGACATGTAGGGAGATTTGGTACAGCCCCACGATTGCAATCGTGAACAATCTGAGGGGAAGACTGTTATGTTGGAGTCCATCAGATTGCAATCTTCTTGCACCTGAGCAAGTCCCAAATTGCAGTTCTAGGGTTGCAATCGATTGCGTTCCGGCCCCGGCCCGGCAGGTATTACTAGAGAGATATCGAATACACAACAGAATTGAAGCCGTTACTAAGCGACGTAATGGAAACTAATGTAGATGTAGCAAACCCAGAGCTGGGGTCGGATGGTGAGCGAAGCCCTCAGAGATTTGACCCCCAGAAGAAAGGCCATTCGACGCTCTCAGAACCAGCTTTCAAAATCTCAAAACTTGAATCAGTCGAATGCAAACGAGTGCCATCAAAAGCTAGCGAGTCTAACCCAACCCCAAGGGTTATCGCGAACCGAATCGAGTACCGAAGGTAGCGCTAACCTGGGATGGTTTCTACAGCGGTAATCATGTGCTCTGGGTATTATTGGGCAATGTGAGCATACACTTTTGTACCAAGGGTATGCTCATGCGCCCGGTGTGTGCCACTCCTTGCTTCCATTGTTTTCTCTCTCTCTCTCTTCATAGGTGCCCATGTATAATCCCTACATAGCGCAGATCGTTTCCGATCAAAGAAACGCTCTCTCACCTGGTAGACCAACACTTTTACAGGCCATCATCTGCTTTCATTATTGGACTAAACATTATTCCAGCTCTAGCAGACGCCCACTATCCCACGCATAGTGTGTCAAAAGTCTTGCTCACGTGAATCGGAAAGGGGTGAATCGAAGAACACAGTACGTTTGCGTTGGCAAATACTTTCGTACCGGCCGTAGCTTCCAACACAGGATATCTGAACGGTAGAAGGCCTCAATCGAAATGAGGCCTTGTCTACTTTTAATAACATAAACGACGACAACTGACCCAGGCGGACGGAATGAAAGAGACGGGAGCTCCCTGCCCCAGCAAACAGGACAGGTAAGACTTTGACAGAGATAGTCCGCCAGTGGCCACAGAAGTTGCTAGTCTTTCTTGGGAGAGAGAGGTTTTTCTCATAAGAAACCACTATCAATATGCCGTAATCAAGCTTATTGAACTCGCAATAAAGAAGAAGACAGCTGACAAGAATACATACAGCAGCATTTGTGATGGTATCGTTATAAGTTTGGTTAAGAAGGTTCACCCTTATCCGTTTACGTGCACCGCTACCACGTTCGTATTCTCAGCACACCAGAACACTCGCCTGCCCATTGTCTAGCGCACGCAAAAGGATTAGAAGGCTACCCTAGTACCCGCATAACCTTTTCCCCTTCGCATCCCTTCGGCCTGTGTTAGAGGTTTATTAGAGATAGCTACCACCGAAACGCATTTTGTGCTCTACCCTTGGTACCAACGGTACCGTTTGCTTGGCTTTCCTCCCGCTTAGCATCAGCCAGAGCATTGGTACACTTCAGCAGAGTGATGTGTTGATTGGTAGGAACAAGAACGCTGTCTGAAGATGTGTCTTTGATACTGTAAGCCGCGGTTGGACCGCTGCATCAGTTACCACGGTGTGAGCACACTGTGCCAAGAACTCTGCGCACATCGTTGTGGCGCCCAGCCGCAATAATTCGAGCGCTGGCAGCTACCAGAAACGCTGTCACGCCATTCGCACCGCTTCAACCGAAGGTGATGCGAAGCGGACACACGAGCACCGCAGCCCAGTGCGCCCGCCAATCGTTCTTTCTTGTAATCATTATGTCCAGCCACGGCTAACTTGCGCTTTCAAACGCACCCCATCCAACTAATTATTGCTGACCCGCATCCATCACTGCCTATCCACATTCACCCCTGCCCTCCCGGCTTACGCCCTCACAGCTCGTCATTCATCCTTCACTGTATCATTATGATTCCCGAACGATATGTCATGGTCGTACTCTGCTCCATATGTTGTTGCATAAACTATGCCGACCGCGTCAACATGTCCGTCGCCATAATCAGCATATCTGAACAGTACTCGTTCAACCTTCATCAACAATCCTTAATCCTGTCTTACTTTTATTTGGGCTATCTGCCAATGAACCTTGGTGGCGCTCTCTTATGCAGGCGCTATGGCGCCAAAAATGTTCTCAGCGTTGGTGCCCTGTTGTGGTCCTTCTTCACCATATGCACTCCGCTTGCTTGCCAAACGGGCTTTACAGTTCTGGTGCTTTGTCGTATTCTTATGGGCGCTTCTGAAGGAGTCGCCTATCCCTCGCTTTACCACTTTCTGTCCACATGGATTCCCGCCAATGAGCGTGCCAGAGGAATTGCACTCATGATATCGGGAACCCATGTCGGCACCACAATCGCTCTTATTACGTCCCCGATCATAATTCGCCACGCATCTTGGCAAGCAATCTTTTATTCCTTTGGGCTTGTTGGCTTTGTCTGGGTAGCAGCCTGGCACTTCATTGCGTACGATCGCGACGAGAAGAATGCCGGGTTTGAACCCGTTTCGCTGGAAGAAGGATACACTTCTTCGTCAAGTTCCAGTATTGGCACCTCCCTCAATTCCAACCAAGAAGTGCGTCTAATTATGGCGATCTTGCGCAACAAACGTACTTTAGCGGTCTGTCAAACTCAAGCTGTATTTGGTCTCGTACATTACGTCATTCTAAGCTGGCTCCCATCATATTTCAAGAACGTGTATTCCATCCAAACCACAGACCTGTCCTTTACCTTTGTCCCTTACTTTTCTATGGCCGTCAGCGGAAACATAGGCGGCTATCTAGCCGACGCTCTTCTGCGATATGGAATGACACTCACGCGCGTTCGAAAAACCGTTACTCTTATTGCTAATCTGGGCGCTGCAGTATTACTGGTCGCCTTTGCCGCCGCAAAGACAGTTCATGAAGCTTTAATGTACATATCGTTGAGTTTGGCATTCATGAGTCTCAACAGTGGCGGTTACGCCAGTTCTTTCATGGATATGGCTGCACCAAGTGTTGTTGGAATTTTCAAAGCCACATCCAACACTATGGCCAGCTTCGCGGGCTTTATTTCTATTCCTTTATCCACAAAGGTCATGGACTGGCTGGGCGGATCATGGAGAGGCATGTTCGCAAGTTTGAGTCTGGGTTATCTCTACATAAGTTTTGTATTTTGCGCTTTTGTTGAAAGCGAGCGCGTGCTCGACGAGCAGAGTGGGGTTCCATCCAAACGCGCTGCAGTCTCGTAATCCGCTATTGGAAGAAAAGCCAACAGAACCGCTCTAAGCAACACATGCCCGCCCTTTCCTTTTGTTGTGCTGTTCTTGCGTTAACAAGGAATGTGATGGTTCACTCGCGTCTCGACATTTGCAATCTTCTAACTTATTGTGACTTAAAGAAGTCTGCTTCACGGCTGCAGTTCGTCAGATGCTCGTGCGAGGCGGTGGGCAAGTACTACGTGGTCCAGGTCCAACACACGATATAAGTTCGACCTGCCGTCGGCATTGAAGTATTCGAAGTTCATGTGTATTGTGGATACGTCTTTTCTTACTAACGACGGGTTTCTAACGCCTTGCATACGCCACACTCGGTTTTCCCGCCCCGTGGAAGTAATACGCGGTGCAAAGCTATCAACTGTAGTTGTGTACGGATGAGTATTGCTGCGATCGTAAATCGTGAAGATGACTTGTGTGTTTTGACGCAAAGGACGTGGGCGGAAGTATCTCAAAGGTGCCACCAAAAGCTCAGACTTGGGTATGAGAAGGCTGACCACACGTTTTTGTGTTAAAGATCGTTTTCCGTTTGAGGCGGACCCAATTCTTTGAGCAACCCAGAGGGCATCTCATGCTTTGCCCAAACCAGTTTTATCCGAAAACCAGTTTGTAGCACGCATACATTTGACTTTACAACACGAAGCCTATATTCCATTCATCATAGTTCATGCATATGTACGGTTTCCTGACTCTTAGAGGAGTCTTCCCGATCCATTCTCCACAAGCGTTCTTTCTGTGCCACTTGAGAGCGTAGTATCTGCGGCTGTAGCATGCAATGTATGTACACTAACGGTCTTCTGCACACCAAGCATTGTCCCGACGGACTTCCTCTAATTGTTCCGGAGTGAAGTCGTTATCAATGTCAAACTCAGCCCGGATTTGTTCAGGTGTTTTGCCCTTGATCATATCCGCAACCCTAAAAGGTGGAGAGGCGATCGGATGGAATCACGCAACGATTTGGTCAGCATGTTTGTGGTGCCACGACCGCGTAGCCCTGGGGTATGGGTTGTGTTATACGTACGTTTTGCATGTGAGGTCAAGAAGGGATTGAACATCCAAAAAGTTTGCCGCCTTCGCTCACCCAATCAGCGAAAATCAAACGCGAAACATAGTTCGAAGGTTGTGAGCAAGATTGTTGTGTCTAAACGGCCGCAAAAGAGGCGAACGATAAAACGGTTGAGAGAGAACGTACTAGAATGAGCTGGAATAGAGTGGATTTGTCAACTTGAACGAATGCTCTTTCCCAGCGATCCACTTCGTCTGCGTTTGTCTGGTTTAATTCTTGTTGGTAGTGGAACTTGCAGTACTCGACAACCTTTGCCAGAATGGCTGCTTCGACCTCGCCCATTGGAATTTCCATTCCGTCTATTTCATCGACGTCTTCAAGCATACCCTTGACGAAGTTAATTTGCATGGCGACGGGCTTTTCAACTTCGAATATTTCCCCATCTTTGCTCTTGAGCTTTAGGGTGATGTTGTTTATCTGATTCGGAACATCTGCCATTTTCGCTCGAAACGGAGGGAGCAGGAAGATGGTTGCGGTCCGAGAAGTAGCGTTGGGTATTGCAGAATCAAATTCGGAGGTCGAGAGGGAGGAAAGGGGGGCTGGAACCAGAAGTTGCAAGCGCGGTTCTGAAACAAATTGAACTGTGAACGGAAAGGCACGTACCAAGGGTACACTACCTGCTCTACAGTGCACGCGCACGCAGCAACCCAAGTGCACTCACTCGAATGCAGTTCAACGTGTCCACATAAACGACGTGTTCTGCCTTGAACCTTCGTTGTGATCCAATGTCCGCATTCAGACGGAAGGACATGAGATCACGCCTTCACTGTTCCCTACAGATTTGTAAGTCCTCTGACATGTCTGTCGCTGAAACCCGATAGTTTTGGCGCGAAAGTTCAGACCCCATGCTCTGAGTTGCTAGTCCGCTCGTGAGTCTCACGCACGGGGAACGCTTTTCTGGGTACCGTTGTACCATTCTACCTTCACCTCTGCTGCTTTGCATCGCTCATAACTGGGTAAGGGTTAGACCGCTAACCTTCGCACCAAGGGTATACAGATCACAAGCTGTTCAGCAGACATTCAAACAAACAACTTCGATGGCCATGGAGTACGGGTCAGGTAGTTCCAGTCAATAGGCGCAACACAGCGCATCTACCGATTTGCGACTCGGCCTACGGCACCTTGATACAGCATGAGATTTAAAAGCCGCCTGCGCCCAGATAGAGTCTCTGAATTCCTTAGGGTAGCTCAGTTGCTTGACAAAGTTGGCAAACGATGTGTGCTCCACCTCACTGCTCCTGAAGTTGACAATGTTCGCATCATTTTTCAGGCCGATGTATCAGGCTCCGTTGCTGCCTATGCTCACTTTGCAAGAAGCGACTGGTTCCAATCCTACAGAATCGAGTCTCAGAATGCCAATCAAATCGGGCTGGAAATGGATATGCAGAACCTCCTTCGCGCTTTACGCTCTGCCACCGCAGCCGATCACATACTCATCAAACTGGCCAAGAAAGGTGTTCCTGTGCTTGCGTTTGAGATGATGACCCCTCTGGGACCTATTATGCAGGATATTCCAGTGGTTGTTCTGTCGGCCATCAGGCTTTCGGAGTACCAACCGCCAGACCACGACAGGGTGAGCGGATTTGCTCTGCCACCGCTGGCCAAAATACACACACTTGTTGATCGTATGAAGGTGCTATGCAATTCCCTTCACTTGAAGGCGATACTATATGACGACAGAGCCAAACTCTCTCTTGGAATTGATACGGATACAGCTTCCATCTCTGCGATGTTTACGGATTTGTCTATTGCAAGCTACGAAGATGACGAATCGCATCAGGAGCAACAAAGAAGTACGCCCATCCCCGAAGTGGAAGCAGTTGTAGACTTGCGTAATTTCAGTAGATGTTTGTTTGGTCACCAAGCACAGCCATTACACGCCACTTGCTTCATCCACTCACACTACGTTATGGTGCATTTAACAGTTTCCTCCGATATTAGCATTTCGTATTACATTCCTCGTAAGATATCTCCATAGCTGTCTGCCTACGCTTATTGACATGTGTAGCAATAACACTAAACACTCCCCACCGTTCCGCTGGCGCTTCGATTGTACTCCACTTCCAAATCGTCGTTTAGCAGCATCCAGACGACGCCTTGACTTCTTTATCGTCTGCTGAGACATGTACGGTACCACCGTTGGGAGTCTTAGTTGGTTGGAAGGAAGTAGAGGCCTTAATTTCCGCAGCCATTGCGGTGAAAGCAGCTTCGACGTTTTCGGCTGTCTTTGCAGAAGTTTCCAAAAACTTGATACCCAGAGAGTCGGCAAATTCCTTCGCTGTGGCGGTGTCCACCACCTTCTTCGATGTTAGGTCGTTTTTGTTGCCGACTAAAAGCTTGCACACATGTTCTGATGCAAATCGGTCAATCTCTTGAAGCCATGACTTGACATTGTTGAATGATTCTTGATCTGTAACGTCGTACACTATAATGATACCGTGTGCGCCGCGGTAGTAGGAGGATGTAATGGTTCTGAAACGCTCCTGCCCTGCTGTATCCCAGATTTGGAGCTTGATGATTTTTCCGTCGAGTTCGATGGTACGAATTTTCTGTAGTCGACATAACAAGGTGCATTACAAGTCAGCTGGCTGTTGTGCGGAGAGAGCGGAGTGGGATTGAGGTGACCGCAGTGCAAGAAAAAACGCGGGCTAAACGTACAAAGTCGACACCGATTGTAGAAATATAGCTTTCAGTATATGTGTCATCAGCAAAGCGCAGCAGTAAACATGATTTGCCCACACTACAATGGTTCCGAGCAAACACTTGAGTTAGAAATCAGAAAGCAAAGGTTAAGGATATTGTGCGACTGCTGGCGGATGGAAACTTACCCCTGTGTAGCGCGAAAGGATGAATAGAATGAACGATTTGGTTGGCGAGACAAACAGCAACAGTGGTTGACAGTTCGCAAGATGGCACAAATCGGTCGGGAGACGATGAAGCAGTTAATACATCGTGTGTTTGAAAAATGCGCTTTGGTTCGTTACGATGTTCGAGACCAGTTTTGCTATTGTTCGCAGTGTGCGATGCAACAATACAGCATCAGAGCCATGGGACGCGACGCTAAGGAGAGAGGTGCGCGTTTCAGCTTTCTCAACTTACCGAGTCACCGATGAGAAGGTTCTTGTACAAGAAATCGCTGCACGATTAGAAGTTGCGGAAATAGCGCAGAAATAGGCGTGGGCGGAAGGGTTAGTTCACAGCGGGCGCAGGTGCCGAACTGAAGGGGGAAGGACGGCAGCAAAGGTTGGTGTTAGCTTACTATTCCGGATTCATGGCTATTTTGGTTGTTTGGAGGAAGTGAGAGCGAGAGTGAGGGTGACGGTGGCGGACGAGATGAGTGTTTAAGCGGATTTGAAGGAAAGAAGCCGCACCAGAAACGAAGCGCGAGGGGGGAAAGTGGCAGATGTGTGGAATGAGGCGTCTGCTGCTTAGTGCATGGCTCGAATCACTTCGCGCATGAACACGTTGAAAAAAAAGCGCACAACGCAATCGCTATGGCCATGCCAACTTACACTGCTGGCGCTGTCATGATGGTTGATGCTGTTCCATTGTACAGAAAACAGCACATTTTTGCTTCCAAATATTGATATATTATTGATCTATCTCACCGCCTCCCCCGCCCACGTTCTCAGCCAAGATGCACACGCCGCTCGACGTCTTGATGCGCTATCTACCGACACATCCTGAGAGAATGCTGCAGCATCATAAGACCTTCTTAGTTCGAAGTTCGTACCACACCGAGGGTAAGGCTACATAGCGACGGGGTAAGGCTACATAGCGACGGGATAAGGCTACAGTCATGTTTCGCTTCCTGCAACTGACTCCCAATAGCTTCACCACAGCTGCCAATATCAGCGCGTCAGAAAGCTCCATCAAGTCTGATCCCCGTTTCCCTGTCCCTCATGAATTCAAGGTTGAGCGCGATGCGCGCCCCGTTCAGTCCTTGCGTTCACTCGAGACACAGGTGCCAGTACAGCCGACAACCCCGCACACAAGGATCATGATTCGGGGGCAAGACGGCAAAGCGCTTCAAAAATGGCCTAAAGTTTCATTGTAAACGCCACAAACGGCTTCGCATTACCACTGTCTAAGAAACATAACTACAGCGTCCAGGGGGTGCGGAAACTGGCGCCGGCGTACACGGCGGCGTCACCGAGTTCCTCCTCGATACGCAACAACTGATTGTACTTAGCAAGCCGTTCGGAACGGCAGGGCGCGCCTGTCTTGATCTGTGCGGTTCCAAGACCAACGCACAAGTCCGCGATGAAAGTATCTTCGGTTTCACCGGAACGATGCGACACCATGACCCCCCATCCAGCATCACGCGACATCTTGCACGCTTGAATAGCTTCAGTGATGGATCCGATCTGGTTGACCTTGAGCAGAAGAGCGTTGCAAGCCTTCTTGTCAATGCCGGTCTGAATGCGAGTCGGGTTCGTTACCAACAGATCGTCACCCACAATCTGAACAGATTCGCCCACTGCCGCTGTCAGCTTCGCGTACGATTCCCAATCATCTTGATCGAACGGATCTTCAATAGAAATCATTGGGAAATCAGCCACGAATCCTTTGTACAGGTCTCCGAGTGCCTCACCTGTGAGGCACTGCGAGCCATCATTATCGGCAGTCTTGAAATCCAGGTCGTAAACCTTCTTATCGTCCTTCCAAAACTCGCTAGCCGCCACGTCCATCCCCACCTTGATCTTACCGGTATATCCGGCCATTTCGATTGCTTCTTCAAGCAGACGAAGGCCCTCAGTGTTATCTTGAATATTCGGGGCAAAGCCTCCCTCATCTCCGACACCAGTGGCATCCAAACCGTACTTCTTCTTGATAACCTTCTTGAGGTACTGGTAAGTCTCAGCGCCCATCTTCATGGCCTCACGGAAAGTAGAGGCACCCACTGGAAGGATCATGAACTCTTGCATAGCGAGCTTATTACCAGCGTGGCTACCGCCGTTGATAACGTTGAGGCTGGGCACCGGGAGCAACATCTTGGGGTTACCAGCGAGGTTGTTGAGGTGTTTGTAGAGAGGAACACCCTTTGCAGCGGCTCCAGCTCTCGCACATGCCATCGATACGCCCAAAATGGCGTTGGCACCGAGGTTCTTCTTGAAGCCCCCTTCGGTTCCATCGAGTTCGATCATCTTGGCATCAATGGCAGCCTGATCTGAAGAATCCATTCCGCAAAGAGCGGGAGCGATCTTGTCCTTGACATTGGCAACCGCCTTGTCAACACCCTTGCCGAGGTAGGCAGACTTATCGCCATCGCGCAGTTCTAGCGCTTCGTAGATCCCGGTGGAGGCACCTGACGGCACCATAGCCGAAAACTTACCACCGGCAGTGGTGACGTCGACCTCCACGGTGGGATTACCACGGGAATCGAAGACGGAACGGGCCGTAACGGCGGTGATAATGCCTGACATAGCGTTGAATGAATGGTGTTGACAACGATGAGATCGGTGTAACAGCCGGAGGTAGATGGTTTTCGCGGGCGGGGCGAAGCGATAAAGACGGAGGATGAGCGTCGTCGGTTCGGAATGTTCCCGTTGGCCACAGGGGTTTTATGGGAGGAGGCGGCGATCTGCAGAAGGAAGGAATAAAAGCGCTGCAAACGCTGGCGGATCGGAATCTCAATGCGGCCCTGTCATTGGACGGTGCCACGCGCGCACGCGCGACGGCAGCGGCGCCGCACGTCGAGTGAATGTGTGCCACGTTTGCTGCGCAGCGCTGAAGCGACACACTGACCACTCCGCCGTCGAGCGCGACGAAGACATTCTTCTTCCCACGTCGAAGCCGATGACGCCGGGAAGGTGCCTGCGCTTCTGCGCTGTTGTATGATGGCACTGCCCCGCCGACCGTCTTGTTCAGCGATGACTCGTATTGCTGCCATGGATGGTCACCTGAATCATCACGAGAAAATACATGTTGCGGTGGCCGTCCGCTTCGCGCATTGGTGCATATCACTTTGCTCAACGATGTACGGCTGCCTTTATGCGCAAGTTACTGGCACAAACAGATGGAAAGTGGCGCGCACTGGATAAGGGTTATCCCGTGTGCGCTTTCTTTTGTCTTGGCCACTCCATTGCGACGAACAGCTTCCCATCACATCTTTCTTAGCTTTGAAGCCATCCACAGAGGTTAAACCAAACTGCTAAGCTGTTTTCCGCTCCTCATACTTGATTGCGCGAATTGCTGGCTATCCGGGCCGTACCCGCAGCAATCACTGTAGGGGGCATTCCCTACTGGGAGGATCCGAGAAATCACAGTTTCACAGTTTCACAAACATTGAGCGAATCAGAGTGGCTAGAAACGCTCGTCTTGTTGTCTGAAAGTGTGGAAAATATGACCCCGAGCACATACTCGCCCTACATTCGCAATTGCTGTGTGGTGCAATGAAAAGCAAGATTTGAGTAAGGAAACAAGCACTCCTTCTCTCTTTACGTGTAAATGATCATCGACTAACTCTAATGTGGTGAATTTTTCTTTTCTCAAAGCCCGCATGGATTCAGACGTAGAGCTTATTGTCATCCTTGCCATCGCAATAAACAAAATTCTCTTTGTACTACACCAACCTCAACCGTCGCACAACAAGTCGTGCCAAATATTAGATTACACCATACATAGCATACAACCCCCCCTTTGTCATGACACTTCATGGAAATCTCTTCTGAAAAACGGTGAGAACTCTCAGTTTTTTGTGGCGCTATCGTTGCCTCGCTTCTTATTCTTTGTTGAACTTCATCCATAGTTTGAAAAACGAAGATCAGAAGTGCAAAATTGTTCTCCATTTGACTATACTACTTTTTGCAATGGTCGAAAGCCTCTCCTAAATTCAGAAGATTTTTTGCGGCTTACATTTCCGTACATATGAACGATACATGTTATGTACGAACTATACAGAGCTTTTTGAATCACGCCGAGTTCACTATCAAAATTGTTAGATTATTTGCTGAAGATTCTGTGTGATGTGATGATAGACTCAAGTTACGACGCGTTTCAAATCGAATGGTGAACTGTCGACGAAATAAAAGAATCAACACAGCTGTTGCAGAGTTATCGACCGCATGGGTATGCACTGTGGAGAATGTTCGGTGTGAAAAACAAAACACGCTTCAAATTTGTTAGTTTCAACGATATGGATGCGCAGAATGCGTATTTGTAAGCTTTAACGACGCAAATTGAGGTGACCAATCTTCTTGTGTGAAACGTCAAGAGCGAGGTAATCCACGCTGTGTTACACTTGCCGGAAAGTTGGCATGATAGTAAATTCGCCTATTTTTCAGGACTGTATTGGCTCTCTCTAAAAGACGATACAATCACACCTCCAGGTTATGCTATTCTGAGTGATAGCGCCTTTTTCAACAAGAAACGGGTGAAAAATGGGGATTTTCTGCGAGCACGAAAGCTCAATGAGATAAAGACTATTCCCAAGTCCTACGAGTGCACCGCAACCCAGTTATTGCTCCAACGGTTATATCCGAGCGAGCCGCAGAGTGCAAAGTGGGGATTTCGGAAGTTGCGTGCACCGTTTCGCCGCCTGAGTACAACACTTCCATCCAACTCACGTAAACGAGGCAGAATGCTTAGTGTGGCCTTTCACTTTTCTAAGTATCGCACAAGAAAGGTTGGAAACAATAAAATAAGGACTGTGCACGGCTCGTTCTAAAAACAATACAATGTAAACGACCGGCAAGCTGATACTGTACATATCCACCACACTGTAAATGACAACCCATACCCTCCCCTTCATGAAGATTGGCTTACGGCCATGATAAGGCTGCGTGCAGTGGAAAATGAAACCATTGCGGCGGGTCGAAGCACAATGCAAGTCAGTTTAGGCAGAGCTTACGGTAGAATCAGCAGGAAGAAAAGCAGAAAAGGTTGGCAGCTAGGTAACGTGGCCGCAATGGAGGCGATGGAAGGCTGCAGACGCGAAGAGGAAGTCGAGTTGGGAGTTTCTGCCATATCTACAGTCGTATTTATGAGCTGAGTATCATACCCATTGGTCTTGCAGCGTATGCTCTGTTGGAGACAACGGAGGACAACCAATACTCTGTCATCTTGCGAAAGGAGAGTAGTCTCAACCGCGTAAAGTGTCCCTTTTTCGCCAGTGAGCGGCTCATACAAAGGTTGTTACATGTTTTGGTGAATTCTTCTTAATGCACGCTCAAGAGCATCAGTTAAATTGTCTTTTGTGACCAAAGACTCTCCATTCTTCACAGTGCTTTCGGGAAGAATGTGAATAGAGTATCATATTTCCTGAATGGTTTCGTTCTTTTCAATGCGCCGTCGTTTGCGAAAAAACTCTTCGCATATAGGTTGAGTCGAGTTTGGGTTATTGGTACGTCTATTGTTGAATGTCTCTACCTGAGCTTCTAATTCACGTTCGGTTATCTGATTTCTTTTCTTCTGCATGTTGCTATTGTAAATTGTAGTGCAACGCCCTCAGGGAGGGATTCTTGGTACTTGATCGTTTTCCCGATATTATCGGTTGTGTAGTGTGTGTATGAACTACGCCCCACAATGGTGGGTATGGACACGTGGGACACGGTTTTGGGTCAATTGGCGGTTGGCCACAGTAGTGGATGTTGCCACGAACTGTGGAGTATTTTAGTTAATATTATTTACTATTTTCACACCCATTTCTGGGAAGTTAGTACTTAGTGCGACGGCGCACTGCCGTCGCACCAGTAAACCTTCCCCAACAAGGGACCCCAACCTGGGGAATTGGCTCTGGTTGTTGCCACTTGCGCGCGTGCTCTACTCCTCCTTGGAGGGAAACACCGTGAACCACGGGACATCTAACCCCATTGCACTTCTAAAGAAGCCTATCCTTGGGAGTATAATTGTTCCAATCATATTTATGTTTCGCCCTGTATAGGGAGTCCTGTCCACCGGCATTGCCGTATCTGTTCGTCGCTCTCGCGACTCACTTCGTCCTCTCTTCCTCCTCTTCGCCCTTCCTTCTTCCCCTTTTTAGGGTAGCACCTCCCGCTATCCGCGGCCCTCGTGTGCGCATACGCTCACACACCCCCACTTACGTGGAAACATACCCCTACTGAGGATCACACCCCGCTCACGCGGATACCGATTCTTCGCCTTCACCTCCCTGCGCGAGTCGCGACAGGTGTCCCTGGTCTTACAAACCGGCTTCGCCGTGACACCTCTGGGAGGGCTCTACCCAACTGGGTTCACCTCGTGGGAGGAAGATCCCGAACGTCTTTCGGTGTTTTTCCCCTTTGGGGCATTGCACCACAAAGTGGTCTCCCGACCTAGAATCGGTTTTTGTTTTCCCTCTTACGAGGTTAGTTTTTATTCACCGGAAGTACCGTGATCGTTTCCCGTCGTAACGGCATTTTCTCATGTCGACAAATCCCTCCGATGCGGAGCCAGTGGTTACGCGTAGTCGCTCCCGCGACAACGCGGACACTTCCGAAGTTCAGTTCGTACCCTGTATCCCTATACGGACAAGTTCCAGCCGTGCTGGCGCCGCTTCATCGCGGAATGATACCCCCGGCCGGGAACCCCGGAACCTCCTTTTGCCCTCGTTATCACCCCCGCAGGGGAATGCAGCATCGACTCCGGCTGTTGCCGCAGTGCCCCAGCCACCCCGGCCCGCTCCCGCTGTCGCGGCTTCAAACCCCCGTGGAACGGGCGATAACACCCCCCCGGGGACGTCCCTGGAATCCCAGGTCCGCGCTCTGTGGACCGCCTATGACACCCTTGTACGGGAACTAAAATCCCTCCAAGAGGTGGTCTTGGCAACGCCCGTAAAGGAGGTCGCCGAGGAACTCCGTATTCTACGGTCTGACGTCAACTCCGTGTTGGAGAGTTTGGGACAACCCGCCACCTTCATCGAAGGAGTTGAAGCCCGATTTGATAGGATTGGTGCCCACCTGGAGACGCTGGAGCAGTTCGTCCTCATGGACAAACCATCCCGGGATGATCCGGTAAACGAGGCATCGCACAACGACCAGCTTGCTGGGAAGAAGAAACGCCGTCATCGACGGAAACACTACCGAAAATATTCGGACTCCGATTCTTCGACATCGTCGGACTCACCCCGAAACCATTCGGTTAGCTCGAGCTCCTCGGACTCCGACTCGGAGGACGAGAAGCGAGGCTACTCCTCCCGCTCGAAGCGGTCATCGGCCACTGAAGGTGTGGTCCGAACCCGCCAGAAGGGGAGAAGACACCGCGGTCTTCGGGAATTGAAACCGACAAACCCGGATTACCGGAAGCTTTTATCATACCGGTACTACCGGCTCGAAGACTTGTCACTTGGACGTACGCCCCGTGGTACGGGAAAGGTGCGAGAATGCATTAAGCGAATGCAGCTCTCGCTCCGCAACCAGTATTTTACTGGAGAGGACCCAGTCCTAGTACTGGATTTCCTATCCCGCTTTGTAGCGGAGGCCGATATCCTCGGTATGAATGAGGGACAAGCCTATTTGGCTTTACCGTATTTCTTACGGGGAGTGGCAGAGGACCAATACAACTCTGTCAGAGGATCTTCTCGTGCCTCCGAGGGAGGAGTTACTTGCTGGCCGGAGGCTGTGCAGTATCTTCTGCGCTCCTACGCCACAAACACCGCTATTCAGCAGGCTATCCTCGCTTTGCGAGATACACGCCAGCGTGCTGGAGAGACCGAGACCGATTACTCGGTGCGCCTTAACAAGGCTTTCCACAGATGTGGTAACGTATACCCCGCTGGGGAGCGCAGTACCATGTTCATCGATGGTCTTGACCCGGCAATCCGGAGTTTAGTTACCCGTTATCGGGAGGACAAGCAGAGAATCACCTATCTCGAGCTGGTCCAACACGCCCGAGCGGAAGGGGATGCACTCCGTGCAAGAACTCCGAACCATCGGTCTAAATCCGCCAAGGCGTTGTTGCTGGAAAGCGAAGCTTCCACACCCCCGCTCACCGCGGATGGGAACCCTGGACAGGGATTTGATACCGTGCATTTGGTGCAGGAGGATGGTGTGTCGATACCCACCAGTGATTTACCGTCAACGACGGAGATGACCCGTGATTAGGGAACGGAAGACCCTGTTTTGTATGGTGGTAACAGTCGGGTTCAACCCCAAAGACTCCCGTTTTCAAACGGTCAATCCCGTTATCAACGGCCTGGATGGACTGACACCCGCCCTGCGGTTCGCTTCTCCGATACTCGGAATAATAATCCGCGTGTCGCGGTATTGGCTCTCATTTGCCACCTGTGCTATGCCCATGGCCATACCTCCCCTCATTGTATTTGTTCACTGAAGGATATGGCCAAGGTGGTGGCAAATTATGAGGCCCTCACTCCAGAGGAGAAACGTTCCGTCCCGACGGCTTCCTACCTCCGTGCTAAAACGGACTTTTCCCACGCCCTACCACAGACCCCGCGTGCGCGGCAAGCTTCATACACCCCGATTCGGGAGATCACGCAACCATCCGTTGCAACCCCCGCTTATGCGGATAGAACCCTTCGTCAGCGGGATGAAGCACTCGTTGTCGAGGAAACCAACCCACCGCCGAAGGCGGAAAACTAACTGAGGGAGTCTCCCCTTTGGGAGAGGCGTCCTCAAGAAAGAGGCTGTTGGCGCCCGAGGCGTCCTTGCCTCGCTCCCCGGTGAGAGTCCTCTCGAGGAAAGACACCGCTGACGCGGACTCTGCGCACCTCGGTGTGTTGCGTCGCCCGTGGATACGGAGTAAAAATCCCCGGATTCCCGGTAGAGTCTTGGTCTTGGCCAAGCGCAATTATAAGGTCTATGCCAACCTTGGCCTTGATCCCCAGTTTATGGTGAGGTTTCTCACCGTCCTGGATACAGGTGCAGGCCCCAACTTTGTTGTGGAATCATTGTTACCCCCGCTTGTGTGGTCTCGTATCCGCTCTGACGCGGTCCCCGACCTTTCGGATGCGAACAACAATCCGTTACAAACGGTGGGCACAGTGGACCTCGTCGTGAGACTTGGTACCTCCGTGGTGAAGTTGGACTTCATCGTTTGCCGTTCATTGGCAGCACCAGTGATACTGGGATGTGATTACTGCGACAGATTTGTCGACGCAATCAGGCCCCGCCTCAGGCGTGTAGAACTTGACGACGGATCGTCGGTTCCGATTGTTCGCCGCCCGCTAAAGCGGTCCTCTCGGAAACAAGTTCCGCTCCCTGCTGCGCAGGAACCACCGCCCACGTCCCGCGAGTCCACCAAGCTCCGCGTCGCTGCCTCGGTTTCTATACCGGCTGAGTCCCAAGTCTGGGTGCAGGTAAATTCCCGTCAACACGGTCTTCGGGTTATACAACCCCTCGCCTCGTTGTACGAGAAATCCCAGCTAGCGCTGGCTAATGGAATTGTCTCCATTTCCCCGGATGTTCCTTTCCGGATATTGGTTGCCAACCTTGGCAAACACCCCCAGTATCTGGTAAAACACCAAGTAATTGGGAGTGTAACCCCCCATCCTATGGGAATGCCGCCAACGAAGATGACAGCCGCCGATGTACTCGGAGTTACCACCTCTTCTGAGGAGTTCGCCCCGCCGTCCGAAGACGTCAAGTCTAAGGAGGGGGAGGAAACCGCTACTTCAGCGTCGAACATACCGAGTAACTCGGAAATGCGAACCACACCGGTTCCACAGGACAATGCTCCATCGAGCAACGACCGGATTGATCCGGAAAAAGCACTTGAAGCGCTGGACTTCAGCCACGTGCCAGAGTCGCACCGTGACAAACTCCGTACTATGTTACGGGAATTCACCACAATGTGGGATGGCTCGCTTGGCGAGATTAATGCAACGGAACACCGGATCGAATTAATCCCCGGTGCGCGACCGGTTGCACAACCCCCTTACAGGGCAGGTCCGAAAGCTCTGGAAGAGGAGCAGTCCCAAGTGGACAAGATGCTCCGCGCAGGTGTGATTGAGCCCGCTCATTCACCCTGGGCATCCCCAGTTGTACTGGCTTTAAAGGCCGACGGAACCTGGAGGTTCTGTGTCGACTACCGCCGGCTCAATGCCGTGACCGTTGGGGATACATACCCTATCCCTCGTATGGACGAGTGTATTGACTCCCTTGGAGACGCCACCGTGTTCACGGCCCTCGATGCCAATTGGGGATACTGGCAAGTACCTGTCAGACAGGAGGATCGCGACAAAACCGCATTCACTTGCCACGCAGGAACGTACCGCTTCAAGCGGATGCTATTCGGGTTAACCAACGCCCCCGTCACCTTTCAGCGTGCAGTAGATATTCTACTCAACCGCTTTAAGTGGCGGAGTTGTCTGGTCTACCTTGATGATATTATCATCTTCTCCAACTCGTTGGACGACCATCTCACTCACGTCCGAGACGTGCTGACCGTACTCCGCGATGCGGGAATTACCCTCAAGTTGAGGAAATGCGAGTTTTTCACGGGTACTGTGAAGTATCTGGGTCACATTATCCGTCCTGGATGGTTAGCGATCGAGAAAGCTCGAGTCAAATCCCTTGTTGAGGCGAAAGAACCCCGTACTCAAACGGAACTGCGTTCCTTTTTGGGGCTGGTCAACGTCTATCGAAGGTTTATCCCGAACTTTTCGGATACGGCGGCGCCCCTGAACGCGTTGTTGCGAAAGTGGAACCCCCCAAAACTGGGAACATTTACGCCCGAGCAATCGGAAGCTTTTAACTCCTTCAAGTAGTCTGTCACATCAGCACCAATCCTACATCTCCCAAAACTTGGGTTGCCATACTCCGTAGATACGGACTCGAGCGACTACCAAGTCGGGTGTGCTCTTTTTCAAACCACCCCCGAGGGGGAACGACATCCAATTGGTTATTGGTCGCTCTCGCTCAATGTTCATGAGCGGAACTACTCCGTATCGGAGAAAGAGTGCCTCGCCGTCGTATGGGCGATGACCACTCTGCGCCCCTACCTTATGGGAATTCACTTCACCGTGTACACGGATCATTCTTCATTGAGGTGGTGAATGAATATCTCCGACCCGTCGGGACGCCTCATGCGCTGGAGACTCCGCCTCGCGGAATATGACTTTCAAGTCATTTATGAAAAGGGCGCGCAGAACACCCAAGCCGACTCCTTGTCGCGGTCACCCACAAGTGGGGAAGCACTACCAACGAAGGATGATGAAGTCCCATGTTTCATGGCCATAGACCCGGATGATCCGGAATGTGCCGTCGAGGCTGGGCCAGAAAACGGGAACGAGGATGCTGATTTTGACGAACTACTTGCATCGCGAGATGAATCTGAGAACCCGTTACCGGGAAACTTTGTACCGGTATCACCGGAAGAAATGATCCGGGAACAATTCGGCGACCCATTCTGTACGAGGATTCGTGCCCGTATCAACGGTGGTGAAGATCTCCCTTTCGGGGTAAACGACAAAGGCTACCTCGTAAGGAAGGTCGAAGCCTGCCCACAGATTGTGGTACCACATTCCCTGCAATCGCGGGTGTTACATCTATCACACTACGCCCCCATCGGAGGTCACCCAGGTGGGAGGAAACTCTACCTAACCCTGCGAAGGGATTTCTATTGGCCCGCCATGGCCGTGGATTGCTACGCAACCGTGCAGTTTTGTAGCGAATGCGCGAACAATCGCGTCACGCTCCGCAAAAATGCGAAGAAGATGAAAATATTCCCCACAAGGGCGCCATTCGAGTTTATCGCGATCGATATTCTCGGACCACTACTCACCACTAAACGTGGAAACAAGTTTCTACTTGTCATTACCGACCGCGTTTCTAAGCTGGTACGGACTGTCCCTCTTCGGAGGATAACCGCTCTCACGGTGGCCCAGGCTCTGGTGACGCACTGGATTTTTGTCTACGGTCCCCCTGTGGAGGTGCTCTCCGATAACGGGAAACAGTTCGTGAGCAAGTTCTTCCAGGATGTTTGTCGCATCCTGGATGTCAAGAACTTGTTCACGACTACCTACCACCCCCAGTGTAATGGGCAAGTTGAACGGTTTAACCGGACGTTACTCGTGGCGTTACGTTCCTACGTCGCAGACCACCCAAAGAACTGGGACATGTACGCTGATGCGGTAACCTACGCGTACAATACGCAGGTACACCGGACTACCGGAGTTTTGCCATTCGAGTTGGTTCTATCTAGAACACCCCCGCCTGTGGCGCTGGAACGCCAAGCTACCTTGGACAATTTCCCATCTGTGGGTATCTACTGGCAGCAATGGAAGCAATGGCTTTCCAGGCTGGTCCCCGCTGCGCGGAAGTCTATGGCACGGGCCCAAGGCGCTTACAAGCGGGATTTTGACGCTCGCTTGCGCGGAAAAACCCCCCCGATTTGGGCAAATAACTACGTCTTCATCAGGAAGAAATACTACAACCCGGAACGGGAGAAGCGTCACAAACTCTGGCCTGTGGCGGAGGGACCCTTCAAGGTCATCTCTGTTAACACCGACTCTGTCGTGGTAGAGATGGGCGACACGCACGAACGGATTTCCCGTGATCGTGTTGTCATTGCCCCTCCTCCCTCGTCAGAGGTAGTCCTGGATCCACGCAACCCTGTTTCTACGGACTCTGCAACACCGGAATCATCCGGGAGTACTAGGTCTACGGTACTACCACACCCCAGCCGGGGACTCTCAGACCTACCGACTCTGTCGGACTCACCGGCTCAGCCGGGTAATTCGGGCCTCTCAGCGCCCGCCCCTACCACTTCTGCTACACTGGCGCGCATTTATACCCGCCAGGCGGGGAATGTTATCCCTTATCCCGCCGCTCCGTCTAAGGAGGGGGAGGAGAACACTCGTTTTCGAGGAACGATATCGCCGTCGCAACGGGAAACCCACCGTAACATACGGAACACTGAACGTGGAGCACGGATTATGTCACGCGACACTAATCCCCCGTTCCCGGGCAGTGCTGTGCAACAGGAACCAGACGCGCAGGCCCCGCAAAAGCGGCAAATACACCGTTTGCACGGGAAAACGAGAAGCCTCCCTCCAATACCGCAGCAGCAGAAATGCAATCGCCCGATCCATCCCTGGAGGCATCGCCACAAACGCGGAAAATATAACGTGCTACACGGGAAGTTGAAGCGCAACTACCGCACACCCCTGTCAGGGAAGGATCCCCAATAAGGGAGTATGGTGACGATTGCCCTCAATCCCCTCAGCAGGGCGATGCCTCAAAGCCGCCGTTTGCGGAAGTCCCCGCGGAAGCGGTACAATCAGGTCGATCAGACCAGCGCCCTGCGGAGAAGAGGCGCCCAGATACACCAGCGCGGCTGGGAAATCCCCACACCCCTCCTGGGGAAAAAGGCAGCCAAGCCGCAGCCGAAGGTTCAGACCCTGGCCCGCAAGTGCCGGAAACGCCTCCCGTCGTCGACGGAATTGAAGGCCCCGTTCCGGGGAATAGTTTGCGCCACCTCCCGCAACGCTGCGGGGAAGACCCGAGGAACTCGGAAAAAGCGCACGCCATCGCACACTCGAAACCGGTCATACCGGACGCTGCTCCTCAGCGTGGAGACGGTGCACCGCACTTAGCGGCCAAGCCCCTGAAAAGGGTGTCATCTGCACCTGCCCGGCACCCCCCAAAGGGGAATTTTGACCAAAATACCGGTGTACCGGAGTTAGCCCCATGCAACGCTTCAGTAGCCGGGGACACCACGGCATCGCCGGAACGTATGGTGCAGAGCGCTCGGGCGCCTGGCAGGGAGGCGGTTTGCCACCCAATCACCGTGTCGCACGGGACCCCCCAGGGGATTGTGGAAATGCCAATTCCGCAGGAGCGGTCATCTTCCCGCAAACTCGCGGTTCGTGAGCTCAACCGCGAAGGCGGAGCCCAAGTCCCCCGCCGACTGGCGGTTCGCCCACAATACCCCGAAAGCGGAAATGAACCTGCCCCAATGGGGAATGACTTGCCGGTGATAACCGTGGCACCACACACCCTCTTGAGGGATATCTTCCCGCATGAGCAGCGGCCGCTATCACAGCGCACGGCAACGCCGGAGTTATCGCCAACCACCCTGCTAAGGGACATTATACCGCACAGCGGGCAGCCCCCGCAAGGGAATACAACCACCACCCGGCACGGCCGGCAGGTCTACGAACGAGAGTTCGTAGTAGACCGACTTGTCGGACACACCTGGGACCAGGATGGTATTCTACAATACCGCGTCCGCTGGTACGGGTATGACCCCAGTGGGGATACGTGGGAGCCAATCGAACACCTCCCACGGTCGCAGGTCGTGCGATACCACCGTCAAACGGGAACTGCAGCTCCAGCCACGCTGGTAAATGCCAGAGCTGGGTAACGTTGCCGCGCGAACGGAGGGCGATAGGAAAGGATAACAAGGCAAGGTCCGTCGAAGACGGGGAACTCAAACGAGAATCACCGTTCAAAACGGGAAAGTTTATTCAAGGGAGCAGCTAGCTCCCCACAACACTATACTACAATAGCCGGCTATGCCAGGAAAGAAGAACCGGAGACGGCGTACGCGCTTTTATCACCCATTTTTGTCTGGGAACCCTCCGCGTCCGCGGTCGTTTTCCCGTCTTAGGGGGGGATATGTAGTGCAACGCCCTCAGGGAGGGATTCTAGGTAGTTGAACGCTTTCCCGATATTATCGGTTGTGTAGTTTGTATATGAACTACGCCCCACTATGGTGTATATGGACACGTGTGACACGGTTTTGGGTCAATTGGCGGTTGGCCACAGTAGTGGATGTTGCCACGAAATGTGGAGTATTTTAGTTAATATTATTTATTATTTTCACACCCATTTCTGGGAAGTTAGTACTTAGTGCGACGGCGCACTGCCGTCGCACCAGTAAACCTTCTCCAACAAGGGACCCCAACCTGGGGAATTGGCTCTAGTTGTTGCCGCTTGCGCGCGTGCTCTACTCCTCCTTGGAGGGAAACGCCGTGAACCACGGGACATCTAACCCCCTTGCACTTCTAAAGAAGCCCATCCTTGGGAATATAATTGTTCCAATCATATTGGTGTTTCGCCCTGTATAGGGAGTCCTGTCCACCGGCATTGCCCTATCTGTTCGTCGCTCTCGCGACTCACTTCGTCCTCTCTTCCTCCTCTTCGCCCTTCCTTCTTCCCCTTTTTAGGGTAGCACCTCCCGCTATCCGCGGCCCTCGTGTGCGCATACGCTCACACACCCCCACTTACGTGGAAACATACCCCTACTGAGGATCACACCCCGCCCACGCAGATACCGATTCTTCGCCTTCACCTCCCTGCGCGAGTCGCGACAGGTGTCCCTGGTCTTACAAACCGGCTTCGCCGTGACACCTCTGGGAGGGCTCTACCCAACTGGGTTCACCTCGTGAGAGGAAGATCCCGAACTTCTTTCGGTGTTTTTCCCCTTTGGGGCATTGCACCACATAAATCGTAGCATCGATCTTCGCGAGAATTTCAGTTTGAACTAGTTTGACTCTACGCACTGATAACGGACATGTTGGATCGCCAGTAAGTTTTGCTGTCTAAATTAAATTATCATACTACTTCTTCAGACTTGACACAGTTCTACAAGGTTTGTCATTCCACTTTGCGTTTTCATCATATGCTACTTTCACTTCGGCCCATCCGTTCTGACCAATTGGTACCACTTCTTCTACAATATCCAGCACTTTCTGTTCGTCTTCAACGCTGTAGTTCTGTGCCTTATATTTTCTTCCATGACCTGACTCTTCTGCGTTGTTACACGAATCTTCTTCTTGGTCTGTGTGGTTGGAATTGGGGGAGTGAAGTTTTCGAGATGGTGCGGATGCCACGAGATTTGCAATTGTAATACGGGAGCGCTGCATATTTTGTTTAATGCGAATTTATTTTGCAAAAGACGTCAGTGTTATGTAGAATGTCATTCTCGACAAACCGAAACAGTTGAGTATCTAAGCAGAATGGTGGCCGGAACGTTGCAGTTGTTCGTGTTATGAATACTAAAAAGGGCACATGAAAAGAAACCTTCCATCTACGTGTAAATTTTAAGCTGTGTAGATTGTAAGCAAGGGAATGTCACTACTGCTGAGGTCTGGGAAAACTATGAAACTGTGATTTCTTGGATCCTCCCAATGATAGACTTGCGCCTTTGTGGGCGTTCTCCTCAGGATCAGTACCCTTGGAGCCTCGCCCGGCTTGTGCAAATACAAGTTACACAACCGTGCCAAAGATGGACGATGTAAGTTACCATGCCTTAGACTGTCCAGTTGGGTTGGGATCGACAAGATCATACAAAGCGCTTCGACACTCCCTCAAACGGCCGCCACTCTGTATGCAAGCACATACAGAATGCTCTTTTTCCTCAAAAACTCATTTACCGCAAAATGAGAATATGTGTTAAGATATTCTCATCGATGTTATTTCCTGTTCAGAACGGCAGGTACGTATAGATGTCACGATACTGAGTGCACAAAATAAAAACTTCGCATACTATTGCAGCATGGAAAAGTGGAACTGGTGCTGCAACGCGCGCTGAAGCTCAAAAACGGTCGAAGAATGCACGTCTGTGTGAAAGAAACAGCACTGACTTCGTCCCCATAGGCTTTGGAATACATGGTGAGACAGAGGGGTCCGCGAAGTCCTTTCGGCGCATCGCGGAGTCAGTGAGACTACGAAGAGGCTCAATTCTTATAACAGAATACCATAGCCTCGTTCCCAGATTCGAGCTGAACCAAGTTGACAGCACCTGCTGTCATCCGCCAACGGCCGCCCGCCTCTCCTATGCTCACTTAAACGGGGGCACCTATCCTTGGTAAATTATTGCACTCGTGCCCTTGTCTCCAATTGCGAAATAATGGTAAACACACGTTCGTTCATACCCTGAGCTCCACTCCCACGCTCACAACCATTAAGACACCATCGACGAGTAATGTGGGTCAAAGTCCTAATTATATTACGGTACTTTCAGAAACTCCAATTCCGCTATTTCGTTTCATGTAACCAAACTTACGTCGCTCGAGAGCTGTGAGCAATACCTTTCTATTGGTGTGAAAAATCCCGAATCGGGCAACCTGGGTCAAGGATTCGGTCTCCCAAATGTCTAACTTCGAGATTGCATAAATGCTGTTGAAAATAATGAAAATTAAACTATTTTGTACGATCAGGTATCATAAAAAATAGTTTAATTTTCATGTAGTCAAGGGATGTCATTTTAGCTTCAACCCTACTTCCCGACAAAAACCGCAACGTTCACCACTTTCTGCTGGAAACATTACTGCGTAGAGTTCTAGCTACATCAAGTTGTACATTTCCCTTCGCTTAAGCGCAGCCTTCATACTACTTGTCCTCGACCTCAGAAGCTGTTCGGAAGGTAAAGTGGTCTCTCGTAATACATCGTTATCTGTCCGGGCCTCCATCAACTTACGGACACCCTCCTTCGGTTTGATGGAAGGGTCTACCTGCAACAAAGACGTAAGTATCCCAATTACAACATCCGGGATACGTGAACGCCTTTTTTGTACACCCATTTACGTAGTAGAAGCATTTTCACTTCGATTATGTCCCTTTTTTGATGTCGAGAACAATCGTGATATTTCTTGCCTGACTTCATTCTCTCCAGGTAGACTATATCTACATGGGTATTTTTCTTTTAGTTTCTCCAACATGGCTGACGGTCTAATCTTATTTGTTGAAACATCAGCCCCTCACTGAAACATTTCCCTGATATCGTCTCTGTATATTCCAATATACCTTTTCCCGTACTGCTTGCCCCTCAGAGGTCTACTTGCCCATCCTTGGAGCTTCTTTGATCTATCATTAATTTTACTTTCAGCAGACAAGTCGTTTTCAACCATGTAGTCTCTTCCATCCCTTATACATGTTGTGTTGCTGGCAATAAGATTCCTAGCCTGTCGAACAGCAAATTCAATCATGTCACTCCTCTCAATGTGGCTTTCCATCACCCTCGTTGATCTTGAAGATCTGTTTCGATTACGAGGACCAATTACTTCACAAAGTCTAGAATGTTTTGTAATGGCACCACCAGTCACCATGTTCTTTGAGAAGGCTTCTGAGGGTGTGCCATATGCACGATACTGGTCTGCAGAAGTTATGGATTTATGTTCCTCTATGGAACTTGAGGCATCAAGGCCGTCTCTTCCGCTACTTGAATTGAATAAAACTTACTGGACACTTTCTTTATCAGTTCGGTCATCGTCCATATCAATATTTTTTCCTGTTCCATTCCAACGGATTCATCCACATGTGGAGACGATGCATCAATATTTCCGTCTATTACCTATTCTTGCACAAGATAAATCATATCATTATCTTTTGGCGTTTCGTCAATATTACCTGGCGCATGCAGCTCCTCAGCTGGACTTGCTACTTTCGCTTCCACATTGTAATTCGACTGGTCTCCAAGTGACACTATCTTCTTTTTAGCTAATGAAACCTTGAACAAAACTCCCTCGCCTACACCAGACTATGAAAAAGCTCTAGAATTATACTGTATGGTTGGCATTGGATCTGTTCCGCTCCTGTCAGTTTACAAAACCACGCCGTCTATACTCCAAGCCTGATCCAGACTGTGAAAGAAGCAGTCGTTGCAGCGCGAGAAGTAGAGCTTAGATTCTACACAAATCTTATCAACCCTGCTGCTTAGTACTGACAGCCTTTTCCTGTCCAAATAAATAAGTTGCACAAAGCTGTTCTGTATACCTTGTGGCGCCCATGAACTCGCTGTTAGTTGCTGTCCGTTATCTTGAGCGCCGTGGAGCCCGTGCTCCAAACTTCTAATTAGAATGTTGGAAATCTACACTACTCTATTAAAGCCGGGGGCACGAGAGGAGAGAGAAGGAGCTCCTCATCGATCCATTGGACTTTGGGTGCTGCTCGCTTGCGAACGAATCGCACGAAGTCCCGCGAATTTACATAGTTATAACTTTTTTGCAGGAAGGTTTGTGTGACTTTGCACTTTACGATGACGCAAAAGAACGAGGCCACGGAAACCAAAGTTCATGTGCAGCAGACTACTGTGGTGAGAATCGAGGCCCAGCAGTTAGAACAGATCGATGTAGCCTCAATTTTGCAATTCATGCGCAAGCGCAAGCGCTATGAAGAACAGATCGCCGAAAAGAACAAGGACGGTCTCAACATCAATCCAGTGTCACTAAAGATGAGTGCAACCGAAACTGTGTTGGAGACTATGCTTGAAAGAAAGTTTATTGATGCAGCTTCTCTTAAGGAAGTCAACGACAATATGATTGAATAATGTCTCCAAGAGAAGTCGAAGATAGCTAAAAGCAAGATTCGAGTGGATCATTGGGACAAGATGATCAAAAACGTTAAGATAGACATGGTTATTGAAGATGCTCAGGGACGAGTCTACAATTTGGTAGTCAAGTACCGTAACGCTCTTCGTGATCATGGATACAGTGATGCAATAATGAGAAATCCTGAAGTTGCTATCAAACACATTCGTGAGCGCGTACGCCCGCGTCGCTTTCAGGATCACATGGAATCCATTCTGTAAATGGAATCGCATGCTGGGCTTCAAAAGAAGGAGTTTGGAGGTTACGGGAGGTGACTGGCAGAAGAGGCAGAGAAGCACGAATATGTGCATCGCAACCAAAGAGATGTCATAAACCACTCAATTGTTTCTACCAACAAGCAGCCCACCACGCCATCAAACAAGCGGAAGCGAGACAGAGAAGACGATAGTCGCAATGTTAAACCCAAACGAGAAACAAATTTCTGCTTGAATAAAGCGAATTGTGAAGGAAAGAGACACTACATGCGTGACTGGCAGAAATCCACTACAGGAGAAGTCAAGTTTCTGATGAAAGCATTCAGAGAGAATCGAAAGGAGTCCACCAAAGGCTCAGGTTCTGTGAAAAAAGTTGGTGACGATGAGCATCTATCCTCCACAGTCTTCGACGCGTATTTCTGTAGCTTTGAACATGAGACAGAAGTCACTGCAGACAAGGGTGCTTCTGCAAACATCCTACCAAAAGATGTGTACGACCAGATTTGCAAGCTCGAGGGTGTGAAGTCTATTCATAAGCTCGCACAAAAAGCCACATTGATGTCTTCAACAAGTCCGCACCACCAAGCACATGCGATCTCAAAGTCACTGCGGACGTGATGCTAGAAATCAGTCATGGGAAGAGCATGATCCTTCCCAATTTTGATTGGTTGGTGGCGAATGAGCAGACATCCAGGATTGTGATAGGCAGACAGCTCTTGAACGCTCTAGGTTTGAACAACCACGTACTGCTGGCAGCTGCAATGTCTAGTGTCGGACACGATGTTCATATCCCAATACTGTACGTATCATCGACAATGGAGCTCGAAAGACACCAAGATAGCAGCAAGATCTAACTGCTCTCTACACAAGGGCAGGGGTTAGTGCACGGTGCCACGAATGAGGACGAGGATGACATCGATGATGAAGATGTGTATCTGGATGTTGGCGAAGACTCGGACTCAGATATTAGAGCTGCGATGGACAAATCCCTAGACGACTGCAGAGAGAAAAATCTATGTAGAACATGACAACAGCGTTTTGACGAGTGTTTCACTAGGAATAAGCGGGTTTTCGGTTGAGGCTGGGAAAGTCCCCCCCGGCCAGCTTTCCTCCGCTGCGTATTGAAACATGTAAAAAACGGAAACCAGTTAAGGTGAAAGCGTGCAAGCACCCGCCAACACAGCGGATATTCATGGATGCTTTTGTACGGAAACTTGTGCACATGAACTTTATGATGGCATATCCATACGCGAAGTGGCTCGCCGCGCCATTAGTCGTCGCGACACCAAGCTTAAGAGCAGAGTTCAGGATGACTGTAGATCTACCGCCCCATCAACTCTGCCACTGAGAATATCGTCTGGCCAATGCCTCATGTCGATTCAGAAATCCATGACTTCGCCGGAAGCAAGGTCTTTATCATTATTGATTTGTGTCCGGATATTGGCAAGTTCCTCCTGACCCGGACTCCTACGATAAAGGCGGTGTGATCAGCCCGACAAAAATATTCTCATCGCGAAGAGTACTCATGGGCCTGACGAATGCAGTACCAAATTTTCAACGATGCGTCCAAACAGCCTTCGCGGAGCTGCAGGACAACTTTAAACTGCAGATTAATGATTTTACCATCCATGCCAAAAATGAGGCAATGCTACTTGACATAATGGAACGGTTCTTGCAGATATGTGTGGAAAAGGGGCTGTTTATCTCAATTAAGAAGAGTTCATTCTTCTACAAAGAGGTGAAGTGGTGTGGCAGAATAATCGACGAGAACGGTTATCGCCTTGACCCTACCCGTGTTGAGGCTCTGAAACATATTGACACGCCCTAATCCGCTGCCAAACTCTGTGAGTTTCTACACTGCGTTCGGTGGATGTCTCAATGCATTCCGGACGCCATACAGTTGCTATATAAGCTACGTGAGGTTCTGGAAGAAGCATAAAAGATATCGTCCAAGCGGTCGAAAACGTGAATTCAACACATACCCTTGACACGTTTGGGCTGGGGAACGGAGCACGAAGCAGCTTTCAAGACTGTTCAGCAGCGATTTAACGATGCCGTACAATTGTCCTATCCCAAATCTGATCAGGTCATATGTATCATGACGGACGCTTCTGAGAAGGACTGGTCTGGAATGGTCACGCACGTGCACCGGTCGGTACTGCATAAAGAGATTAACCAACAGGCTCACTTACCTCTCGCTTTCTTTTGTCAACCATTCTCTTCCTCTCAGCAAAGATGCATTACACCTGAAAAAGAAGCGTACGGAATATATCAAGTGTTTCGAAAGCCGGAATACTTCGTTCTGGGCGAGAATCCAGTTCATGTCTACACTGATCACCGCAATCTGATGTTTGCGTTCAATCCCCATGCTTTTGAGCCGACATTGGGACGCTATTTTATCACGAAGGTGCAACGATGGGCGCTGTACCTGTCCCAGTTTGATTAAACGATCAAACATATTCTTGGGAAGCTTAATATCTTTGCAGACATGCTAACAAGATGGACCAAATCCTACCAAACATGCCAAAAATCTATGAGATCAGTTCAAAATTTGGTCATGAGAGCCGAACAAATTATACCTACCCGGAAAGATTTCATATGGACGACTGTAGGCATGGTAAGAGAATCTGAAGCCAAAGCAGGGATAGCGGCCAACAACTGTATGAATCAGACGTGGAACAACACTACAAACACCTGGATGGTTTCGATTGCTTTTCTTATTTCAGAATCGGACAAAGAACTGCTGCTGAAGTTCATGGTCGTAGCGCACTGTGGAGTGCGTGGTTATCGTGGAGTGGACGCCACCATCAACTTGTTGCGTGAACAAGTGTTCTGGAGAACACAAAGACTTGATGTGATATACTCCATCAAATATTTATACAGTACATTGTCTCTCAAGCGGGCATGCGGATCTCCCGTCCATTTTGAAGTGCCATACATACTACAAAACCCAATGAGATTCTTCACTGCGTTTTTTTCATGGGAGAGAGCACGACGCAGCAGAAGTACATTTCAATTATTTGTGATGACCTTTCACCTTATTTGTGGCTGTGGCCCTGCATAAAGGCGGACAGCAAAGCAGTCGCCGAAGCAAAGAGCATGTGGATTGCTTCATTTGGGGGCTGGGACTAATTAGTATCTGATCAAGGTGCATACTTTAAGAATCAGTTACTACCCCGGCTTTCTGAAGAGTTCTACTACTCGCATTACTTTATGACGCCATACTGTCCTCGGAGCAATGGGTCAGTAGATAGGAATTTTCGAGAAGTGCTAAGAGCCTGCAAAGGTATTCTGTCGGAATGGAAGATCAAGAAGAACGAATGGCCACGAGTTGCAGAATGTGTTCAGAGCGTGCTGAATCATGAGCCTTTATAGCGTCTTGGCATTCGCAGCAGTGATGAACCTCTCGTATAAGGCACACTGCTCGATGGTGTTACTGGGCATGTTCCCTTGAGGCCACTCATGATGGCGTGGCCGGTCAAGCGGTTTGCTCACGCTACATGTCACGATGAAATCCGCATGAGGCAGCCTATTGGGGTCGATGAACTTTAAAAGACACTGTACGACATGCATAGAAATGTCGAGTCGACAGTGAGCAAGAGCCGGATAAGAAGTCTCGAGCATCATAAAAAAAAGACCAATATACGCTGCAGCGAAATATTGGTTGCCAGTTTTGTTCTGGTTAAAGAAGCACGATCACAAAGGACCCACAAGTTGCAGTTCATGTGGAAAGAGCCACGCTGTGTTGTTTCCAGCAAATCAGATTGGGTTTTGGGAGTCGAAAACATCATTGATCAAAGAAAACAGGTGGTGAATGTATCCCAAATGATACTGTACCGTGCAGACCTGCATGGCAAGAAAGCTGATCCAGCATTGCTTCAGTATGCGCGCATGAACGAAACAGAGGTACAGACTGCTGACTCGCTGTGTGATATCCGCGATGGACCCAATGGTATTGATCTACTAGTCCAGTGGGATGGTTTACCCGATGAGGTAGACCTCACGTATAACCCACTCAGCAACATAGCAGAAAATCTACCTGGCGTTTTACAGGACTTTCTTTATATGAAGAAAAAAAGCGAGCTCAAGCAGCGAGCTATGCGACTTTTCTTTCCTGAGGAAACAAACGAACATTGTTGCTGAGACCACTGCGGCGCGCACAAGCTCGCTGTCAGTTGCTGTCGGGTATTTTGAGCGCCGTCGAGCCAGTGCTCCCAACTTCTAATTATAATTTTGGAAATCTACACTACTTTATTAAAGCCAAGGGAGCGAGAGGGGGGAGAAGGAGCTCCTCATCGATCCATTGGCCTTTGGGTGCTGCTTGCTTGCGAACGAATATCGTGAGGTCCTGCCAATCCATATATACCTCTTCCACATGCCATTGCTGCTGCCAAGACTTTCTGTGTTGCAATTGTCCGTATTTTGTTTCTTTGAGACGTTCTTATGAACGTCTTGATGTGTGCAGTACCTCTCGCTAAATGCGCGTAAATAAGTCCCTTACCATCTTGCGTTTAGTATATATGAACCGTAAAGCTTTCATGGCTGAGGCTTCACTAATAATCGGTAAAAGTAGTAGTAGCTCGTTCGAATGATAACAACCAGCGTTGTTAGACTGCTGTGTGACAGATTCTAAGAATGTTATTTCTTGTTTAAGTTGCAATAGAAAGCATTCAGTCATTGTAACTACTGCCAGGTTGTTCTGCTTGCTAGTACCATCGAGTACTTGGTCGCAGTATACAGTATAAAAACATCCTCTCCATCCTCCAGAAGAAAATAACTTGCTAAAAATCTATGCCATACAATAACGCGTTTACCGAAGTGTTGCTGGGTCGTTTCGCGTCCCAACATAGTCTCTAATTTCATCTTCCAGTCCATTACAGCTCCAGCATGTGTTGTTGGATCTCCTTGTGTACACGTTGGTTCCAAAGAAGAATGCAAAGAACAGATTACATCCTGCTGATTACTTACGCGTATACGATGACCGCCATACAGTTTTATTTTTTCGTCTATATCTGTCAATACAGACAACGCGTCTTGCATGGAATCGGGAGGCTTGTTTGTATATACTTGAAACAGCCACCTGAGTTCTATGAAGACAACGGTACTAAACTGATATGTATTGCAATATTCTTTCTGGCGTGTTGGATTATTATGAGACCTTTACAAGCCATAATAAATGCCATGGTTGTGAGATTTGTCACCCATTCTCACTGCATGAGAATCATACTGCTGCCGGAAAAAGTTGCACATGATTTATATGTGATAGGATACTAGCTTGCAAGATGTTGAGTTTCGGCGAAATCCTCCGCAAGTAGGTGCAGAAACTGAACTGTATCGTTTACCCAACAGAACAGTAACATTTTCAACAGCAGTGGGAAGTCTCTCTTACCCAAATATAACACTAAACATTAGCTAAACACAAACGAACCCCGAGAAATATGTGTAGCACTTTCTTGGTCGCAAAACGTCACGTACTCCAAGTAGATATCTTTTCTTATTTCGCGATGTGACAAGGCTGGTAGCGGAATCGTTTCATTTGCAGATATTCTCAAAACCTTATATCCCCATGAAAGAGTCCCGACATGTGACGGATTGAACAAAAATTTTAGAGCCTCTGCAACAGCTGTTGGATCAAACCTAGCCCTTGAGACCTGTGTTTTACGAATTGCCTTGCCAGAAACCATTTCCCTGGAATTTTTAGATGCAGTATCTAAGCTTAGGCCTCCGAGAGAAACCTTCTTGTTCTGATCACGAAGTTAAAATATGTCCCTTTTCGATAGCGATTTCACTAGAACAGCTCCAGCAACACGGCCCTGAAGACTACCCTTTGGTGCATTTGCGTATGTTTTTGTTAATGCTTCAACTATTTTTCCCATCTGCTTGCTCTCAGATGGCACTGATGCCAATATATTTCTGGCAATGTCTTGCAATAATTCCGAATTACCAGCCGGATAGATGAGCTGGGATAGTTGCACTGATCCGGACAGCACAGTTTGAATCATTGTGCTCCATCGACGTTTTTTTCCTTAAGAGAGACGTTATTCTCTCTGTCATGCTGATGGGGTAGATTTTGTTTTGTAGCCAGATTCCATCCAAATGAACGCCAAATATCCGACACAGTTTGCAAAGTAGTGTCTGAGAATGGTCTAACGAGCCTTGGACCGTTTTCGAGGGCATTACCTATAGATAGCCAAGCTTTCTTTGGTGCCGGCCGGACGGGAAGACCCCGTGTATTTCTGGTGCCTTGATTTCCTCGTTTGCGGCTCAATGCCACAGCAGGAGATACTCCATCACAAGAACACCCACAACGACGACATGAACTTTGGCAAACACGACATGCCCCGACTTTGCATTGATATGAGGATACTTCCCAGCATCAAAAAAGCTGATAGCAACGAAGTATGAAGGGGGAAACAGATTATCTTTGAGATTGAAACATACAATGGGTAATGTGAGAAACTTTCCTACACGTGTCCACAACATCGACCTAAACACTAGCATACATCCATATTATTATGATAAGCTTATAGGCATGGGACGTATAGTTGTAGGAAGGATAGACAAAGAAATATGCTTGTGTTTGGGAACCTTTTCATGGAAATAGACGTATTAGATCACAGATATTTCAATGCACTTTACTATTTTCAAAACGAACCAATAGCAGATTTGCAACTTTTGCAGGTGCCGTAATCTGTTGACTCACATAACTCATGAATGTAGTGTTAAGAGTAAGTCTACCAGTTCTCTATATTATTGTCGGTTGCGAAATTGGTAGAATATTCCAGCACTGCTGGAACACACGTGTAGAGTGCTCCAGCAGTGTCTGGAGCATTGTAAGCTTCGCTGCCCCAGCATTACCACTGTATTTTGGTGATGCAGTCGCCAGTTGCTAAATTACTATTGGTTACTGTGCAGCTCCAGAGGCTTCTAGAAGCCAATGGAGTAACCTAGACGCACTTATGAGTAAGTAGAAAGTAGTAATGCGTTTCTGTGTTGTTTTGCATGCTTTTTGACTCTCTAAAAGGGCGAGTTGAGTCCCGAACTTCGTTCTGGACTCATCTTAAGGAGAACAAAATCTCAATTCCTCACCCCCACAACTGTCTCAACTATTACTATCAACCATCAACTCTCAACCGCACTTAGTGAGGCGCTTGCCGCTTTGTGCATACTTGGGGTGGGGCATTACCGTCGCTGAGACCGGTTGAAGCGCCCTTGGCGTAGACTGGAGACGGGTAGTGTGTACCAAAGGCGCTTCTGTCGTCTGTGAGCCCCACCGGAGCTTTGCTCGGATAATGGTGACGGTCGAAAGACCTGGTGGTTTCCGGACGGACGTGCTTGACGAGAAGCTGTCCGCAGGCGACGTGCCGTGCAACCTCTGCTGCAAAGGGCCAGATTGGGTATAGAGTGAAAGCATATCCCGTTGTTAGTAGCTCTCCTTTGGAAGCCCTGTAAGGATTGTACGCACCTGCTTCTGGTTGGTGCAGAAGCGGCTAGGCTGCAGAAATCACTTCATATTCGGAGTGTCTTACCGGAAGCCAGGAGTCTGACTCCTAGTGACCCTTCAAATAATTCTTGGGTTGTGCGCCGTTTCAAGAAGTATCAAGAAGTTTATATTTGGATTGAGCCTTGTGCTCTCCTTTTGTATTTGTTGTTATCGTTGCAGGTTGAGTCCTTTTGGTCCCTGCATTGGTTGTTCATTTGATCTTTTGATCGTGTTGTTTCATCTTTTTGGGGCTTCGAGCTACGAGGAATACCTTTTTTAGGCAAATTTGTCATTTATTTTGGCCCCCTGTGTCACCGTCTCGTGATGGTGCCCACATGGTACTCTAGAGGAGGGCATTCTTCTGATTCTAGCCCTACATTCACTTCTTTCGATGGACTGTCTGTAGACGTTGTGATGTTTTTCTTCTACTTTGAGAATGTTGCTATGAGAGGAAAGACCGAAGGCGATATGGCGCTCGAGCTTCTTGGCTTTCTAGAGAAGAAAGCCTTCGAGTTTTATTATGATACTTACGCCATTAATGGTTCCCTCTCTGAAGAAGCAAAAGATTACCAATCCGTGAAACAAGCTTTTATCAACCGCTTTGGAAAAGTCGAAGAACCTGAAGAAGATATTCGCCTGGCAATATCGGCTAAACTGGATTATGGAGATTTGGTTGGTTCCTTGAGTCATGTGGAAAACCTCTTCCAGAAAGCTGGATTCAATTGCAAGGCAAAACTCGGCCTGTTAAGAAAAGCGGTGATGGAATACGGTTATTTAGCTCAGTTTATCGTCTTTCGTGGTTCAGAAGATTATGAAGAGTTGAAGGTTCAAGTGAAAGCCTTCGATGCTGCCAAGAAAGCGATGGGTTCGCATGTTTCATTCATGGGCTCACCGAAGCGTATTGTCCAAAACCACAGATCATTGGATCATTCTTTCCACCAGGGTTTGGAGTCCCAGGTTGATAAATTATGCGAACAGTTTGCAGAGCTTACTCTCATGGTTAAGAAGTCACAGGCGGAGCGCAGAGATTACGAGAAAACATGCGCGTACTGTAGGAAGCCCGGTCACTACGCGTCTCAATGTGATGCCAACCCACACCGTGATACCAGATGTGCTAGGTGTGGAAAGCTTGGGCACTCTGAGATTGATTGTTGGAGACGTATCAGGCCCGAAGAGACTCGAAAGGTGTCGGGAAACAGAGAGGAACAGAAAGATTCTTCGTCCGGCGCACAGAAGAGGTCTGATACCGTTTCCATCGTAACTGAGAACCCTCAGAGTGCCGAAGTCGTCGCTACGACCAAGAGAAGTGCCGATGGTGAAGCGCTCCCGAAGCAGTGCCGTTAAGATGGCAGAGCACCTATCCCTTCCTTGTTGAACCCACCTGGCTATGAAGAGAGACTCCTCCGCACAAAGGGTCATGAGCAGAAGCAAAAGAAACAAAAACAGAAAAAGTCCAGGAAAGAGAGCATACAGGATCATGCAAGCAAGTATAATGTTCTAACGGAGCTGGCTCATGCCTCATCTGCGCTCACGTTTGGGCAATTAATCCGTGGAGACGCCGATGACGCTAAAAAAGAGATTCGAAAGTTCATTAGCCGAAAAAGCAATGTCCGGCGCTCTTTTGTTGCCCCAGTTGGCAGACAGCCTAGAAGTCTGAAAGCGGTTCCTGTAAGGATATATGGAACTGAAACCGAAGCTTTGCTTGATTCTGGTGCTGTCCCTAACCTCATGTCCACTAAGCAGTGCATGAAACTATCGTTGGAGCCCGAACCTACCTCAAAGAAGATCACGGTTGCTAATGGAACAAGCGCTGTATGTAAGAGTATACTTCATGATGTGCCCATTTCGTTCGGAGGCATTTCAATTCCATTGGACTTCCTTGTAATCGGAGGGCCTCCATTCGATATTATTGTTGGGTGTCCCACACTTCAGACGCTTCAGGCCTGCCTAGATCTTGGTGATCAACAAGTTAAGATGAAAATAGCTGGCAAGAAAGTGACACTTGGGTTTGACTATGCTCGCGTTGAAGTATCAGAAGGGGATGAAGGTGACACGGATATTAACGATTTTACGTCTGACTCCGACGCTGCTTGTGATGAGAGCGATTCCGAGGAGGATGATGAACTGGTCGTCGCTCTGACAGGCAAGACTCAAGACGAAAGTAATGGCATGATACCAGAGTTGGACATCACTACTATGGATCAGCATGATGAGTTGTTGTTCTCAAAGCTCTGTCATGTACCAGAGAAAGAACAAAAGGAGATGAGCTCATGCCTGAAAGAAGCTGATGTAATCGCGTGGTAACTAACAGATCTGCGCCCTGCCGATGTCCCCGTCTCACATTCCTTCGAGCTCACTGTTGATAAGCCAATATATTTCCGGGCAAGAAGAATGTCCCCGAAGCACAAAGCTTTCATTCGAAAGGAAATAGATCTCCTACTTGAAGCCGGTATTATTACCCCTTCTTCGTCGGCCTGGTCGTTCCCAGTGGTCATAGCCTCTAAGAAAGATGGATCTCCAAGGTTTTTTGTGGACTACCGAGAACTCAATAAGGTCATGAAGGCCGATCGCTGGCCGCTGCCTCGAATGGAGGAAATCTTTGACGACCTTGGCTGGTGTTGCGTGTTCACTACACTCGATCTGTTTTCTGGATACTGGCAAGTGAGAATATCTGAAGAATCCAAAGAGATGACCACTTTCGTTTGTAGGTATGGATCTTTCATGTTCGAAGTCATGCCTTTTGGTGTAATGAATGCTCCCTCTACCTTTCAGCGGGTGATGGACCATGTTCTTAAAGATCTGCCGTTTGTGAGGATCTATATTGATGACGTTGTTATATTCTCTAATAGCATGGAAGAGCATACTGTTCATCTGAAGGTAGTGCTGGAACGCATTAGTAAGCACGGCCTTAAGCTTAAGTTGTCAAAGTGTTTCTTTGCACTCCCGAGAATATCTCTTCTTGGAAATGTCATTGATTCCAGTGGGGTATCTGTGGACTATTCAAAGATTGAGAAGATACAGGACGCCCCAATCCCCAGAACTACGACAGATCTAAGGTCATTTCTTGGATTGGCAGGGTACTATCGCCGATTCATCAGAGGCTTTGCAGAGACATCTTCAGCTCTTCACAGTGCTACATCTGGGACCAGGACTCTGACATGGACGGATGAGATGCTTGATGCCTTTCACAGTTTGAAGAAGAAGCTGACAGAGCCCCCATTGTTTCCATACTTCGGGGAGCCTTTCATTGTGGAGACCGACGCTTCCAGTGTTTCCCTTGGCGCAGTGTTATCTCAGAAGAAAGAGGTTGGAAAGATTCACCCGCTTCAATTTGCCAGTCGTACCATGACTGCAGCAGAGAAAAATTACTCTGCATGCGAAAGAGGAGCTTTGGCGGTAATATTTGCTCTTAAGAAGTTCAGGGTGTATCTTCTTTCGTCTGTTCCATTCAAGGTTATCACTGATCACATGGCTCTGCGTTATGCATTCCAGAAGCGAGATATACACGGACGCTTGGCACGCTGGCTCGATTTCCTGGCTGAATATGACTTCGAGATTGAGTACCGCGCAGGCGAGGATAATGGTGCTGCCGATTATCTCTCTAGGGTCGTTCATGGAAATGAAGTTGAAGTGCACGAAGACGAAGGGGGTTTGGTTTGTCTGGTCTCTGACGCCGTACAGTTTTCTGGACTGGAACCGTACTATGCTAATATTGCTCGCTACCTTTCTGGGTTGACTTCTGATGAGAAAGATGCCTATATCCGTCAGGCGATCCGACGAAACGCTAAGCGGTTCCTTGTCTGGGAAGGGAAGCTCTTCAGAAGAATGGTGAATCACCTAAGAGTTGTTCCAGACATCAAACTGAGACAAAACATTATCAAGTCGTTTCATGATGAGATGGGACATTGGGACGTAAAGGCTACGAGGAAGATGATCACTGAGAGGTTCTGGTGGCCCAATATTTACCAAGAAATTGGAGAATATGTCAAGAGTTGCGACGAATGTCAGAGAATGGCCCCATTGCCCATGTTCTACAGCAACATGCATACTCCATGTCCTCTCTTTTTGATGTATACTCGATTGACTTCGCAGGCCCATTCCCGAAAAGCAAGTCCGGGCACATGTTTCTTCTGGTTTGTGTGGAGCACTTGACTGGCTGGCCTATTTCTATTCCCACCAAAGCATCTACGTCACAAGTGGTTATTGAGTTTGTGAAGAAGATGATCATTTCTCCTTTCGGGCTGCCTAGGATCATTGTGTCAGACAACGCGACTTACTTCAACTCTGACTCACTTTCAGCTTTCATGGAAGAAAATGGTATCAAGTGGAAGACAGTCCTGGCTTACGCTCCCATGTCGAATGGTAGAGCTGAATGAATGGTTGCTACACTTAAGCGGTCTCTTGGAAAGATGGTGCTTGCAAACCGTTCTAGTTGGGACGATGAGCTTTCTTCTGTACTGTATGGATACCGTCGCAGACACCTAGCCAGTGGAATCTCGCCTTTCGAGCTACTTGATGCCGTGAAGCCGCGCATGGCCCGAGAGGAGGATGGCATGGTTACCAGAAGGACGAATTCTACGGACACATTCAGAGCAGTCGAAGCTTTAGCAGCATTTAACCCCAGGGCGGAGCTTTCTGTGCTCAGACGCAGGCAAAATGTTGACGAGAAGAAGATACAGAAATTTCAAGTTGGCGATCTGGTTTTGGATGCAAAGAGAAAGGCCTTGAATACAACAATTAAGTGGCCTGAATTCTCTTCGAAGTTCTTTGGCCCATGTCGTGTTGTGAGGGCCATGCATCCCCGCTGCACATTGGTCTCCCCCCACACAATCGCTACACCAGACATGGCATACACGCTCGTCGCTTGAAGACGTTCTTTCCGCGTCCGAATGGAGTTTAGATTTTCAAGGTTGCCGCGGCGTAGCAACCTTTGGGGCTGGGACTGTGTCGGTCGCGAAATTGGTAGACTATTCCAGCACTGCTGGAACACACGTGTAGAGTGCTCCAGCAGTGTCTGGAGCATTGTAAGCTTCGCTGGCCCAGCATTACCACTGTATTTCGGTGATGCAGTCGCCAGTTGCTAAATTACTATTGGTTACTGTGCAGCTCCAGAGGCTTCTAGAAGCCAATGGAGTAACCTAGACGCACTTATGAGTAAGTAGAAAGTAGTAATGCGTTTCTGTGTTGTTTTGCATGCTTTTTGACTCTATAAAAGGGCGAGTTGAGTCCCGAACTTCGTTCTGGACTCATCTCAAGGAGAACAAAATCTCAAGTCCTCACCCCCACAACTGCCTCAACTATTACTATCAACCATCAACTCTCAACCGCACTTAGTGAGGCGCTTGCCGCTTTGTGCATACTTGGGGTGGGGCATTACCGTCGCTGAGACCGGTTGAAGCGCCCTTGGCGTGGACTGGGGAAGGGTAGTGTGTACCAAAGGCGCTTCTGTCGTCTGTGAGCCCCCACCGGAGCTTTGCTCGGATAACGGTGACGGTCGAAAGACCTGGTGGTTTCCGGACGGACGTGCTTGACGGGAAGCTGTCCGCAGGCGACGTGCCGTGCAACCTCTGCTGCAAAGGGCCAGATTGGGTATAGAGTGAAAGCATATCCCGTTGTTAGTAGCTCTCCTTTGGAAGCCCTGTAAGGATTGTACGCACCTGCTTCTGGTTGGTGCAAAAGCGGCTAGGCTGCAGAAATCACTTCATATCCGGAGTGTCTTACCGGAAGCCAGGAGTCTGACTCCTAGTGACCCTTGAAATAATTCTTGGGTTGTGCGCCGTTTCAAGAAGTATCAAGAAGTTTATATTTGGATTGAGGCTTGTGCTCTCCTTTTGTATTTGTTGTTATCGTTGCAGGTTGAGTCCTTTTGGTCCCTGCATTGGTTGTTCATTTGATCTTTTGATCGTGTTGTTTCATCTTTTTGGGGCTTCGAGCTACGAGGAATACCTTTTTCAGGCTGATTTGTCAGTTATTTTGGCCCCCTGCGTCACCGTCTCGTGATGGCACCCACAATTATAGACATTGAAAAATATCAATCACTTTAGCTTCGCAAACAGTGCGCAAGTTTACTAGCCGATGCTATATGCATGACTACGAGTAGGAACCGTTCATGCAAGGCAAAACAGCAGCCAATCATTTAAACCTTCAAACAACGAGCCCTATGAGGAGTTAATATTCGTGACGGCTTCCACTGAGTACATCTTACGATCGCTACAGTTTCGATAGTGTACCTGTTATTGACTTCATCACGGAATTCTAGAGAATCATGACTACAATACGTAGAAGCACAAGATGTCTTTTCATGCCGAACCGCATAGCAGCAGTCGCTGAAGCTCTAGCAGGTTCATCAAAGATTTTCGAACCGATTAAAGCAAAACAAAGGTAGACAGCCCAGATCAAAAAGTATTCTACAAGAAAATAGCAAATGGATTGCCCACTATCTCAGTTCTAATCTTACTTATTTTTTGCTATCCTTTAGGCGCCAATTTTGCATTCCAAGCTTGTTTGGGAAGTTGGTTGAGTATCTGACTTTTTTCTCCCGCAGATATGAAAACAGAGAAATAAAGCAGCTGAAAAGAAAGGCAGTCCTCCTTAAATAAAAGAATTGGTGTGCTTGAGAATTTGTGGCACTGTTGGCTGCGTCGACGACCTCAATGATGGCTGCAGAATGGGCACTGATACTACTAGAAGTTATTTCTACCAACTTTGTTCCTCTATCATAGAGATATATGGGGACATATATCTAAACCTATTAACAAGGAAAGCCGATCTACATGATATATCAGACAGGTACAGCGAAGAGTTTTTTAAATGATGTATTGCATGCATCGACCACTGCAAACTGCACAGGAAGACCTGCCCTAGTTTTTTAGAAGGGCAGTAAGACAATAGGAAAGAAGAAAAACTAGCTACAATTGTTTTCAAAGCATGGGTGGACAGAAACCTTTATCTATGACATTGGTTTGCGGGGAGATATGGAACCGAACATGACAAAAATCTTCTAGCAGTATCTCCTTTATTCAATTATATCTTGGATGGTACGCAGGATGACATCCTTCCTACTGACTACAAATTGCACCGTAGTGCACAGAAGAAGCGTCGTGATTATTTTCTTGTGGATACCATATATCCCCGTTGGACTGTCTTTGCGCGTCTGTTTCATTCTCCGGCCAGAATGGAAAAAGTACAATACACGAAACTGCAAGAAGCATTGCGCAAGAACATAGAGAGGGCGTTTGGTTTTCTATAGGCGATTTTTCAAGTACTACGAAGAGAATCGTCTCTATGGTATAAGAAAAACATCTTCAAGTGAGTTCTGGGTCATATTATACAACATGATTCTTCGTAGGAATCAGGAATGAATATTCATTGAAGTTCTGATGGATGAGCGACAAGGGATAAACCTTGCTACAGAGATATACGATGAAGAAAATGTACGTTTACTCGAACGAAGACAGGAAAAAATTGAAAAAGAACAGACAACGGGGCAAGAAAATATGTGGGACAGCAGATTGGACACTGAGGCATGTAGCATTAAGGGTAGCGTCCTCACTTCGTCAATTGGCTTCAACGCACTGCGCAGTGCCCTTGTCAAATGCCTGAAAAGGGGAAGAATGTGGTAGAGGATTTTGCTGTGGTACCTTTGCGATAGGTATATAGTTCTACTAGTTAGAGTAAAAGGAACCTCTCAGGGTAGTTTAGCTGAGAGGATTCATATTCTCTCTGCTCTGCTTTTCTGCAAGCGATGGCGCCAACGGGTATCGAGAAGTGGTTTGCCGTTCTGTAAGCGATACCTCTTCTTTGTCTTCATAGTGGGGTCAGCATGCTTGACTACGGCACGCTGATAGTGGTTTCTCATTCAAAAAACTTCTCTCTTCCCAAGAAGGCTAACAACTTTTGTGGATACTAGCGGAATAGATTCGCTAAAGTCTTAACTCTTCGTTTTGCAGGAGCAGGGACCTCGCGTCTTTTAGATTCCTTCCGCTTGGCGCAACGCAGCACAAAATGTTCCACGTCATTGGTAGCGTGTTTGTTGCAGTCGCACTTTGTGGGCTTTCTTTCTGTGTAGGCAGCATCCAGGTGAAGCTTCGGAGTCAGTTCTACGTATATTTGCGACAACATAACTTCTACTTTTCGAAAAGTTATGATGTCCTCTAGTTGTCCAGTGACATCACTGATGAAGGTTTTGGCTTGCGAAGGCGCCCTGATTCGCGTTTTTGCGTCGTCAAAGTAAATCGGGACTTTGATTTGATCTTCCAAGGAAGTGCTTAAGCCTTGCTTTGCAAGGGTATCCACTCGTTCATTTCGGGAAAGACCGCAATGACCGGTTATTCAAATGATGTCGATGGAACAGTCTTTCCTCTCGCTGATAACGTTTAGAATTTGTGATACGCTTTGCAGCGAAGAAGCTTGTGTCCGGGGATACTTGCGTAAGCCATTGACAATGCTCTTCGAGATTGTTAACAGTATAATTCTCCCTTTCCACCCCTGCTCTCATCTAATCAAAACATTCTTTAAGGCTTGTTTTGCAGCGATAAACTCTGCTTTATAAGAAGATACTTCGACTGCAGGCGGGAGAGTGCCCTTCCTCTTGTTCTAAACCTTTATCATCCCAGCATATAGTGTACGCCGCGGCTCCAACTTTCTTATTGGAAAGGATCTGAGAGACTAACATGTGCCCTTCTACATCTAGTACATGTTGAAAATCAGGCACACCACGTGAAGGCGAGTGGAATGTGCCTGATACCCCTTATGAATGCTCTAAGTTGACACACTGGAATCCCAACCAGACGCAAGGGTTGTAAATGAAAGATATCTTTTGGCTAAAGCTACTCCAAAAGATTCAGTTACTGATAATCTACTCTACCACATCTCAAATACCACCACTACCTTCCTAGGCATTGTCTGTTTCCGTGTATTTTTCCCTCTCATCTGTAAACCCCTTTACCTTCCACCGTCTTCATATAATTACGTCCGCCATGATCTCTTTGATCTCAGGTGATGTAGGATCCAATAGTTTTAGCAGCTCAACATCCTCATGTTGCAGTCGTTCCATCTCGGATCGCTCCGTTTTCTGCTGCAAGATTCCAATACCTTCCGCAAGACTCGTCTGGATTTCTGGCAGCGTACCCGCCACCCTTGCTCCTCCTTTCTAGTCCCTTTCCTCTACCTTCCGTTTTTGTATTCCTCTCGGACGCATTTCCTCATCACTCGAAACCGGCCGTTCTCCTTGTTTTTCTTTAGCTGCCGATGCAGCACTACCGACTTCCTTGTGGGTTTATGGCTTTGAGCGCACTTCAGAGCATTACTCACCAGCCGAATCGATATAGTTACTTGAAATATCCTTATTCGCGGTTGACTTCGTCTTCTTTTCATTTCCATCACCGTAGAACTTGTCCTGCAGAGAACGGTAGTCCGCAGTAAAAATACATTTGAAAAGGGGTGCGTACACAATTCTTCTATTCTTTGCCTTCTTACCGGTCCTTTTACGGTATTGCTCTTGAACAATATCTTCCAGTAAATCTTCATTCGCTCACGATATCTTCATTGATCGAACTTTCATCCTTGTGGCACGAAAGTGCCGCGTTTCTTGCCCTACACGGTGCCATGTACGTTTCAACGAGGAAAAGCTACGATTTATGTTATACTTCTTCTTACAGATTTCCTCTATTCCAGCCCAAAGTGTCTTATCGCGCTGGATGCATGACTTTGCTGATTGCTCTATCCAAGTTCTTGCAAGATACACTTTCTCGTCTTCTATAAACACTTTTCCCCTAGCGATTCGCTTCTCTAGTTTTGCAACACACTCGTGAATATCTGTGCTATCTTTATTTTTGCTAGAGTCATTTTCTACGTTATTCAGAATTGTGGTATCGTGCCTTTGTGATATTTCATGTCATCTTGTGTTTCATCCTGTGTAGTGTGGCGATTGTGAGCAAGTACGGGTTTGTGAGCTGTATAGTTCTCCGTTTGATAGTTGGCGTAGTCGGATGGCTTTCAGGTCAATAATACTGTCGAAATTGTCGTGTGAATCACACGTATGGGTTTCGTACTGCTGTGCTTGGCACGCCGATTTTTGCTACTGTTGTGATTGGCCCTTTGGCATTCTCACCGGAGGGCCCATGTCAATAAAAGGCCAGTTCTCATCCCTTCACGACGAGAGAAGGGGGAGGCAAGCTACTCTGTTGCTTTCATGGTACTCTCGAGGAGGGACTTCTTAGAACAATGTCATCGTCCCCAGCAATTCTTTTCAATGATGAACCTGACTCAGATGTAGTCAAGTTCTTCTTTTTTTGACAGCGTTCTAGCGAAAGGTGCCTAGTATTCTGAAAAAGGAACGCAGCTCTTGCCGTGTCCGACGTGAAAATCGTTTGAGTTCTGCTACGAAACCTATGCATACGGGGGACAGGTAGTCAAAGAAGCATATGATTACGGCGCAGTGAAGCAAGTCATGATTGAAGAATTTTCTGAAATCGTCAGTCAGAAAGAGTACATCCGAAAAGCCATGAATTGTAGGTTTCATCCATTGGACATGGCTAGCTCTATGACAGATATGGATATGGCTTTCAAAAAGGCTAACTTCAACGATGAAGCTAAATTTGGGCTGCTAAGAAAAGCAGTCATGGAACATATGGACCTGGCTCAATACGTGTTGCTAAGAGGTACAAGTGACTACGAGTCACTCAAGCGTACCATTGGGGATTAAGTTTGTTGCCGAGAAACGTTCAGTGAAGCCTATAATGGGAAGGGGAAAGGAGAAATTAAGCGACCACACGCTACGAGAATTCTCCGTCGTCTTGAACCAACCGTGGAGGCACTGTAAATTAAGGTAGAAGACCTCACATCTCAGACAGCAGAACTTACCCTTTTGGTTAAGAAGAAATAAACTTCGAACAAGGACAGCAATGTTCGTGTCTGTTCATTCTATCACAAGCCGTGACATGACGCGAACCATTGTGACAAAATTACTCACCAGAATAGTAGATGCTCACGATGTGTGAAGACAGAGCACTCAGAAACTACGTGCTGGTCAAAGCCGCAGATTTCAAAGCCCACCATCGCCACTAATGGCATCAATATTAAATTAGAAGCAGACAAACCAAAAGACTCTGGAAAGGATAAAGAGTACATGGTAGGGATAGTTATGGAAGACGTTGAAGAAGAAGAGACTGTCAATGCTGCGAAGAGAGACGCTGAAGGCAGGGCACTGCCAAAGCAGCCAAAGAAAGGAAAGATGGCCGTGAAGGAATTGCTCAACCCTGAACCTGGCCCTTTCATTGACCTCACGAAAGATCTACCAAGCCGAAAGAGAGTTAGGCCAAAACTTCGCAAACCGGCCCGAAAGAAGTCCCAGAGGGCCCGAAAAGATTGTATTTCAGTCTTTGTGGGGAGGTACAATGTACTTATCGAGGTGGAAAATGCTTCACGTGGTGTCACGGTTGGTCAGCTGCTCCGTGGAGATGGCAAAGAGGCAAAAAGACAGATTCAAAAACGGTTTGTGAAGAACGCTAGAAGTCAGAAGATTGCCGTTGCGCACGAGCCTGGAAGTATCAGAAGATTAAGAGTTTTGAATTTGAAGCTATTCAGAACTAGATTCAACGCGCTTGTAGACTCAGGAGCAGTGCCAAACCTTCTCTCAAGTTCTCTGATAGATTAACTTACGCTATCACCAGAAGCAACCTCGAGGAAGATTAAAGTCGCCGATAGAAGTTCGAGTTTAGTATGAGGAGTCGTCAAAGACGGTCTCGTACTGTTCGGTTTATCAAAGACCCTGCCAGACTTTCTGGGTGTGAATGACCCACACGTGGACGTGATTATCAGTTCCTCGACCTTAGAGGGCATTAAGGGTGCATCGACATGGAGAATCATACCATGACCGTGACTATAGAAGTAGAAGAATCCGTATTAGATCTCAAGTAGAACGAACGCATACCTGATGTGGAAGGATCCAAGATGATAGTGAGGATTTCACCTCAGACTCAGAAATCTATCGAGGGTCTTCCCACTCGGAAAATGATGAGAGGCAAGGGCTGTTTGTGGCTCTAGCAGAGGAGATCGAATCACACCGGACAATGAATGGTGACGATGAAGGGGAAGGGAACATTCCCCTGCTATTAGAAGAAGATAAAGACAGTGATATTGGGGAAGAGAAACTTTATGTTCTGACCCTGAAAGAAGAGTAAGAAGACCTAAAATCGGCATTAATCGTGATAAAGGTCAAGCATCGTTCGGAACGGGTACAGAGGCAGCTCTCTGCAACACTTATATACTGGAAGGCCGTTGCGTGGTCTCTGAAGGACCTCAGACCTGCTGATGTCCCTTTCAAGCATTTTTTTGAGCTAAAGGATCCCGAACCTCTAACGTTTAGAGCAATACATCTCCCACCACGACATAACGATTTGGTAAAGAATGCGATTGAAAAAATGCTTCGTGCAGGAGCCATGACACCGGCAAAATCTGCCTGGTCTTTCTGCATTGTGATCGCGACAAAGTAGGATAGAAGCCCAAGACATTGCGCGGACTACCGGGCATTGATTGCGAAAATGAAGTCCGATCGATGGCCATTACCACGCATAGAAGAAGTATTTGATGACCTTAGTGGATCCTCATTATTTACAACTCTAGGTTTGTTCTCAGGATATTGGAAAGTGAAGATGGCCGAGAAGTGCAAAGAGATGACGACTTTCATTTTTAGATTCGGTACATTCAAGTTTGAATTCATGCCATGCGGATTGATGAATGCACCTGCCACATCTCAAAGAGTGACAGACGCTGTTCTGAAAGACTTATCCTTCGTCCGTGCCTACTTGGATGAAATTGTAATCTTCTCCAAAAATGTAGAGAATCATCTGAGTCATTGCGAAAAACTAATTGACAGGATTGCCTCCCATGAGTTGAAGATTAAGCTGACTAAATGTACTTTTGCGCAGCCTTGACTGAAGCTTTTGGGACACATCATCGACGAGATGGGAATCGCAACGGAACCAGAGAAGATCAAAGCTATACAGGAAGCCCTACAACCAACCTCCACGACGGATCTAAGACGTTTCCTTGGATTGGCCAGTTACTATCGACGATTTATACCTAGGTTTGCTGAAGCATTGGCTGCCTTGTGTGAGGCCACATCGCCAAAGAAGAAGTAGCGCTGTACCCAAGAAATGGAAGAAGGTTTCCTATTTCTCAAGGTGAAGCTAGTGAAACCCTCTGTTCTAGGATTTCCAGACTTTGATGAACCTTTCATAGTCGAAAAAGATGCATCCAGTGTTTCTCTAGGGGCAGTCCTTTCTCAGAAAAAAGAAGGCAAGCTATATCCAGTACATTTTACTAATCGTGCGATGACCGCCACTGAGAAACGTTATTCAGCCTGTGAACGCGAAGCGGTAGCCTTCATCTTTGTGCTGAACAAGTTTCGTGTTTATTTGCTATTTTCTCTTCCATTCCCACTCACTACTGATCATCAGGTCTCACAGTATGCGTTTGGAAAACGGGATATCCACCGGAGACTTGCAACAGGGATGGATTTTCTTTCGGAATATGAGTTTGAGATAAATTTCAAACCATGGGCAAGTAATCTTGTTGCAGATTACTGGTCGCACGTACAGGTATACGCAGATCAAAATAAAGATGAAACTGTAATGGCAGTCTCTTTGGACGAACCGATATTCGAAGACTTACAGCAATTCCTTGTTGATACAGGGAAATAAATCTTGGGATTGACATTTAAAGCTAAGAATCTCTTTGCACGTCGCAAGATCAAGAGAAACGCTAAGAATTACATGGTATGGAACGAAAGACTCTTTCGTAGGACGAAGAAAAAGCTGTTGGTCATACCTGGGATAGGGAAGCAACTACAGATCTTAAGGAGTTTTCATGATGATATTGGACACTGGGACGTTAATAGTACCAAACAATTTGTGCTAGAACGTTACTGGTGGCCAGAGGTATATAAGAATGTTGCGGAGTGCGTGAAAAGTCGTGATGGGTGCCAGTCAGCAAGGCCTGTTCCGACGTATCGAACTACGATCCGATACCTCTTGACGGGCTTATTCTATAGGTTTTCTATCGATTATGCTTGGCCTTTGCCCGCGACAGTCCGGAAGAATCGATTAATGTTGGTAGGAGTAGAACATGTAACAGGTTGGCCGATTGCGAAAGCCACACCGACATCCACTGCAAAGAAGTGGTTGAATTTTTTAAGGAAGAGATTGTGGCCTTATTTGGCCCACTTCGTGTTGTGATATCTGATAATGTTACTAGTTTTACTGCAAACGCTATGTCAGAATTCCACAAACGCCACGGCATCACCTGGAAGACAGTGATGGCGTATGAACCAATTTCGAGTGGCAGAGCTGAACGGATGGTTATTGTAACACTGGAACTGGAGAGGCGGCACGATGGAAGGTCTGGCTGGTTCTGAGGAGAGAACGCCAGACGTCATCTCCTTTAATAGAGTCTAATGGCTACAATCGATACATCTAGAAGATCCTGACACTACATTACGGGACACTAACGTCGGAGACAGAGCTTGTAGTCTGTCTTCGACTGAGCTCCGTGGCCCTACAGGTACGTCTGTGTTACACTCACCCTCTTTTTGAGAAGCCAACGTCCTCGTTGGGTCATTGTTAGGATGTGTGATGGTTAGCGGGTTGTTTATACTGCTTGCAGTCGCAGTACCATTTTGTGTGGATTGCCAATGTGCGGCTTTTTGCATTGCGGGTATTGTTTATACTGCCACCGTAGCAGTACCACTCTGAAGTGGGTAGGCGGGGATGGAGGGCGGAGACTTGCTGCATTGACCAATTCGTATTACACAGCGAGATTGAATCCACTTGCAGTAGTTAGCGTTGTTCGCATCAATCATGGGAGTTGAAATGTGGCGGTAGATAGCGCAAGAACCAGTTTAAAGTCCAGAAGTAGAACCCAGACTGAGACCAACTTCGTACTTCATGCATCTCATACTACATGAAGGCATAATCCACCAGTATAGTGTCGAAGTATATGTCAAGGTGGCTACTCAAAGTCGGTGATGAGCAGCGATAAACGGAAATTTGAGTTTTCTTTGCGTAATAAGAGCAATCAGAGTGAAAGCGGTGGGGTCATTGGAGTGCAATGAATGATGGTGACCATCGTAAGGCTGAGTGTAAGAACTCGGCAGTGGAGACGGATTGACGTATCCAGGACGATGAGGAGATGAATTCAATCCAGATTTGGGGAGACAAGTGCGGACGACAAGAAAGTCGTTGAGCGAATGGAACGCGTGGTGAATCCTAGCGGCGAGGATCGAGAAAGATGCTACCAAATGTAACACTGAAACTGGAGAGGCGGCACGATGGAAGGTCTTATCAGCACCCAGGTGTCCCACTCCGTGAAAGTAATCCATTAACTCAGATCGCAAGTTTGATGTAGGGATGTACAACCTCAAAGAGGAGGTCCCCTTCCAGTACAAGAGATCATCGATGAGCTTGAAGTTGGTTATTGAGCGGAGTAGACGGGCGGGAGTGGACTGCGAACTGTCTCTGAGATGCGAAAGCAATTCACTGGCCAAGGTATCCGCGGCGTAGGTCGCACGAATGCGATCATGCAACCCCGGCATGCATGCGGAAAGCGAGTGGAGCTGCGGGGGAGTGTGGTCGGGTCTGCGGCTGAGTGCGTCAGGTACAACGTTCTTCTTTCCGGCAATATGCCTGACGTCGAAGCTGTATTCTTGATTTTTGTCGAGCCAACGACACTGCCTCCCGGTCAGCTTACTCTTTGACTGAAGGAGCCTGATTGGGTCGTGATCAGTGAGAAGAGTAAAATATCTTCCACGAAGATAGGGGCCCCAAATTCGTAAACCAATCATCACAGCCAGCAATTCCTGATCGGCGGTATCCCAGTTCGATTCTGTTGCCGAAAAGCGGTGCGACATGAATGCGATTGGGTGTCCGTCTTGAGAAAGCGTTGCTCCAACAGCGTACTTCGATGCATCCGTGTCGAGAACAAAGCGCTTATCCGGATCGGCGTGAGCCAAAACGGGTGCAGTGGTCAACGCAGTCTTGATCTCGGCGAAAGCTCGGTCTTGCTCTGTAGACCACTCGAACGCGTGTTTGCGGATGACATCGGTGATAGGCTGTAGTTTAGAAGCATAGCCTTTGACGAAACGACGATAGAAGTTAGCGAGGCCAACACACTGCTGAACATGGCGGAGTATGGTAGGTGTAGGCCATTCTCGGATAGATGTAATTAGACGTTCCTGAGTAGAAACACCCTTGTCCGAAACATGAAAGCCCAAGAAATCCACTTCTGTTACACCAAACGCACACTTGCTGAGCTTAGCGTATAGTTGGTGTTTCTTTAGAGCGGCAAAAACCTGTCGGAGGTGATCTTTGTGCTCCTCTATTGTTCTGCTGTACACCAAAATATCGTCGAGATACAGGACGAGGCAGCGACCATTGAGGTGTTTCAGAACGGAGGCGATTAGGCGAGAGAAGGCGGCCGGGGCGTTGCAAAGCCCAAAGCAGAGCACTCGCCATTCAAAAGAGCCGAAGCGAGTGCGAATGGGAGTTTTGTGGCAGTCCTCTTCCTTAATTCGCATCTGATGATAGGCCCCCACGAGGTCTATCTGGGTAAATATCTTCGCTCCGGCAACCTGGTCTAGTGCTTCGTCAATGAGAGGGAGAGGCGTGGCGTCCGGTATGGTGATTCGGTTGAGACCTCTATAGTCACAGACCATGCGTAGCTGTCCCGACTTCTTCTTCACGAAGAAAACTGGTGCTCCAAATGGAGAAGAAGATGGGCGGATGAGTCCTTTGCTGAGGAGCTCTTCCAATGTGTTGCGGAGAAGATTGAGCTCTTCGTTTGAGAGCCGAATGACCGGCCGTACGGGAGGTGGCTGGTCGTGTTTCAGGTTGATCTCGAAATCCTGTTCCCGCTGAGGAGGGAGATCATACGGTAGTTCCTCTTTAAAGACGTCTCGGAACTCGTTGACTATGGAGGCCAATTCAGGGTGGCAGTCGACGGAAGAAGACGGGCGTAAGCGCAAAGCATACAGTTCGCATCCCTTCTTCTTTGCCATTCGACGAAGGCGTTTGTAGGACACAGTTGGGATAGTGGGCTTCTTCACGCGGGCCTGGGAGGGCGTCAGTTGCCGAGGAAGAACATTGAACCTTGAACCGTTTGTGCGCTGTACGGTAAGGTTGTAGGACTTCCAGTCGACGTGCGGGCGAGCAGAACGAAGCCATTCTCGACCTACAGTTACCAATGGTAGACCGTTATCCTTGTCATTCATCTCGATAACGTAAACCGAGACTGGAATAGACAAGTCGCCGAGGGAGATGTGCGTTTGTGTCTCGAAGAAGATAGGAACTGTTGAATTGTTGCCAAGTTCAGTAAAGGGGAATGCGGAAGCGCGGTGCTACCAAATGTAACACTGAAACTGGAGAGGCGGCACAATGGAAGGTCTGGCTGGTTCTGAGGAGAGAACGCCAGACTTCATCTCCTTTAATAGAGTCTAATGGCTACAATCGATACATCTAGAAGATCCTGACACTACATTACGGGACACTAACGTCGGAGACAGAGCTTGTAGTCTGTCTTCGACTGAGCTCCGTGGCCCTACAGGTACGTCTGTGTTACAGTTAGCATTCTAAAGAATTCCATGACGAAGAGCATTGCAAAGTGCCAAGAACCTTGGGACGACGTTCTACAGAAGGTATTGTATGGATACAGGTGCCGTCATTTGAAGAATGGGCCTTCTCCATTTGAATTGCTATGTGGTGTTCCCTCACGCATGTCGCAAGATGACCTGTCCGCTCTGCTCATAAGCGGTGGCGACTTACTTCGTAGGGTGGAATTAAAGTCTGTCTTGCGCCAAAGGGCCACGCCAGCCCGGAAGCACGCGAACTCCCAGCGAGCTGCTAAGGATAAAGTCTTTCAGATAGAAAACGAAGTACTAGTAGCTCGAGGGGCAAGTGTGAACAAAGCCAATAAATGGCGCCCGTTCACATCCAAGTTCTATGGTCCTTGTACAATCAGTAGAGCTAGGCATTCTGCTTTTACTCTAAGTTTAAGACATCGAAAGATAAGCAGGAGTCCTATTCACGCTCGACGACTGGTCCCTTATGTAAGAAGACTATCGCTTCTGGAGAACTGAAAGGAGGTTGAACACGGATGAGTAATTGGCTAGACAAATATAGTATAAACCTTGATATATGAACTTAGGAAAGCAGATGCATGCATGCAATTTGTGTGCAGTTTATTGAATCAATGCATAGGGGTAGAAGGACTAGCCTCTTTTGAAGAAACTAATCGAGGACTATAAGTTCCCCCTCACGATTTGATGCATGCCTACAGCGACGCTTAGTGTGGTTATCATTACGATGACGTGGACGTTTAGAGGAACCATGGGGAGTCAAGACTAGTTGCCGGATTTCGGTGACTTCAAGGAACTCAGAACCACTACCAACGCATCTTTGCACGGAATGCGGGCAAAGTACCAATCTGTATGGCTCCATACAGTCAAGGATATGAACGTGATCAGTATCAATTGCCAAAGTGTGGGAGACGCCTCCAGTTACATGCAGGGTGAGAAGATAGACTCCAAGAGGAAGATGAACAACATCTGTGAGACGAATCGAGTGACCATGTCCATGAACTCTTTGAAGGTTTACATCACGCTGAGAAAGGTGTTTTTGTGGATCACGGAGATCTCGAATCCAGGGTGCAGGGATACCAAACTGCTCAAAGGCATTCTGATAACCTTGGAATCTTCCCCAGTATTCATGGCAAACAGAAGCGTGGAAAGCATGCAGCTCATTGCATAACGCTGCAGGGAGACATAAACCAGTCTCGTCCCGGAAACCAATGGACTGCACGTGAGGTAGCTCGTAATCCATAAGGCTGGGATTGGGTTCTCGAGAACGGCCAGTAGACATTCGTAGATAACGTCCTGGGTTCTTCAAGCACCACTTATCCACTTCGGAAATTCCCATGATTCGATTATCCATGTCAAACCTAAAGTTTCCATATTAGGTCATGGAATGGAACATCGATGCGTTCGAAGAGGTACCGAATATACGAAGGGTATACAGATCAATGGCGTGTTCGCGCTGAGTACATTTGTCCACACCATAATAGTATCCATGTTTGAATACTATTTTCTCAACTCCCCAAGAGTATCTCTCAAGCGTGCCGTAATCAACATTATCCTTCATGGAGAATGTCAGCCCCAAACGGTAAATATAATTGAAAGAAAGCTCCTTACATGGGGAATCTTCCAGGTTCATAAGAATTTGTGGACCTAGAAGTTCCCAGAACTCTTCTCTCGTGAACTGACCTTCATCGCCATTGGAGCAATGGATAACGAATTGGCGTAGCCTTACCCGGCCGTCCAGAATCTTCATCTTCTCCACATCAATACGTCGAGAGAACTTCAAAAGAAGATTTTCTCAGGGGTTGGATGGAATAGCTTTTATACCTTTCGTTCCAATGTGATGATGGGGAGGGGCTTCGCATACCGTCTTCTTAGATGTGGGCTTCGTACGAGCCATTTTGGTTCTCTTGGTTACTTTAATATTATAATTCAGCTTGTATTAAGAGTATACTAGGGGACTGAAACCTCACTTTACTACGTCTCAATTAATGCAAACATGGCTTACAGTGAACTTACGGTAACCCTTTCTAAAGAAGGCCAAATAACCGCTAGAAGGAGTAACCATTTCTGAAGCCTTGTTCAGGAAGATCTGTGCGCTGAACCCAATGCTGTGCTGGAAGGTGGCAGCACCGGAGCACAGGGCGGAGACGGAGGTAATGCCGGAAGGTAGTAGCGCCTGGGCGTAGGGCGGAGACGGAGGTAGTTCCAAAAGGTGGCGGCGCCGAGGCGCAAAGCAGAAGCAGAAAGAGTGCTGGGAAGTAGCAGCGGTGCGACGGAAGGCGAAGCGTAGGGACGTAGGGATGTGGTGAGGGTGAGAGGAGTAGAAGGAAAGAGGTTGCCGTAATATAGCCGCCCGTGGCGGCGGCTTGGGAGCCGGATTGTCATGTGACTCACACGTGCGGGTTTCGTAATGGCATTTTTGGCACGCTGATGTTCTCTAGTGTTGTGATTGGCCCTCTGGGAATCTCGCCGGAGGACCCATGTCAATAAAAGGCCAGTCCTCGCCCTTCACGCCTAGAGAAGGGGAAAGCAAGCCACTCTGTTGCGTTCAAGAATCATGGTAGTATGGCTTTCGTTGAAAGAAGTACACGCAATCGTGAAAAAAGTCATAGGTGCATTGTTTTGGACTTGAACAGAATGGGCGACCTGGGCTATTCAATACAAAGAGGTGGTGGGAGGATCTGCGGCAAAGTGGAGGGAACATTTCTATCCCGCGCATTTTTTGCGCCAAAGGTCGGTTCGTTATACAACCAGGTCTCTGATAGGTCGATAAACTCTTCAATATTCATTGAAATTTCAGACCATGTTCTCCATTTTCATTTCTATGTTTTTTGGGGTATTGAAACAAAAATGGCAACAGTGAGGGCAATACGGAAATGAAAAATGACAATGAAAACGCTAGTAAGGATGCCAAAAACGTCTTGAGAGCGATAGTTTAGGTGTTTTTGGGTATATGGGTCTCTACTAGATTTGCTCTAACTCATGCATCATATTGGATCCTCCAGAAGCATCCTCACGTATATTTTCAAGGTGCCAAGCACTACCTCCATCCACGATGGAACAGAATTAAACAGTTTTGATATGCTGTCGTTCTCTTTGCGAAGAGCATTGCATTCTCGCGCTAAGCTTTTCACTTCAATCCTTTACGTCGAATCGTCACGCACCGATGACGCGTCATGCAATATACGTCGGTCAATCTCTTTATCCTTGGCCCTGTTGGTAATTTTTCTTTGTCTTCGCTCGTGCTCTGGTCATTATCGGAAGAATGACCTTCTAATCCTTGTTCTCTGTGCTTCTACATTACTGCATTTCGACTCCACACCTTAACTGAAAAGTTTCTGAGACCGAAGAAAGACAATTTCAGGCTTCCCTGTCACACAAGCTTTAGGATTTGATGGCTACTCATGCCATCGTCGTTTGCTTTAGTGCCAGTAGTGTTCTACTCAGAACTGGTATACCACGAAAGTGGCAGTGCATTATAAGCTTTCACAGGGAGATCATACGTCGCATTTGTTTTCATAACGACGCTCATTTTGTCTCTCTATTGACCTTTATGGGCAACTTTTGCCTGATTACGGCGCTGTGGTAGAACCTATCAATAGACCTACTCCAACCCCAAACCTTTGTCACCAACTTCTAACTGCTCTTTGTAAATGAAAATTTTTCTCTATTCCATCGCAGCAAACTTCCTTTCCTCAAAATATAGTGCGCGCAACTCCGTTAAGCATACCCAGCCATAAGCTGTTACTGTGAGCTTTGGTATGCAATTGCAGTATAACGGTGTCCCTGCACAGTACAGATCAGATAATTGAGCACAGTTGTAGACCCGTTTCGTCATAGATAATAACTACAGTTTTGCTATCAATAAAACATGTTGCAAAACTCTTTAAAAACCCAAAAGTACTATATGAAACATGTGTAGTAGAGGCCACGCATGCACTTTAGGTTTTGTCACTGCCATAAGTTCAATTAAATACAGAAATCATAGGTTGCACGGCTTACACGTCATCTTCAAAATAGCAGTTCCCTCCAGCTGTGTTTCCTGATTGGAAACTGCAGCTGAAGCAATTTCCGAGAACACCGCCAAGCCTCCTCAGGAAACTAGGTGCCATCGAGCCTTGAATACTTTTAAACACACTCACACACTCCACTGTCTTCTTTGCTCCGTATCCACTCACAAACTGTCACAAAAATGGCAGACATTTCTTCACAATAAACATAGGTGTCTATTTCTACCTAGTTTACGTCACTGCAAACACTTTCTCATTACATATCTCAATTCCAGCCTCTAAAATGTGTAGGGGATAGTTTTTGTCTAATTACGAAAAAAAAAAACAAATATTTGCACTCTGCCACAAAGAACTCTCTCTAAAACAAGTAGCATGGCACTTATAGCGCTCATCTGAAGCTATTCAAATCTTTTTAAGTTCGCAACCGAAACAAAAGCAGTTTATTATCGCAAAAAACCCTGAAAACTGTCACTGCAGCAATGTCACGCTCTGTTATGTGAAACAATTTAAGCTCAGACCTAAAGAAATCTCAACTTTAATCGTATCTGTGAACTGCGGACAGCAGCTCTTGCAGAATATGACACTTTGGAATATTTGAAGATGATGAAAGGCCCAAAGATGACCGAAAATCATAAGATTGCGCGTCTTCATGTTGCATTACGCAACATATCGAAAAGAGATTATTTTTAACGAAGTTGTGTTTTCGGATAAGAACAACTTCAAACGTGATGATCCTGATGGTTTGTACTATTATTTTAATGATTTGGGAACGGTGCCTCGACACTTGTCATCTCGTGTTGGAAGGGGTATTTCGCTCATGATGAGTATTGCTATGTTATTGTTTGTTGTCAGTTAATTATGGTTTTTGACTGCACTCAAGATTTAGAGAAGCATTTTGATACGCTGAAGCTTGTTTTACTGCCTTGGACTAGTGAAATATTTGGACCTATGTCAACATGGATTTTCCTGGAGGGCAGTGCGTCGATTAATCGCTTTACTTTTCCCAAGAATTGGCTACCTGGACATCAGGTCCGTCTTCTTTCTTAGCTTGCTAAGTCCCAAAACCTAAATCTATTCGAGAATTTCTGCGGAGTACTGGTTAGGAACGTCCATGCTGACGGAAACAAGTTTGGGAATGTTGAAGATCTAAAAATTCTTATTAGTGTATAACGCGGTCTGACTGCAGACGTAGTTCAAAAAATTTTATCGATCTATTCTTAGACATTTGTTGACTATCATTTACAAGCGTGATGGTGCTATAAAATTCTAACACAATAATGGTGTGCAGTTTTACGGAATGTGTCATAATCTATTTTGCATGCATAGAACTGTTTCGCTGTATGATTTAAAGTTGTACTTCCTTAGAAAAGAAACGATACGAACATCTACAGCAATCATTTGTGGCACAGTTTTTGCCCTGGTGCAAGCATAAATTTGGAGGAATATACTTGGATGGGAAACCATCTCAGCCTGTTCGCAACCTTGCTATCTTTCGATTTAGGCTTGGTGACAGGGCCTTCAGTATCACACGGTGTTCGGGTGTACACATAAGCTGGTTTCCGGCTATTCTGGCGGAGGTGTTACCAAGAATCGGGTTACCAGCAGGTAAACTTTGAGCACTTCTCCGTATAAGCAGTATTCTGGTCAACGGAGAATCCAAAAAAAGGGTAAAAGAGGGCAAAGAACCAAGGAGAAAAGTACGACCTGGCGAGTCGTGTGGAAAGCCGGAAGAAACTCGACGGTGTGGGTATTTCTCATTCATTCACCATGGCAAAACCCAATACTGAGTCGAACAACTATTTGTTTCTACAATACGAAAGTACCAAAAACGCTATTAACAGTTAGCAATGGGCGAATCTACGGAATAAAGCAGATCAGAGGTTTGGGTTGATCCTTTGCCTGTAATTATAAGGAGACCGGACTCGGTGTAACCCCAGGGGGAGTTGGTCACTTAGCGCAGGGGATAGACACAGAGCCGAGTCACAGCTTGCCTTTACTGCAGGTTGAAACGGCAGGGCAGTTCTCCCTTAAGTACTACTTGATCATAATAAAACTAGGAGTGAAGAGCACGCCCATTGATAGGGATAGTTGGGGACTTGTTATTTTCCCGCATCAATCTTACTTGTCTCAATTAGAAGTATGTATGAGGAGTGGTTGGCGGAGCTACGAGTGGTACACGTGAGTCAGGGATGTTGATGTATTGCTGACCAACATATGTGAGTAGATAGTAGCTCCCTATGTATTAATTCAGTTTAGCGATTTTTACTAGAGGATACAGTACCTAAGTGCGCCAGCGTCACCGCTGCCGCACCAGTAAATGCCCAACCAAGGAATTCGCTCTGAACTCTCTGTCTACGATGGTTGTGAACTCTTCCGTGATGGATACCGCGTAGCCATCGGTAGTTTATCCGCCTTGCTTATCCAAAAGAACCAAATACTGGGAGTATTATTACCAGTGACTGTCGCTTTTTACCTTTTATAAGGAAAACCCCTGGCCTTACCGATATTATACCGAGTTACTCTTGTGAATCGCCTGTATTTTTCTACTTTTCCATTTTTCTTTTCTCTCTTTGGGTGGTGCATCCGTTGCTCACGTGGATTGCACTAGCTCATGGGCCGTTCTCCCCACTTCGCGGGCTCATCATCTTCTGGGAGGATATAAACGTAGCCACTCCGTGGGATCACCTCTTTGCATTTCTCTACACCCGTGGAAAAGGGATCGGCCTCCGTCTTACCCAGGACCTTGTCATTCCCTTCCCCTGAAAGGGCTCTACTACTGGGTACGCCTCTAAGAGAGAAAGAACTCAAATATCTGTGTGGTTTGTCCCCACTCGCAGTTATTGCACTACAAAGAATACTACTGCTGTAGTGCGCCACACTTGTGGGCCAAACATTTGCGACACTGGGCGCCATGTTTGCCCACGGCGCAACATGACAAGCGTGAATCATGTCAGCCATCAACAACGTCCGTACGCTTACTATGTTCAGATATCGTAGAAACCATCCAAAAAGTTCCAAAAATACCAAATAAAATTAATATCGAAGTTCACCCAAATTTCCAGGGGTTCGCTTATACTTGAGTTGAACCGTTGCCACGTTGGTATGGAATTATTCCTACTTCACGTCGTGTAGAGGGTATGCTCATACGCATTGCTCTACACTTCCTTCTCCTTAGACGAGGAAACATTGCAACGTAAGCGAGTGACATGCAGGCGAGAAAGGGTACAAAGAATCCAACCCTTCATGAGTCATAGCGAACTTCCTCCGGTTCAACGAACAACGCCTCGAGCTAACACTCACAACATCGAATTTGCTACTTCATCTTCGCCAATGAACTTGGAAACCCCGAAATAACAAAATTTCGGAGCCTGTGGTTCCCAGTCTTGGAGTATAGCTCCTTCATCTTCCGGATTGAACCAGTTTCCTACGGCTCCATTACCTCAGGGTAACGTTCTGAAAACCGTTCCGGTACACGCCCTATCGTTGCACTTCTCTCAGGGTACTGCAGTCGTCATCAATCAACTCATATGAGTCCACACGTTAGCCCTGGAAGCGCGGGATCCGTTACAAAGTCCTTCGGTTTATGCCTCAGCGCCTTGGTTCTAACTGTCTAGAGTTTCCAAGCTGCCACTGATCCAGTACTACACACACGACGGCGTTCTCTTTGGTGGGCTTCCACTAGGCATTGTTACTTCACGCGATTGGCGAAGACGCATTGTGTAGGATCCCAAACACTTTATGACTGATCTCCACCAGGGAGAGAACCTGGATAGGGGCTGAGAAGAAATGACGTGACTTCCGTATAAAGGGCTCATGCGTACTCCCAGTCAACATATATTTCCCCATCGGTACGATTTCGACGTCTCGTGGTATTGCAGAAATGGTGATGTATCCTATTTGTATAACCTGTCTCAGTTCGACACTGCTCACTACAGAACCGCAACGCAGGTATCCCTCGACTCCAAAATGCTCTGTTGGGCGAGACCAATCATCTCTGCAGAGGTTCGAATCATCCGACGTTCTGAAACGCAACTGCCGTTCTCCGAGAAGTTTTGGTTTGAGTGCAAGGCGCGTTCCCGACAGGGGTATTTGATTCCGTACACGAATATTGAAACCGAATTGTATCTCCGGCAAACGTTAAGTGGTCATTTCGCAGCGTTACCACCGTGGGGACGTCAGTTTGAGGTACCCAAGTGTGGTTTCCCGGAACTATTGTGTTTTTTAGGTTATATAAGCTCCTTCATATTTGATGATCCTGAATCCGGTTATTGGTCACTAATTGCCGCAGAGTGGACTACCCGGGAAGAGGTTTTTATCTCCTGGAAAAGGTATGAAAATTACTGTCTTTGGTTCATACAGTTGATGGTTCGGAACACTATAAACCCCCCGACCTGTTAATCCCATTGGGATGCCATGAAAAATTCGATGACTTCTTATACCTCTTTGATGTGATTGACCAGGTCTCCTGGGATAATATTCCGTGAGACAACCGTGGTCAGGTTCCAAGGAGCCCTCGTGATAAGTATTCAGGCTGCCGGCATCCCACTGCTGGAGATTTTGTTTATTACGACCCATACGTGGTTTCAACGGTTACAATTGCGCAAGCATTCGAGCAGCGCAGTGGGCTGCAGACCATACCAGTAACTCATCCCACAGGATTCGTATTTCATAACTATTACGAGCCTTCAGTCGACTTCCATGATCCAATGACGGATGACGAGGATAACAACAGTGGAGTCGTTTACTATGGACAGGTAATGGATTTGGTTGATGCAAGGAACTCTGGGGTGTCCAAAACCATGAGTTCTCTTGAATAGTAGGGCTTCGTAACTCAGATGAGTGAGCTGCAAACTCTAGCAAACGTACCGTCTACAGTTGTAACGGACCCTCACGTTTTCAAGTTGCGTGAGAACCTACAAAGCTTTGGAAGCCGGGTACTTCCGGACATGGTGGATTCGATGGCTCCTTGCTTTCGGCGCGGGAAATTATTTTCATTCAACCATTCAGTCTAGTGCTGAACCTTCGTCAGCATAACTTTTACTCAGTAATTTGACTTGCGATATCTTCTAGATTAAACCAAACTTGTGTTTCTTCGTACATTTTCTTCGTGAATCATCTGCATTCTTCACTTCATAGCGTTTTTCATCATCATGGTTTCTCTTATTCAAACTATTAATCTACTATAACCGTTAAGTAGGTAACCTTGTAATTATTACATTTCATGAACTTTCTGTTCCATCCATTACAATCTTCTTCTTCTTCTTGTCTTTTTGGAGCTTCTTGACTTCGCGGTGACGCACTACCCTTCGGGGACCATATATAGTGCTACCGTGCTTTGGCTTCATCCACCTTTGTTGGTATGGTTGTCAGCGTTCTTCAGTGATATTGAAAAAACTTCGACCTAGGTATGTGTTCGAGGGTTCCATCGTGTTCTCCTCTAGATTGTATTCATACCAAATAATTTGATAATAACAATAATAATATGTCTGGGCGCTGGTCCAATCGGAGAGATGTGGCCATCTTTCCGGTCGCTACGCCACAATCTCGTTCCATCGATAAGTTTCGTTTCGAGTCCCACTCGCTGGTGATAGATCTATTGGGCGCTTGTACTTTTGGCAGTTGTGGGCATAGACCAGTAATCCTACTTCCGTTGAAAGCATACAATTGAGCTCGGGACTTGCACTATTCTGGGCCTGACAGGCTCCTCCTGCCAGGCTTTGCATGCTGTTCGCTCTGGTAATAGTGGCTGGTCTCCCGATTAGCGCATGGTCCTACAGTTATGTGTGATATCAGGGGTTGGATGAGGTTGAACAGATGCAGTAACGTCGTCGCGAGAAATTCGGAAACATTGGTTGTTAATATCCAAGACGACTGTTTCGTTGGCTTTAGAAACAATGCAATAGAGTCCGTGCAGGATTGGAGAAAGCTTGTGAAGTCTTTTTTTTTCAGGACTATAATAATCCATATGAAGTAAAACAAAGTCATTGTGTGAATCTGTGGGAGCAGTTAACGGAGCTTGCTGTAGAAATTACGCCTGTAAACGGTACCATCTCCCTAAACCATGCTCTTTAGTTGTTTCTGGGTACGCCAGCAATGTCGGGTGAGCCTCGATTGTCACTAAGGGGTGGTACTCAAAACAAAACCAATTAAAAGGTTGAGAGCAATGTAACCAGATGCACATAGTTATTACGGGCATACGTAACCCAGTCTGTGTACATGTCCGAGACCTTACGATGATCCGCAACATAGGATCGTAATGTGTTAAGCATCTCCCGGTTAATCCGTTCACCTTTTTCATAACCCTGCTGGTCATCTGTCGTAGCGAACCTATTTTCAATATCTAAAATACTACAGATATCCTGAACGAACTCTGACGTAGACTTTGGACCATTTTCTGATAATATATCAATAGTAGGACCGTAAAAGAACACCCAGTGCGTGAAAAAGGCTTGTGCCAACGCTGCAGCGGTACTCAGTTTAGTCGGCACCGTTTGTGCGAGTTTAGAAAACATGTCGGTTAGTAACAGCAGATAGCGATTCCTTCCGGGTGTCCAAATCCACTGGCTTCGTACATCACTGGCCACGAATTTCACCGCAGTATACGCTGGGAGGTGGGAAGTGCGTTAACGTCTTCGAGCACTCCTATGTCTTATGTTGTTCTTTGCACATTCTGTACAAGAGCGTGGAGCTGCATAACAGTCGAAAGCTACGGCGGGCCAATAGAAATCTCTGGAGATAGTCAGATAAAGCCTCCTACAACCTGAGTGTGCTCCAAGTTTGACATATTGGGAAAGATGGAGATCCTGACTTTGTAAGTGGTGGGATATTACAATCTGTGGGGAAGCATTAAGCAACCTGAAAAGGTATCCTTGTTCGTTCGTGTAGAAAGGTAATTCATACCTTCTATTGAGGCAAGGGCTAATCTGCCTACATAATGGGCCACTTTTTTGTTCGTATACCAACAGTTTAGGAGTAATGGGCGTAAAGAAACGTTCTTTCGGGGGCTCCGAAGTCTCAGAAGCGAGAATTTATTCAGAAATTTGGTCAAAACCATCTGTGGTATTCTGTTGATAGTTGTCAACCACAGAACACGGTATCTTAAGACCATGGACCCATTTTGCTTTTGCAGTGGTCTTTAAACGAGATTATGCATCTGCTTGCTTGTTACCAGGGCCTTTTCAATAAGTACTTCTAAATCTAGTTCCGAGTGTAGGTGGGGCCAATGCATGAGGCATCCGGATGGTTTGGTAATCTTTACGCGCGAAGGAAGGCAGAAATGATCTGTATATACCTTAAAATGGGTTCCCACACGGTATGGTCGAAGAGTGGCAAGCGCCCAAATAACGGTGAGATACTAGGTTTCTGAAGCTTAGTAAGTACGGTCGTTCACGTGCAAAGTACGGAATCGGTATCTCAATGGGGATCGTTCACCGTGGTACGTCACTTCAAATAGTGCACAAGTACTCCGGTTATAACTAGCATAAGTATTCACTACATACGGCAAACCAAAGCTTGGCATCGCCATTCTTCGCGAACACGTCAAGGCGTTGATTATAGCACTCAATGTAGACGCTTCCACGTTGCCAGAAGTTTGCAGTTGAATTGGTTGTCCCTTCTTCAGGAAAGCACTAAGAGGTGTCGCAAGCTTCCCAAAACTCGGGACTACCTGACTATACCCACGACAAAGTCCAAGAAGTGATCGGAGTTCGGTTTACGTAGTCGTATAATTCGCGATCTTTAACGACTTAACTCTTAGTTCCTCTATCGAGAGCTATATGTGGCAGATTATCTGTCCAAAATACTTCAACTAATTGGCACAGAACTTGCACTTCTTGGGTTTTAGCGTAGTCCCTGCATCTCATAGTGTACAATGAGGTTCCTCACATGGTTTCTGTGGTCATTCGAGTTGTTGAAGAACATAATTATATCGTAGAAATACAGTAAGCAGGTGTCCCTTTGACCCTGGCCAACAGAATATCAATGGCATGTTGAAACGTAGCTGATGCATTATTAAATGCTAGGGGCATTCTTTTAAAGCGATATAGTCCATCGTAAGACATGACCGCAGTTGTACGGCGGTCCTCTTTTCAAATAGGAACTTGACAGTAACCCCAATTGGCATCAAGAGCGGTGAACACCATAGAACTTCCAACTGAGTCAATGCACTAGTCCATGCGAGGAATCAGGTACAACTATTTGACAATAACTGTGCCAATACGTTGGTAATCGATGTTGAATCTCCACGATCTATCCGATGTCGGAAAACGTTCCACTGGCAAAGCCCAGGGTGACTGAGCGGGCTCGATGACTCCAGCGCTTAACATCTTCTCAACTTGAGATTATTCCTCCTTGCGAGATTTTGGTCCAGCCCGATAGGAATACTGTGCAATTCGCCGAGAGCGCCGTAACAAATGGACACGGTGCTGCTTTATTACCATCATTCCAAGGGACCCGTCTCTCAGGGGTTACCTCACAAAGCATATCCCGTAGATTCTCACGGTGAAAGTCAGGGACACGATCAAAATCAAGCTTCTCTAATTCCTCTATAGGACCGGTGGTTTCTTTTGAAGCAGGTGGTACTGCACAGGTTTCCGTAGTTCATTCACTTTCGAAGTCTGGATCTGAATTATGGTTAGTGGTTGCGGAGTTGTCGTATCTCTCCCCACGTTTTCGACTTCAAGGAAAGCCGTCACTGGAATATTTGTTGGCATGACTACTCGTGGATGTCAAAGAACCAAACCTTAAACTTGGTTTTTTTTACAAACAATGGAGTGGTTTTTCCAAACTTTGCAAGCAGGACGTTCAAAAGAAATTATTGATAGAAAACACTCCATTCACAAGTGAGGCTTGACGCTGGTCGTATAATGACGAAAATGCTTGAAAAATGTGGTATCTAATCTGTTCGGAAACCACTGTGACACGGACTACGGACACTGGTGGTACGGCACCTAAATGAGAATTACGAAGCCTCGTAGAAACAGGATCCTCGTTTTGAATTTCCTGGGTAGTCGGTATCGGGACACGCTACTGCATACCACGCTTGAGCGGTTTTTGGGCATTAAGTAAGGTAGAGCCGTTTGCCATTTCCATGGTTTTTCGCATGTGGGCGAGTTGCGTCAACAAAGCATTCACAGAAGCCAAAACTGTAATACAGTGAGATCTGACCATGCGGGCAGTGTACCGTGCGCTGTACCAATTCGATAGTACGCTACGTGGGTTAGAGTTGCCAACTAATTAGAGTACTAATTTATTTAATTATTATAGGTAGGTACTGACACTCCGCTACTGTGATGTGGAGCCATGTCACTTAGGCGGGCCCCAGCGTATGCCACTTAGCAGAGTGCCCCTGTGGTTTAGCCTCACTAACCCAAAGGTTGGGTGCAGCGCCCCCTCTCCAAGAATGGTAATGGAAAGCACCTTTTGGCTAAGTGTGATACCATTTCGTTTTTAAGTTAAAGCCTGTGGTTTAGCGAAGAATATTCAGGCTTTACTAGCCCGTTTGCGCCGTACCACCAACACTACCAATTGGATATGGTTAGCCCGCTTGCCTATCTTGCACCCCTGTGGGTTGGTGCTGCCACACCTATTCCGTTACCCAACTTCTATTCTTCAGGTTGAGCCCTCACCGCTCTCCCAAGAAAGGATATCCAGACAGACTACGCAGTTTGTACCCGACACTCAGTTGGATGTAACAAAACAGCCAAGAAGCAATTGTGCCGGACGTCTATCGCAAACGATAAAGTCCAGTTACACCATACAGGTACCCAATCGCGTGACATTAGAATCGCATCCCAGAGTTTTCAGTGGATTGTAGTTCGCGTCAGCGAAATCCAGGAATGTTCCACAGCAAATGGGATCCCAAAAAGCTGAGTGTACTAGTTCGGAGGTTATAAGTTTGGAAGCAACATCTGTATCTAAAACAGATAAATGGCCAACCATGTATTGGTTGGATAGGCAAATATCGGCATAAAATTTGTAGTTTCTCTTGGTTATGACCAGAGCTCTATCCGTCATAGAAACATTACAAAAATGTCTCCCTGTACGACGTAGAACCATAATGATTTCCAAGGTCACGTCTGTTGCATCCATTTTTCCGGTAAGGATCCTGACGTCTGGGGAGCATGGTTGTACCCAGTCGGGCTTCAACTTCAGCTCAGAAGACGACCATACCATAAGGGAGACTTCCATTTCTACTTTCGCGAGGAGTGGCTCACTGACTTTGGTGTCACCATTTGATGGTGGCAGCCATAACTAATCCCATTCGTCAGTACGACTGCGCCCAACGGTTCAAAAGGGGTTGGTTTATCAACGGGAATATCAATTCGTGCCAGTGCAGTGTTAGCACTTAATACACCCAACTCTTCATAAGAAGTACTAGGTACTCGGGTCCGATCAGATGGGGACAGCGTTTGTAATTTACGATAAACTTGGGCACCCCCAAAATTTCAAGTCACATTTCGGGGTGATATGACCATGATGGTAACATCTGTAACGGATACCCGGTGCTGCTTTAACGTATTGACGATTTGTATCCGTTTGACGCTGTGGTTGCAGTATGAGACATCAAAGGAGGGTAGGACGGGATTTGTTTGATGCGTGAGCGAGTGGAGATGCCTGCATTCGTGTCGCATGAGCTTAAAAAGTGAGGTCTTCCTCCATAACCGGCGCCGACTTTGACGGCGGGTTTGTATTCCAAAACCACTCAGAGCAACTGCGAGCGTACTGGAAGTGGTCCATATACGCTATCGCGGTTTTAAAATGGAGCAAAAGCATTCATTGTGATGATTTCTCTAGAAAAAGGTCTCTCGCCAATCAGCGTTTTGGTTGACCCCGTGCATGGTTGGTTTTTCCCTCACCCTGCGCATACTGGACAATTTAAAGGTATCAAATGTTCCGTTCATCCTCAGGATATCATGCAAAAGGCGTTAGTATTGCAGCTTCCAATCCATCAAAGAACATATTACACCACTCTTGTGCCGATTACGACTTACCACCACGATGGAACCCTTTTTTTACAAGGGCTGAATACGCCGTTTCGGTTTCAAGAGACTTCTGTTTCGTATCGCGTATCGCGAATACTACCGTGAGGGTGGCGGTTCCCGTATTTTATAACCAGAGAAAGTAATGAACCGCTTCTGGCCGGCAGGGTATTTCTCCTTCCGAGGCTCTTGAGGTTCCTTGAATGGAAGTGAACTGATCTTCAGTTATAATGGTCAGAGAATACGGTATCGCAATATACGCTTTGGCTTCATTCATGCAGATTATGTCAACCTCTTCAGCGAACTTGCCTAGGACGCCTAACACCAGAATTGGATCTTCTCCGGAGAAAGGACTCGATTGAACAGTAATACTCATGCGTTTGGTGCAATCCTTAACCCCGCCGGTACTTTGTGCAGACTGGGTACATGAGGAATCATCAATAATAACGATACGATAAAAATTTCCTGTACAGCGGATTCGTAGGTTTTACCTGCTTGAGTCCCAACGGACTTCTAATGTTCTCGCGAGAGCGAATGACTCCTATAGTAGTATAAGACGCCTAAGACTTCATTGCATGGTGCTTTGTACGTTCATTATTGGAATTAGATGAGTCCAACGACGAATTAGAGCAGCGGTAGTCAGAATTAGAATATGACGAACCAGAGTTAAGGTAATGAACACCCTTTTTGGGTTTACAAGCTTGTCGTTAGTTCGAGAGGAGTATTGAATCGATAAAGATAATCTTTTTTTCACTTCCGCGGGGCTTTCTGTATCCATAGAGATGGTCCCTTCCAGCGTATCCAGACCAACTTGCACGCGTTCCGAGGCCCTTGCACGTCATTGAAAAACTTCTGGTATTCCTTCACAAACCTATCTGGTACACTCATTCATTCAAAGATAAAGTTCACGTTTTGACGTAGGAGTCGGATATCGTCCAAGATATCCCGAACTTGGCCATTTTCGAATCTTTAACGAAGTTATTTGACCTCTTCGAGGAGAGACACATAAGCCCCTTTCGAGATTTGGATCATCAACTCCAGTCGGGCAAACTCAGCTGAGCCCATAAGATGGTTAGCCACTGACGGCGTTTTGACCACTGGGATTGGAACCGCCAGGTTGAAAACCTGCGGAGCATACGCAACTGAGGGACTTCTTAGGGCATTCTACTGAGCTTCATTGTTGTCCAAACGTTCAAGAACGGATTTGCGCATGCGCAGTACACCCTGTGGGAGTATACCAATAACATTGTTACAACCAGTTCGAGAATTGGGGGCCAGTGGCGGCATACTATATGCCAGTCAACCGAGTATTCCGGACTTCAACGGACTCAAATCCGAGGTTTCCAACGAACTTGGAAAAAAAAAAAGATCTGTATAGATTTTTCAGAAGAGCTGGGACAAAACAGAAATGCACAAGCACAAAGTGATCAAAAGAATTGTAGATAACCCCGATTCTAGGTCTGACGGTCACTTGCGGAGCAGTATCCCTAGGCATCAGATCCTCTGGAAATATTCGCTGCCATGTTCTCTTGAGGTAGGTTCGGTGAAAGAGCCATCCGTTCCACGCGATGTTCGAGTTTAGAACCGAAGTGCCTTCTTGCTATACCGACGGAGGTGTTACCAAGCATCGGGCTACCAGAAGGTGGACGTAGTGCACAGGTCCATGTAGGTGGTGTTCCAGTCCACGAAAAATCCCAGGAAAAAGAGGAAATGAAGGAAAACAACTCAGGAGAAAGGTAGAATCCGGCGAGTCGTGCGGAAAGCGGAAACACTGCCGACGGTGAAGGTGTTGCTTGTGCAGAACACTGCGTAGTAGTCAGTCGAACAAATACCAAAGTAGCCAAAAGAGTAATAACAGTTGACACTTGGCGAACCTACGGGGTAAGGAAGATCATAGGGTCTATTTCATAATGTGAGGGTAAGTATACTGAAGCCGGACGCGTTGAGATCCCAGGATGAGTTGTTCAATTTGCGCAGGGGATAAACTCAGAGCCCAATTAGAGCTTGACTTTACTTCAGGTTGAAATAGCAGGGCCGTCCTCTCTTAAGAACTATAGGGTCTTACCAAAACTAAGAAACATATTACTGTCGTGGGCCACACGTATGGTCCACACGTCTCTTTCACTGAGAGGCATGACCATCCATGGCAAAACACGACATTTTTGATTCATACCAGTCATTAATTAGGTCATTAGGCGTTCCACGCGTCCTCCAATTCCAAATACCATAGAAATAACCCACGAAGTTTCCAAAAATACCGCCTAAAATTCATATCGAGTTCCGCCTAAAATTCCAAGGGCCACTCATACCTGGGCTGAACCAATGTCACATCCGTACTGAATCATTCAAGATTCACTTCATCTAGAGATCATGCGCATACGCATTGCTGTCCACTGCCCACCTGGACCTCACGCGATATCAACTGGTGACGTATGCCCGATGATATGGCAAGTCCTGCAGGAAGTCCCGTCGGAAGGGTTAGAAAGATACCAGCGGCCACAAGAGATCCCTGACGAGAAGATCTCAGGCCTATATGGTAGAGTCTCCATCATAAATGGTTTCAGACTTACGGATTTCGAACAACGCACACGCCCTTGCGGTTAGTCTCTCTTTAGCCCCGTCAGGAGCACAATCGGCCTTTTCGTCAAGAACAACCATCCCATCGCTCCCAATGATACCCAATAATTCTCCAACTACCCCCAGAAATGACCTCAAAGCGAAGTACAATCAGACATGTTATATTTGTCTTTCCACGGCCCGGTCATGTGACTGCACTAAGTACATGCCTGAAGCCATTCGTAAAGAAACCATTGCGGAAAGGGAGGCGATTTATGAATTGTGCTGAGCCAATACTTACTTCCACAGGCCCTTTCCCCTGAGAACCACTGCTAAGCTAAGGAGTTCAAAGTACGCAAATGTTAGATTTAGTTACTATTCGAACTTTCTTTGAGTATAGTTGGATCCAGCATCAGTTTTAACGTTTGTACTTTTCCAATTTTTATTCTAACCGATCTCCTGAAGAGATCGGTTACCTATTTGACATGTCTACCTGACCTCAAAGCCGAATTGGTATCTCGTCGGTGTTCTCGTTATGCTAGTTTGGCATTCAAAAGGCAAAGAATTAAAATGAACGAATAACGACTCTTCAAACCCAATTTTGAATGAATCAAATTTCTCAAAATAATTCCATACATAGCACAGAGCTAGTTTGCCTGGGACAAAAGACTAGTAGTATACTAGACATTTCCCAGTTTCTTTGGAGGTAAAACTAGCGCCAGACTACACTAATACCTACCCTCTCAGGTGCACGTGGAATCCAAATCTTACTGGTCCTGAGCGAGTGCCGCTTCAAATAGCAGAATAGAATAGATGGAATAGATAGAATAGATACATAGCTTTTACATAACCAAATAGCTTTGGCTTTCTATCACCCGTTGCCCGACCTGCTCCCTGCATCGCATGCTCTACCCCACGCCCTATGAAAAGACGCTCTGCATCACGTGCACCACCTCATCTACGTGCGTCATAATATTACACTCCCCGATATCCCACTCCGCCACCACCCTCCCTTCTCTGTTTCCAAGCATCCCGTTCTCCGTTCTCCTTCCCCCGACATGATACCCCGTTGCCATCCCCGTTGCACCTTCTATGGCCACACCGCGTTCTCTCCCCAGAACCACCAACGCAGGTGCCCTCATCGACTCACCCCTGACAAATACCCTTCCTCCTCCGCCAACGCTCCCGTCCAGTTCCCTCCAAGGACCAAGCGACGAAAATCCGTTCCAAACCTCTCCACCATTCCTCCTCCCACTCCCTCACACCACCCCTCCGAAAACGTCCCCCTCGCCGAAGATGAACCCTATCACATCCAACAGGCCTCTCTTTCCCTCCAAACACAAGACGCACACCACATGGCAAGTCTCGCCCTCTATTCAGTCTCCTCCTCAAACCCACCTCCTCATACGTCGTCCCAATCCCCCTCCCTTCTCCTCAACAACGCCCATCTCGAGCAAATCGTCCTCTTCATCTCCTCCATCGCTTCCTCCTTCAGCACACGCAAAGCCAACGAACTCATCTCCCTTCTCAACTACCCTGACTTCTCCAAGTCAGCCTTCCAGAAATCCATCTACCCCGCAAAGCAGTGCCTCGCACTCCAAGAACACCTCCTCAAAGAACGCATCAGCTCCACCGGACTCTCCCCTCTCACACTCACCGACGAGCACAACTCCTTGTACGTAACCCTCTTCCAAAAACGCGCCACAGACGTCCTGAAGCAACAACCCTGCCTTCGCCCATCCTGTGGCTGCAGCCTTTGGAAACAAAGTCGTTCCTGCCTTCAAACAAGCCATCATGCAGTGCCACATCAATGACATCGTCTGGCACACCCCCGAAACCACCGGTATGGAATCTTTCGTCGGTCTCGTCCAGTTATACTCCGATAAGTCCGCCACCTCACTCAAGAGCTCCTCCATCAACTCATATCCCCTTCACATCACCTTTATCAAGTTCTCAGACGCATTCCACCGAAAGTGTATCTCCGAAAACCTCACCCTCCTCGGATACCTCCCAACCTCCTTCTCTCCCTCTTCCTCCCCGACCTCGCAGACTTCATCCCACATTCGTCCTCCAACATCCCACGCAAAACAAGAATGAACCTCATTCAGCGCACCATCTCTGCAATCCTCAACCCACTCCTCTCTTCCGCCCTCCTCGGTTTCTCATTCCGTGACGCCCACAGTGAACTCCGCCACTGCCACCCCATCCTCTCCCGCTACTGTGCAGAAATTCCAGAGGAAAAAGACATCCTCGCCATCTCGCACGGAAAACGACCACAGCACCCCTGCCCCAGATGTACCGTCCCCCGCGAACACCTCTCCCTCGACACAAACCCCATCCACTTCCGCACACAATCCCAGGCTCGAAACAAACGCAGAGAACACGCCGCTCTCCTTCGCCAGTCCGACGAAGCCCAGCTTGCCCGCAAGCCAAAAATCGCTCGCACCGAAAAGTTACAAGCAACCAGAGTCCTCCAGTCCCTCTCCCTCGCAAAGTATCCGTCTGTCTTCGAATCTTACGCCATTCTTAACATCACTCCCCTTCTCCCCTCTTACAACATCTTGGCCTTCGAACCCCTTCAAAACTTCCACCTCGGCGTCTCAAAGCTTACCAAAGCCATCGCCATCGAACGACTTCGCACCGAATCACTCTTCACCACAGTCGGCCCCAACAACACCAAACGCTCCTTCCATTCCATCCGCACCTCAATCCTCAAATACTCCAACTCCATCCTCGCCGCCATCGAAAAGAACTCCCCGCACCCGGCCGCTACAACGACTTCTCCACAACCGACAACTCCCAAGCCCTCAACGGCTTTTTTCACCACAGAAGGCTTACGAGGAATGCTGGAAGCAAAGGATTACCGCACCCTCGACATGTTCCTCCCCTTCATCGGCGCCTTATTCGACAGATGCTGCAAAGAAACCGACTCCTCCCCCAACACTTCTGCCTTTACCAAGTACACAGACCTCCTTCTCTCCGCTATGCGATACAACTCGTCCACCGAATGGAAAGAAACTTCCCTCCTATCTCTCGAAAAACACATCAGATCCTTCAAAGTCACAGCCGCATCCATTCTCGGACCCTACCAATTCTGTCACCCCGGCACCCTCAAGTTCCACCTCCTCGACCACATCGTCGAAGACATACGCCGGTACGGGGGTCTCCACTTCAACGACGCAGGCATCTTCGAGCACGCCCACGTCCTCTTCAAATCACATTACTCCAAAACTTCCAAGCGAAGTGCCACCGCCCATACAAGAACCATCCGTGCTATTGACCGCTCCAATCTCTTCAAAGAATGGAATCCAATTTCCGCAGACCCTTCCCTATCCTCCCATGCTCGAACTCAAACTCAACCGCAACCACGCAAAACCTCCTTTGTACGTGACGGAAAACATCTTTCCTTCTACGACATCTTCACAGCCGCAAAGTACCTTGCATCCACCCCCAACGCAAGTCCAAAATTTCTTCAAGAACTCTTCTCCTCAGACACGCTCTCCATCATCTCACAACTAGGTCCCACCATACTTCATTCCTTCGTCTTCCTTTCCATCGAATATCTCAAGCTAAATCCCTCACCCATCAACCTCCGTCAAACTCGTCTCACCTTCGTCAACTCTGCATACGTCGTCGGCGGTTACATCCCAACACTACAAAATTACAACCAAGAACGAAACGAACTCGTCCTCCAAAAACCCTCCGTCCCTCTCCTCCCGCGCATCTTCGCCGTTCCATCATTCGGACCTTCCAGATTACCAAAGTTCTCCCATATCCTTGTCGCAGGAAACAACTCCTCCTCTCCATCCACACCCACTGTATGGGTCTCCAAGCTCATTTCCCTAGTTCGCTTCAAACTACTTTCCCCTTCTTCAAGCTCTTCCACCCCAATTACAAAGGAATTCGCTTTCGTACTATTCCTTGAACTTGTACCACCCCATGACAATTTCAATATCACCCTCAACTGCGTCTGCCTTCGGTGGTCAACCGATGACGAGCGGGACCACACCACCGATCCAGTTCCCATCTCCAAACCTTCCACCGACGACAACGTATCTCCTTGGTTCGGCCTCATTCCTTCCACCTCCATTCTACGTGCAGTCCATGTAATTGGAGAAAACTACCCCGCCCCGCAATTCACTCCTCGTCTTCACTGGCATTTCCATCGTTTCTACATCAACCGATTCTGTCGTGACCCCTCTTCAAAGCCTTACGCCCCACAATCTACAACACATCAGTAAACCACCCGTCCCACCAGTAACACTATTCTTCTTCAACTTGTTCTTCATAACCTCCCAGACCTTCCTCCCACTGCGCCTCGACATGATCCGTCGCCTCACCTCTCCCAAAATCTCAACTCTCTTTCACCAACCTCTTCATCCACACATCTTCTGGCCGACACGCAGCAACATAACAGTCCAGCACCCCTCCCAGCCGTTTCGTTATATGTTCCAAAACGTATTCATCCTTCACTGCCAGGTGTATCCTCCGCTTTGAACGTATCCACAGCGATACCGTCACTTCTGTATCCCCATTGCCAGCTATACAACGCGGGTCACCATCATCGCAACATTCATTCTCCAATTCTTCATGATGTAGCTCTCTCACCCTCTCCCACGCCACACCAAGTATATTCTCTCCCACGAGCGGAAGATTCACAACATAAAACGTAGAAAATAACAACTGCCGTCTTCCTCCACGCCCCACATCTGTGTCCATTGCCGTCAAAACACATCCGATCCACGCATCCAAACGAGCCAAATGCATCACTGTCCCATAAACGTACTCCATCTTTCCCTCCCTTTCCGTTCCCACCTCATATCCCATGAATTCTTCCAAAACGTACACCGCAGCCCCTTTCTTGAAGTACATGTCCCCTTCACTAAACTCTCTCAGCCACACAACAACCTGAAATCTAGAATACGTAAGATCTTCGATTGTTTTCATCCTTGAGGAACATAAACTACCGCTCTTCGCCTCCCCATCCCCCTTGAACTTCGTCTTTGCTTCCTCTAACTGCTTCTTCAACTCAATATATAGCTCCGTCCCCTTTCGCGATCTCACACGTCTGGCTATCAAGTCATATCCAAGCAACGAAAACATTTTGTCCCGTGCCACACGCTTCCGAACCCCAATCACATCACTCAACTTCTGCTTCATACTTTCCCTCAAACAACTGTCCGCAACAAACTCCCGCACGCATTGATCCTTCCTACCCGCTTCACGAATCGACTCCCATCTCTCCCCCTCAATCTCAACGCCAACCAAGTACTTCAATAGTTCATTACTTCCTCCTCGCGACGAAAGCGTGTATGACCTCATCTCAAACGCAATCACAAACGGACATCGAGGTGCAATCGCCTTTCCTCCCACAACAAACACACTCCCCTCTTTTCCCTTCCCCAATACTTCGCATCGATTCGTCCAGTTCCTTTCCACAACCCCCAAAGTAAAACAAAGCTCCGATACCTCCACCTTCGCATAGTAAAACAACCTATCATATACAACCCTGACAAACCCATAAAAACCCTCTTGCACATCAACAACATACTTCCTACGCCCTCGCAATTCCTTTTCACCTTCAGATCCCTTTCTCTCCCCTCGTCTCACCTTCATCCCTTCCCGTAAGCTATCTATCAGCAAATTCTTCTCGCTCATCTCTTCTCTCATCCTCTTCAGTTCCTCTTGCGTCAGCTTCAGCGACATCTTTAGGCTGCAGTGGTCCTCTTTGATCTGCCCGAGTTTTGCCTTCAACATATTGAACCTCTCAACTAACGAAGATCGACACATCACACCGATGTCGTCATTCTCTGCATCTCCCAAAATATTGACAGGCAGCCGTCGCTCCTTAGCAGGCTCACTTGGCGACCGATGAACACTTCGTTTCCTCTCACGCATTCCTTCCGGAGTCCCTGGCGTTATGCTTCCTTTATCACTTTTCAAGTCTTGAGCCATTTGCACCTTTTGCGCCCGTACCGGGGTGCTCGTACGTTCTCCGCTTTTCGATGCTTCCTGTATTTCATCCGTCCCTCTGACCACTTCTTCCACTTCTTGCGCTTCCTTTAAATCAGAGCGGCGTCCCAGTCCTTCCTTTATTCTCTCTCTCTTCCATCTCTCCTTCACAATGTGATCCTCTTCGTCCCCATCACTCTCTACCAAAGGGACATTTACCTCTCCTCCATATTGATTTCCCCTTGGGGCTCCACATCTCTTCAGCGCAACTGCCTCTTCCATTTTTTTCCTTTCCGGCATTTCTTCATCTTTATTTTGGTCTTCGACCTGCGTATTTGCTTTCAACCCTCCCTGATCTGGTACCTCTTCCCTTCTCCTAGCAACCGACCCTTTCTTACCCTCCACCCCACCACCAGACCCAGGCATAGATCGCTGTCCCCGACCCGAATCTCTCCTGCGTGCTACATGCGCATGGGCATCAGCCTTCAAATTCTCACTCTTCGTGCGCTCACTCGTCGTGCGCTCGGATCCGGCGTTCTTTGCCCCACCTCTTTCCTCTCTCTTCGAAGCACCTTCTCCTGACCTCCTCCCCGATAATCCGCTCCTGGGAACACATGATTTCGCTTTCCTTCCACTCGCAGTTCGCTCCTCAATAGCCTTTCGCCGCGTCTTAGGCGCACTCGCCGCACCACCCCTTGCCGGGCCTCGCTTCTTTCCCTTCGGCGCCATTCTTGGATTCAAACCTCTTGCGCAAGTGGCGAGTGACGCTCTGGGATGTTGCACGCCGTGTGATGTCCGAGAAAATCTCGCCACCGAATGCGCACAAAAATCTTTGTTTTTTTGTGAAATCTTGAGAATACAATCATCCGTGGTACCGAAAATGGATGTTTCTGTGTCACATCTATATCGCTTTTTATCTTCTATCCTTACTAAAAAGTGGTGTTCTCCTAAGTTAGGACTGCAAATCCGTTCAAATAATAAACGTCGCCCTTTAGCCAAGCTGTGGACAAAGGTTTATAACAACAAACTAGTCAATGACTATCTTTCCATCCTCCACATTCAAATGGGTTTTCCAGTCATAAACATCACCGTATCTGGCGAGGAGTTCCTCTCGTTGCTCTATGTTGGCTGTCGCCTCCATCTTAATAAGTTTGTAGTCCGTTATTCCCCCTGGTGTTCGCCCCACTCCCGGTGTTCGTTTCATTCGCACATTAGCCTCCCTTTTTTTCACGAGGCCATCCACCATGGCATCTAACTATTTATCACCTTCCACGTACTTTGGATCTTTGATATACCTCGCAATACAAAAAGGGGCAGGAACCACCCATAAAATGGGGTTTGCTTGTTTTCCATGCCAATTCGTCAGCTTTTTTCGATTTGGAAGTGATTGGAACTGTTGACCGTAGACTTCTATCTACACCGCATACTTCCGGAAACGATCCTTCGTCACACCCATGACTCCCTCGCCGTAGGTCTTGTGCACTTCTTTCTGATTCGAGAGGTCATGATAAACCAACGTCCCGTAGAAATAGCACACTACCTCGCCTGCAGCAATTCGACGAGTTGCAAACACTCCAACACCAGCCTTTTCGTGACGAATAGTAGACTTGCCCACTCCCAACCCATATTGCACAGCCTCCATTGCCAATAGAGACTTCATGTTCTCCAGATTCATTCTTCCCTGCAGCTCCCTCAGCCATCCATCCATAGCTTTCTTCCTTCCCAACTTCCCTAGAATTTCACTTTGCCACAAAGTGGAGAGAAAGTTGAAAAGGTATGGGGGAAGAATTTGGTACGGTGGAAATCAGTCGACAGCCCTCCATAACACGGTGTGCCTGCTTCGTCCCATTGGGAATGCAGAGGAATCACAATGGGCCATCTTTCACAATGGGCCATCTTTCGAAGCTCCTGGCTCTTCTCAATATCCCTTTGTCCTTCCCGTATTATGGAAGCAAAGCGAACAATAGCGGCATTCCTGGCGTGTTCAAAGCAAGCTTTGTCCGGTTCACACCCCACAAAATTCCGATGCTTGGGCAGTTCCACGCATGCCATCGCTGTCGAGAACGTTCCGGCAAACATTTCGACCACGAGGTCTCCTGGTTGACTGAACCTGCAAATCAGCTGTTTCAACAGTGCCCTACACTTCTGTTCTGGTCGAACTCTCTTCCTCGTATAAATCCCATCCGGGGTTTTCACAGACCACATGAGCATCTCACTATTGTACATCGGTGGCACCTGATCCATGATTGCATGATACGCTGGGTATCGTGAAGAAACACAATTGAAGTTCTCATAGTTGACCATCCGGTGCTGTTGTGCATAAGGAACTCCAGAATGAACAGCATGTACAGCTTATTATGTCGTCTGGTGCAACCGGCAACTTCTTCTCCCAACGTTACCCGTCGTATTACCTAAAGACCGTACGAAATGGAGGGGCTCTTCGTCGACGACAAAGGAGTAACGCATCGTATCAGTTTCATCCATGTAGGTAACTTTCCGTAGCACATCCCGCCACAACGGTACCTGATCCCATGAGCAGAACTGTATAATATGTCCACCAGGACATAGAAACTTTGACGACCTCTTCGCTGACCTGCTAATGCCCTTCTCTGTCAAAATATCGTGTTGGCTGTTCTCCAAACGACGCTCAGAACGAGTCCCATATGGCGGGTCGGAAACTAGGAACTGTACCCTTCCTTCAATAGATACCTCGCTTTCGCCAGACTTGTTGTCGTCAACTTCGATGAGAATTTCGAACTTGCAGTTGTGAAGACGGAAGCTGCGGGACATCTCCTTCTCACAATACTTGTAAGCTATCACATCATCCAAATTCATAGGGTACGGTGGTGCACGAATCCCCATGCCTTCGACATCATACGATACGTTCTGTGACAAAGCTGTTGTTTGCAGTCCTTCAGTGGCCTTTGGTGCAGTACCACGTTCCGCAGTACCACTTTCCGCATCCTCTACCAACTCTATCTCTTCCACTTCTTCCAACTCACCCTGATCACCACCTTCCACACGCTCAGCACGTTCGTTCCCACCACCAGCCATACCAGTATCTACCGGCTCCATAATGATGTCAACGTCTTCTGTGGGCTCTGGTTTCACAGCTTGATGTACTTTGACATTGCTTCCATGCAATGAAATGAGCTTCAGAGGATTTATAGCATTTTGAACCGTAGTAACAAGAGATTCACTAAAGTTCTCAAACCGCAGAGGGAAAAGTCTCGTTCTCGTGATGATGAACCTTTTGAGGGCATCCCATTTGCTGGTAGCAGATATGTCAAACAGTTTCTATTGTACCACCACATTAGAAAGGTCACCAAGGTATTCTTTGGCACAAAGGCAAAGCGCTGTATCCACTGGGTCCAGCAGATTCCATGCCCATTTGGTAACATTTTCTTCCACAGTGGTGACATTCTTCTCCTCCACAAACTGTTTGGAACAATCTTTGTGTTAGAAGCCCATGGAGCGTTGTGCGATATCGGTGAAGACTACACTGATATAGTCGAGTCGAATGTAAGGCAAGATCATGACCTCAATGTTCGGAAACCCGAGGAATTGGGCGAAACAATCCCAAGCCCTGGTCACGAGCTGCACATCATACCCGACTCTCTGACTCTGGGTCATGCCCGACAAACTCACTTTCGAGAACTTTTTAGCTGCCATGCCCCTTTTCCTCTTCCTACCACTTCCTTTCTTATCCACGGCAATCTTTTGCACCATAGACAACCCAATAACTCTTTCAAAGTCAGTGCAAGGATCCGTGTGGAAAGCGGAACATTTCTTGGTTGCTCCCAGAACACGGGACTTGCAAAAGACAGATAGCAACACGTTACGGGGAATTCCTTTAAGCCCTTCCCTTTTACAAAAAACCTTCCAAACGTCCCTTACACGACTGTCTTCTTCACGATCCTTTACGTCCACCACTCTTGCCATAAGATAAATTTGACGTGGAGGGCCTCTGAGAGACATGTTACGGAGCTCGGATTCCGAATACGAGATGTAATCCGGTCTGATGAGGGTGAGAAACATTTTCTTGGAAGAGTTATGACCGTTGCGACTTTCAACCGGGAACTCCACAAAGTCGGTGTACTTCAAACTTCTCGGCTCATTCACATTTTGCCTCGTCACTGTGTAGTCATCACAAACTGCAAGATAAGCATGAATAAGCTCTTCTCCGGTTCCGTGCATCTTGAATGAACCCGTTTCCTTCGGATTATGTTTCTCTTCGTTTCGGGTCGAGGACCGTGGTTCGAGATGTCACGGTGCTCCATCGCGAACACGATGGAGCGCCATGACGCGAAATTTTAATTAAAATTCATGCCTGGCGCTCCATCGTGTTCGCGATGGAGCACCACGACACCTCGGACCATGGTCCTCGACCAAAAAGTTATGAAATGTTTTTTGCAATGCAAGTAATTGGGAGGGGAATTGCAGAGATGCTACGATGACGACAGATGGATGTCATGAAACGTCTTGAAAACGATATATAGTGCTTACGTCCATCTCTTTGGAACCAAGCAGGCGTGATCACGGGAGCTTCAAAAGAAAGGGGTAACACTGTTGGAGACGACCACTCCGGTGCTTTGTTTAACAAGAAAAAGTTGTTCTTCGGGTTCAATAGAAGTTTTCAATCGCCCAAACCGACGCAACAAATGCGGTTGCGAAGAATGCGCAAGTCCCTTTCGACTTGGTTGCCACGGATTATGTTTCTCTTCGTTTCAGGTCGAGGACCGTGGTCCGAGGTGTCATTGTGCTCCATCGCGAACACGATGAAGCGCCATGACGCGAAATTTTAATTAACATTTCACGTCCTGGCGCTTCATCATGTTCGTGATGGCGCACCACGACACGTCGGACCATGGTCCTCGACCGAAAAATTATCAATTTCTTTTTGCAATGCAATTAATTGGGAGGGGAACTGCAGGGATGCTACGTTGACGATAATGGATGTCATGAAACGTCTTGAAAACGATATATAGTGCTTACGTCCATCTCTTCTGAACCAAGCATACGTGCTCACGGGAGCATTCGACGTCAGCTGGTGCCAAGAAAACGCAGGCGTGAACTTTGAAGTACTCAGCCATTGATTCCACTGGGAATAAGATAAACGCGCCATCACGGAAACGGACTCAGAGGAAGCCTGTTTCGCTGAAGAGACGTGTTATCAACATGCCGACCACTCGAGGCAAGGCGAAGAGCCGGGGCGCCACACGAACTGCCAGCCACCCTGAGCCATCAATTGGGGGCAATACGGGCCAGGTGCTTAAGGGCGATGCGGAGGTCAATCTGTTCGTACGAGTTGGGAGTAGTGATGCGAAGGTGAAGGTAGGAGAGGCGAAATTGCGCGGTGTGGTGGTTGCTGGGGGGCCGGGGACGAGACTCTGTCGTTCACTACACATCCATCCCCTGTCCTCTATTCAGAGACCTGGAGAGGACTTGGTGGTTATCTTTAAGACAAATATTTCGTCACTCCAAGATGAGAAGTACCCTTATGTTTTTGGTGGTCCCAAGGAACCGCCCGCAACTTTGAAGGACATGGTTTCAGCGGGTTTATATGCATGGGACACTGCGATGATGAGTGTCAAAAATGAAGGCGGAGAAGGGAATGAGTCGGTTCCACCGCAGTCAGGAGCAAATGTGAAGATTGTCCACAGAAGTACAGCTTCCAGGACCACTGCAAGACAAGTCAGGCGCCTTCCCGCTGTTCCTGGTACACCATCAAGCATTTTGGTGGCCAAAGCGCCAGTGAAGAGCCTTGAGAGCGGTGGAGAGGCTCCGGTGAAAACCCGTCAGAGCAGTAGAGGAACATCCGGTGCTCTCGCGGGCGGATCTGGAAACGGAGGAGGCCCTGAAGTCGGAGCAAGCTCCGATGATGACGTCATAGAGGTGCCTGTACTCTCCAGAAATGATCTTGATCCGGAAGAGAGGGTCTTATTTGATGACGGTGATGCTGTTCCTTCGGAAGAAGTGGATAACAGTTTGGGGGTCTTAGACATCAATCGAGATGATTATGACCAGCACAATTGCGTAATCGATATCCACAACATTCGATCTCCGAAGAACATGGCTCGTTCGAAGAATGAGAAACATCTTCGTGATACTTCGAACAAACTGAGGAAATTTGGATGGCTCCCTTCTCCTGGGTCGATTACAGTGGCCCTGTTGGAGGATGTGTCGGTTCGTGACGCTATTGATGCGAGTGGGCGTTTGATATTTCCTGTGGTTTTGGTGGACGGCTTCCATCGAGTGATTGTTCTACTGGACCTCGAGCAGGATGGTGTGAGATGGGCAGGGATTACTGCTGGTTTTAACGCCACGCTTTCGGAACGGAACTACGGCCTGAGAATGACATTGAATGAGGTATTGTGGCTGGGGAAGACGTTGAATGATTTGAGCTCCAATGTTCTGGTGATGTCCTTCGCAGATACGATTCACACTGCTGTTTCGTTTATTCGTAATGGCGTAGAGCAGGATGGGTATGAGTTGTCGAAGCTTAAACCAAGCCAAATCACGGGGGTGTTGTGGAGCAGTGAGACAAAGGGGAAAGAAGGGAAGATACGTCATTTCAATCGCCATTCTGCTCTTGCTCTGAAGTTGGCGCGTAATCCCGGTCTGTTAGAGTTCTTCGATTGTGTGTGGCAGGAGACGCCTCAAATTGAAATCACTCATGTGTCTAGTGATATTGTGCTTGGAATGTCAGGGGATACGTTTCGTTTTACTATCCAATGTCGACAGGCGCATGTTCGAGTGAGGTCGGCGGCCACTGTGAAGATGGGACCGTTTGAGGATTTCCGAAAGTACTTCTTCGACTGCGCTTCTAGAACGTATGACAATTGCAGTGAGCTGGGGAGTTCCATGAAGGAGAAAAAGAATGTACAGGAACTGATGAATACCACGGTTACCATCGGCTATTCTGACCAGACTGTGTCAAAGTATATCATATCTCGTCTGGGAAAGTGGTATACGAAAGGGAACCGCAGTTCAATAGAGTCCAGAGTGAGTAATAAGGTTAAAGAGGTTCGTAGGAGGTTGTCCAGCGCTGTGTCGGGCATGCAGGGACAGGACACTACTGCTGCTGCACCCTCTGCGGCCGATGTGGACGTGATCGAGTTGCTTGGTCTGAATGAGGACGCTGCTCAGGAGCCTCCAAACGCTGACCAGGAGTCTCGAAGAAGTAAGCGAGTCTCAAAGAAGCGTAAAGTGGAGGTCCTGGACGAAGATGAAGATGAAGAGTCAGTTGATTTTGAGCCACCGGTCAAGAGACAGAGACGATCGAATCGTAAGCCGACTGCTCCTGGTGTGAAGCGACCTGGCTTTGGTATCTCGCAGGAGGTGGTGGAGGTGCTGCGTAGTATGGAAAAGAGAGATTTGAAGAGGTGTTTGACAGCACAGGAGATCGTTGTGCTCTAGTCAAGCGAGAATGAAGCTCAGAAGGACTTTGTGGATGATGAGGAAGACGAGGCGGAGGAGCAGCAAACCGCAGGCAGCTTTGTAGATAAGAATCTTGACAAGCTTCCAGCTGGCTTAAGTACTCCAGGAGAGCTGGCTATGGGAGCGGACATGTCTTGAATGGACCAGGTATACTCTTTCCCGAGTGAGTGGCCTGCAAGCGGAAATGCAGTGAAGCATTCCCATCCATGGATGCAGAGGATAAATCTGAAGAAGCACCATGGGGCGGAGTGCCTGTCACCTGATTACTTCCGAATGGTTCATCATGCTGTATACTGGCGTGCGTCACGCAACATGCACAAAGAGATGGGTACTACGACACGTGCAGTACTGGGCGTGAATATGCCGTCATCAGGAACGGCATCGAATGAAGAGGAAGCGTTGTGGATGGGCACTTTTGAGAGAGAGGACTTGGTTCGTGTTTAATTTGCGAAGAAAATAGTGGAGCTGTCGGAGAGAGGGTTTTGCGTGCTGGAGAATTTCGGGAAAGATGAAGGCATGGAAAGTGAGGCTTCGAAGAGGGGACTGCAAATGGATGAAGATGTGATAGGAGAACTGATGGACTTCTTCAAACGCGACTTTGTTTTGCAACCAGATCTCACGAACGAAGCAAATCATGTTTTCTGGAATATGATCATCAAGGAAGGAGGGGTAAAGGATGTTAAGAATGGTATCAAGGCGGTGGGGCGTTTCATCACAACCAAACGAGGGATTGCGGACAGAATTGAGGAGCTTGAAAAGAGTGCGGTTCATGGTCGAAAGAGAGCCATGTTCGATGCAAGGCTCGGTCAGATTGCAGCGGCTCTCAGGTTGTCTGAAGGTGGAACGATGTATGTCTTCACACGGGTGGCCGTATCCTTTGTACTGGAGAGGATTGCCCGAGGCAGGTGCTACACATGGAGTTCAGGGGTTTGACGGAGAATGACAGGATGACAAATGTGAACCCGGGGTATTTTGCAATGCCATCGGGACCGGATGCGTTCATGATTTGGGTTTGTGAACGGTCACATACTCTAACAATGACACGGGGTAACGTGAAAGAGCTTTCGGCTTCTACTATGGTTCGGAAGTTCAGAGTTACACCGTTTTCTGTGTTCAATGGAAGAGGGGATGTATTCCATGCTGGGGCTGGGTACAATTATGCAATAGCGAAAGGCTATTGCATGCGATACCATATGTACTTTGTACCTGAGGGATAAAATCTCCCGGATGGGGTGCATAGGCAAAGCGGTTTTCGCCCTCCCTTTTTTAATGATGAAGAGGACCGTGGCGATTTATGTGAGGTGGGAGGAGGGGAAGAGGAGCGGGAACATGAAGCTGACGATAGAGATGTAGTTATGCATGAAGCCGAAGGTGAGAACCCGTCGGATGAGGAGGACGCTGAATCCAGCGGAAATGAACACTGATGGAGATTATGAACAGGAGGATGACGATGAGGGTGAAATGGTTCCTAAAGGAGCAGCGGGTCTGATAGGTGAGGACGATGAAAGCGATTGATAATGATAAGTAAACTAGGGATATACGTTTGTTAAATCTGATGATTGCTTTTTGATCTTTATAATGAATGTTTATAGTGAATGTTTATATTGAATGGGAGAGGTTTACTACGATGGGGATTAATTTTTATGCGGCTTCATTCGAATGATGCGTAGTAATGAAGGGATGATGTCTACAAAGATTTCGCTTTGTTATATTCCATAAAGAAAGGTCTACAAGTATGAGGAGAAACTTGGGATGGGTGTATTGGAGGGGAGAATGAAGGGGCCGCTCATATGAAACACGAATGGATTTAAAATTAAGTATGGGATTATGTATGAGAATTGAACGTGATTGTACGGATGTGAAGGATCCCGTTGTTATAGCCAAATACCGCGATTGTCCATTCTGTTGACATATTAAGTACTGGTTCTTTTCATACATGAATGCATTGTGGCGTGCTTGATGTATGGAGAAGAGTGAAGAGGGTGAAGGCATTATCGTGTAGAGGTTCAAAATATTGTTTTGTGTGTTGGGAAGGACAAGGGGTGAGCAAATGAGAAGATGATAAGCTGTGCATTTAAGCAGTGATAAAGTTGATCCAAGTGAAGAGGTGGGACATTCATTATCGACTTTTGAAAATTCATTCACGACTGTTGAACATTCATTCACGACTCTTGAAGATTCATGTCATTTGAGAACATCCACACGCACCATGACTACTATTTGCAATTTTTGGTCAATGAGCTTGGGGTAGGGACGATGATGGGAGGGGATGGTGGGGAGGGAGGTGCGGGCAAGGGTGGTCGAGGAGGAGGGGTAGGGGGAGGTGGAGGGAGGCGAATGGATGGGTTCTACCGCGATGTGAAGGAACTATTGAGGAGCGCTGGGGGAGGGCTTAAGGAGCGTTTGGATGAGTGTATTGAGGAGGTTTTCGTGGAGTTGGGAGGGATGGTTTTGAGTGCGTCGGAGGAAGGAGTGCCGATGGGTGCTGGGGCTGAGTTGCGCCGGAGGGTGAGGGAGGCTGGGGGGTGGGGAGAGCAGCCCGTCGATGGGGTTGTGGCGTGTGTGGAAGAGGAGCTGAGGAGGCTGTGGAAGGAGAATGAGGAGTTGCGAGGACTGATTTTGGAGTTGGAGAAGCGGCTTTTAGTGGTGGACAGGGCTGTGCATCTAGTCGAGGATATGCGGAACAAGATATATGGAAGTGGAGGGGAAGGTGGGGTGGGAGGTGCTGTCGGGAGTGGGTCTCCGGTTACTCCTGGAGGTAGAGGGGGCATGAAAAGGAAATTGGAGGAGAAGGACGAAGAAGGATTGGAGATTAAGATTTGGATGAAGAGGAGGCACGGAAAGAGGGAAGAGAGAGAAGAAGGCTAGTGATGTTTAGGAGTGTCGTTGAGGCTGTTGGGACGACGGAATGGGTGGTATTGGAATCTGATGCGTGGTGCGTCGGGTGTGTGAGAACGGAGAGAGCTGCCCAGATGAGTTCCTGAGGATGAGTTGGAAGTCAAACTAGGGCAGTATGAAGTTTGAAATTCAAGAGATGGAAATAAAAATGTTAGTTTTGGTTGGGTGCTCGAAATGGCGCTAGCCGCTGCGTGGCCAGCGCCATTTTGAGATCTGTATCTAGCTTTTAGTGGAGAATGAACTTGCTCCGAACATGAAACTAGCGATGCACAGTGCAGGTGAGGCAAGGCTCTGTAAGATATGGAAGTGTGAATTCCAAAGTTTTTTTTTTACTTGGCAAGTGCAAGAAACGAGCAGAATGTATCATTTTCGTAGTATTTTTGAGCTTTTGCCTAAGAAACTTGCGATATATCACGTCTATCTAGCATTCCGAGAACACGGAGGCTTTTGTGACATAATGTCAATACGACACAACAACAGGCCTATGTCAGAAAAGCCCCGACCGACCACTCCGACAAATTTGGCTCCAGAATACACGTTCCCTGATACTTACAACGTTGATAAACACCTCACATGGTACAGAAATGATCAAACAGTCATAGAAGGTTCCCGAGAGATCCATGCCAAGTCATCATCAGCACTTTGGGGTTATGCCAGATCATCGAAACCCTGTCTGTTGCTTATCATTTCCATTTCATAGAACAAGTCATCAGCTGGGGAATTCTTCCAGTCATCAAACGGCTAGATCTGGCATTGAACCCGGTAAAGAACCCACATATGGAGGCCAACGAGAAGACGAAGCATAATGCCGTTAGACTTGGAAGACTACTCATTGACTATTGGCACTGATAGAACTAGGCTAGAACCTCTATATAAACACCGGTGGATACTCCGAACTTCAAATCGGATCATCACCGTCGACTGCCACCATTCTTAACCATTGCACCCCAGTTCCTAACAGCAACTCCATTGACGAGACCGGAGACGCAACGGCAGGTCAACATAGTCGAAGACCAAAGAACCACGGCCGAGTACCTAGACGGACAAGTTGAATTTGCGGTGCCGAAGACATATGAAAAATGCCAGAGGGAAGAATAAATACGTGTTATCTTTCTCAGAATTGCCACCTCATACCACCGGAATCACATACTACAAGAACAGAAGAAAACACGAAACCAGAGGACACGAGAACGAGAGTGTCGAGTCAGGTGTACGCTTTGGACCAGTGGTAGACCTGGATGACTCAGTCGGGGTCATGAGGAAGGATTACTGAAACATACACGGAGTATTGGGATTGAACTCGACTACCTCGAAGACGTTTACGGCGGTGATTGACACGTTAACAATAGCAAATTTAGTACATCAAAAGGTCTCATAACTGGGGTGCGAAAGAAAGGAACAGAAAGGGATGTCACCGAGGGTTACACACGCATTGCGTCAGCCAATGGACATTCGTGTAATACTCTTACTGTGTGCCACATTGGTTCGATTTACATCCAGGACTTGGTTTCTTGTTAGAACGTCTAGCGACGAGCTTTTTTCATAGCTATTTTATGGCAATCCATACTCGTAAAAAAGCGAACTTTTCATCAATTAAAGCCATTCCCAATCGTCTCCTTTCACCTTAAATCCCAGTCTGCCCCCACTAGCTCCAAGACCCCTACATGCGCAGTATATAACAAAGCCAGTTGTCAAACACGCTAATCACACCGCCTATGACGCAACTTGTCGCCACCAATGTATGCGAATCATGAGGTCTGGTTCTGTTACAAAACCATTTCAAGTTCGTAATGAAACACCAATAACTCATGGCAAATGTAGTTATGAACGTGCTGCCAAATCAGCTATTTGTAGTCATCATGAGCAATATCCGTGACAATCCCACAATATTACCTAATAATGCAGTAGTTGGGATATCTATTCTGCTCCTGTGGCGATTATGGAAATTGATACGGAGGAGCCTAGTAGAAATCCAAGATATCGTTTAGATATAGAAAAGATGTCGTTAGAAGACGTATTTATGATGCATGGCTGATACATAAGTGACCCTTGATTGATATCTAGTTGGTATTGCAGATGACATGTTTGATACGCTCAAGATATGAAAGTGGTATACTTAATATACGCACTGGTAAAGTTTCCATGAGAGTTCTATATATGTTCAACATAATTCAGAATTTCCTACATGTGAAAATGGTTCAAACCCTATCAAAAACATGGAAATGTATATCGGATTCTTACGCGACACTCGCTCATATATGCTGCCGGAATGAGCTATATATCAAAACTTTATCTGAGTTGCATTGGAAGTGTATCCCTTCTGCTACATTATTATCTATGTCATATCGGAGTTGTCTCGTGCATTCATACAAGGTATCATCAGGCCGTGAAAGACGATGTATGGAGTAGTGTACCCCTACAACCAGCGAGGAAGTCGAGAAATGTTTGGCATGGTCTTCGGCCGGGCCTGCAAGGCTAACCATTTTCCCGTTTGGTTTGAAAGGACTTACATCAATGGTGCGTCGCGGATGGGGCTCCACTCTTGCACAAGCGAGAAATGGCATCAGATAAGGAAGGAAAAAATTCAGTTTGAAAGGACTCCGACGAGTCGCCAGATCTTAAGGAGGGCGTTACTTCAAAGAAAGTCTATTGGGCATGTGGAGTGGTCGGTAAACAGGGTTTGGGCTTGTAAGTGTTGTTGGAACGTTGCTACCCGAAACATTTCCCTTCATTCAAGCAGGGTGCCGATGGAAAAGGTACCAATAGACAGTACGATCGCCGAAGCACTGTGGCACTTGGTTTTATTCGATATGTAGTTTTATTATTGTTTTCCGCATAGTTATCGGATGTCGGAGGGCCTTGCCAACCTTATAGTGAGGCTCGAGTGCCGCCAATCTCCAAAGAGTAATGGCAAGCATCATCTCCGTCTTCTCGCTTTCACATGAAGCCAGAAGAACACCAAACCCCTCCAAGATATCGCTACTATTCTCTGGACGTGTAAAAAGATGGCCCTGGAACGAAGTAGTGTACGACAGGTTAGCGGAATCGCCCTAAGAACAGTAGACAGCTCAGCAGCTGGGATGTATGACGACTTCAGGACTGGTCTATGATTCGCTACTTCTCACCTCACGACGTTATGGTTACTAAAGGCTGACTGCGGATGTGGCAGCAGTCGTCCGCCAACCGACGTCGCTCCAGATTTACTCCGAGTTCAGAACGGCTTCTTCCCAGAACCTATCGCAATGTAGTATGAGGCTACGTGCACTGGTCACCTGGGCTACTAGTCTACTGAGGTTAGTAGCGGCAGAACGACAGCCACTGAGGTAACATTCAATCAGGTTATATTACTGACGCGGGCAATAACTGGCAGCGAGTCGCAATAGGTGTGCATTATTTCAAGTACCTACAGGTCTGGAGAATAGTATCCATGGGTTGGATGACTTAGGTGTTCTACTATCTGCATGTCGCAGCGGGAAGACGGCAAAAGTGCTTGCTTTTGGTCTTCGGATATTGGCAGCAATACATCCAGCCTATATGGTCTGCGAAGCACTCTGAACTCTGGTGAATATCCAAAAATGCAAAAAGAATACATACATAATAATGTTTACTGTCACAGTGCCATGGCACTGGTATCTTCCACTGACATCTCTCGCATCATTATTTAGCTCAAACACGTGGGATACTTTGGCCATCAATTCTCTGACCACGTCTGTCATCCCGGCCCCATGGTTAATACGCCACTTCCTCTGCCAGATGGTCATTCTCCTACAGGTTATGCGATGAGACGAATTCCGAACCGAGAAGATTAAACCAAGACAACAGAACCACAATCCAGCAGTAGAACGATAAATGGTAAGGATGACAAGCAACCCAGTAAACCTGAGTTCCGTGACACCTTCTAGATTGGGAGACAACTTTGGTGTGCAAGCCCCTGCAAAGAAGAGGAAACACGAAGATACTGGACACATTCCTCCAATGTGCGCACCAATAACAAGCGGAGCCCTTCGAGCAGAGTACATTAGTCGGGTGTAAACTGCAACCCACCGTCACAAAACGCGCACGAAGATGCGGTATTATATATGAAAGAGGTCACAAGATAGCAAACTAGCGGTGCATTGCCCGTAACCAGAAGAGTTCTGGAAGGTGGTTGTGATCTTTCTTTGTTCGACTTGAGTCCAGTTAGGTAGAGCTATCCCAAAGGTAGCATGTATATGTCGGATCGTAAGGCAGAGGTCGCCTGTGGAAACTTGCACAGAGTGGTTCAGGCAAGAATCAGGTATCTGCGGAAGAGATGTGTAGGTGAATGTACTCGGAAGAGGTGTCGTTTCCAAGTAAGTAGGTCGTGTGGACACATGCTGTGGGTGGCAGGAAAGCAACTCTATAAAAGGAGAAAGGAAGAGGGAAAGCGGAGGAAACGAAGGAGAGGAGACCGAGTTCGGAAGGTGCCGAGAACCAACGGCGGCGCCTGTACATAACCCTTAAACAAGGGCGAAAATCAAGCTAGTTTGAATAAGAGGCCCTATACTGGGCTTTTTTTTTGGCTGTGAAGGAAGATGGACTTTCCGTGGGCTACGGTGCTTCCACTTAGAGAGGGGAAGAGAGCACGCAGGCGGCGAGCTCTAGAGCCTATCCTCTATGCTGGGGTCTCTTCTCGGGGAAAGTTTCCTGTTGTAGTGGCAATTTGCCTTTGCAGTAATTACTAACCATCCCAGAACTTGATGTAAAATAATGAACAATATTAACCAGAACTACTCCACATGGGTGGCTCATGTCTAATACTATGGTTATCTGCCATTTCACTCTTCCCTTTCCCATTTGTCCAATTTACTATGGATGGTTCATAGTTCATGTAATGATTACAGTACGGAAAGTTCGGGGACTCAGCAAAATGCTATAATACCTCCCTGAGGGCTTTCCACCTCAGAAATAACAGAAAAACAGCACACCGATGAAAATGAGAAATCAACTGCCTGAGAGGAAAATAAACGGGGTAAGAACAACAGTGCAGTGGTAGACAGGATGCTGCGGTATGCGCTATGAAAATGTATGAGGTGGAGAACTTGTGCCGCACAAGACGCTGGTTCTCGGAAAGAGTCTAGGAGGTACCAAGGGTTTGTGAGTCACAGCCGAGCACTTTTTATTATATCTACTTCCCTGCAGGTTGAACTACGTAGAAGAAAATATAGCCATATGTAAATACTAGATGTAAACATCAATACACGTGTGGTAGGTGTGACAAAGTTTCAAGGAAGCTTATAATCAATAAAATAAGCAGTTCCTCTCTGCATCGAGCAATTGATCTCCGATTTATATATTGAGTGGCTCCTCCGAAATGCATTATACTGTATGCAAAAGCCATAATACGCGATGTCGTACAACAAAAGCGTTACAATACACTACCAGCCACCGGCCGCTTCTAGTGGTCGTTGCAAGGGCACTTAGCTCTTTGAGCTACTTGCAACCCTGCCTTGTAAGTAGGCAGCCATTCTCTTATGCCGACCCAGACACGTGGGTGTGGACGCGAACCCCGTTATGTGAGCAATGCTCAATTTGAGTGCCAGACGGCCCCGCTGCGTCAGAAGTACATCTCTGGGCTTTGGCCCAATCTCAGAGATACCGCTCTTTCCTGTTCTCACCCGAGGGGTGCTAGATCTAAACGTCCTTTGCCGAGCAACCTTAGGGAATCGTCAAGGAGCGGGTACAAACTAGAGGCTATGCTCACGCTCTCCGTCGCCACGTGACGTTTCTGGTCGACCGAAAGATCTTGTGTCGGGTCCTACACCTTCGCTTTACGTATAATAGATGCTTGCCTGTCTAGGAGTGGTGGGCATTGCCCAGTAGTCAAAATTCCGTTGGAAGCATAGAACGTAGCTTGAGTTTCTTCAAGCTTTTCCAGGCCTGTTAGGCACCTCGTTACAGGCTCCACCTGTTAGTAGCTCCACTGCCCGTGGCTGGTCCCACGAGTAGTGCATTGTGCTACACACGAACCCAATCCCTCTTCGATATTATATCTAAGGTGTAAATGTCTACGCCAGGCGTTCTTGAAACGTATAGACTTACACGTTCCACTGAACCTGAAAGTCGGATTACCAAAGAATGGGCTCTGGCTGACCTGTTGTGACAGTCAAACTGTCGGGCATTACCTCGAGGTTTTCATGGTAGCATCGCGGTGAAAACGTCCCACTCTGGGTCTACACCACGCTTCCCCCAAACACAACCCCGCCAACATGAACGTACTTTTTGGTGCTCTCTCCACGTGTCCTCCATGACTAACCATAACCACATTTTACACTGTGCTTGCGCGAGAACCTCTTGCTCGACACGCAGCCCGCAAAAATATCTTTATCCCGTGTTGAGTTCTCTCAGCCTCTTGAACCTCTGGCATATCATTCAAATTGTGCGCGCTGTGCGGCTGCAGGCAACGCAGCACTTCTGCATTAATTTTTTCGTGCTGCACGTACTCGCTGAGACTATATTGCGGTCACAGTCCCACTTGCGCACTTTGGCATTGCTATACCTTTTATGTCTAGGGAAAATCCAAAATCACAACCAATCTTGCGAAAAAAGGAGAAATATTCCCCATTTCCGCATGCGCCAAGTAAACTCGGAAGTATCCTCAAGTAGTCTCAGCCTGGTAACCTTAGTAATGGTTCCCACAACACTGCGCAGGACCACAAACTGTCTCAAAAGCAGGCAATTTCTCGAATTGCAGATTTGGGGGAAGCATTCACCCGTTTCTGCATCCTATGGACTCCGTTGTAGTTCTAAAAGTTGGTGACTATTAATCACCAAACGACTTATTCATGAATTTGCTTTGGCAAACCGTTCTTCCTCGTTTCTGTTCCTTGTATCTTTTCTCTTTTTGTTTCTCTCTCCTTACCTCCCGCGCCCGCGCAGAGCCAACAATGCAAACGACGCCCCTCCAAATACCTGAGGCGGGCTTCTCCCTCTCACGCACCATCGACTCTGCTCACGAACCATCGACTCTGCTCACGCCTCGCCCGGTTTGGCACGCGGCTGTTGTGGTTCCTGCCGTCACCTCTATTGTTGCTCATCACCAGTGCTGCTGCAATTCCTCTACGCTCAAGCACAACTGAGTCTGGCTCTCACTCGAGCTCGGGTATTCTATACGGGGCACTCTGAGCGACGATATAGTTCGCCAGCTCAGCACCAGCTTGAAATCCAGTGGGGACTTGAACTATTCCGAGGAGTAGTAATCACACTGTATAACCAGTTCTGCTGGGGCTAGCTCTGCATATACCTGGAGACAGGGTATGTAATCGTTAAGCTTAAGCTAAATTTTGGTTAGGTATAGCAGAGTAATTCCTGACTATCAAGCATCCTCAACGAACTAGAGGAGGTAAACTGGTCAAAACATATCACCCTCTCAGTAACCCCTCCTTGATGTTCCGTAGGAAATCGCGCACCTCATTTTCGTTTTTGCAAGACTGGACAGGCAGCAGCAAATCACAAATGCCTGATAGAGTGTAACACGTAGTCAGAGATCTGACGTGTAACGTCTTTGGGGATAGCATCCCCTGCCTTTCTCAGCGCCCGGCAGACTCCCTCACCCGGGAGGGCATCAGTGAACATAATAAAGTACTACTGTACACTTTCACTGCCAGTTTCCAAGTGATGGATGAGGATCGAGTTGCAGATACAAGACACAACCTGCACTTGAAAGGGAACGCTGACTAAAACACCGGGATGATATAAGTTCATGACTTGATGCACGTCTCTCTAGTGATCCTTATGTTTAGTCAAGAGCCACTTCTAGATGGTCAAACTACCGACTAAGCATGGAAGCGCTGGGATGATGCCGATAGGACAGCACGTTCCAGCATCGTTCAAACCTTAGGCATCCATCCGATCATTGCAGTCTCTAACGTACTAGAACAAGGGCATTGCATCTCATTAAAGTTATGGAGGAAATTAGAATCCACTTATAAGAAGCATAACATCCAGTGGAAGATAAATCTTTGTCAGCCCCTAAATGGTATGAATCTCAATGATGTTGATGAAATTCAAAAACACCTAGAGGACATACATACGATGTTATCAGAGCTTGCAAGTTGAAAATATGGACTACCTGATTTTGAATGCACCATCTGCCTACTGAGGGCACTCTCCTACTCTTGAATGCAGATTAACTTCGTAGCGCACGCCGATACCATGGAATATGATCAAATCATTCCCCTCGCACGTTCTGAAATGGATGGGCAAAAGAACCGAAAGTTCGTTACTACCGCTCAGGTACACGATACAAGCAAAATTGGACAGTATCCGTACCCCGCAGCCCAAAAATCTCACATCGAACCGAAACGGACTACATTCTAAAACAAGAATGTTGTATGCTAGAACTGCGGAAAACTCGGACAGATTTGCGCCAAATGAAGAGTAAGAAGAACTCTTGACCATACAAACAACTGACATCCCAAAAAAGGAAGAAAGCGGTTCCCCAGAAGAACCAGGAACAGAAAGCAAGGACGATAAGGCGCAGATACACATGAACAATACGAAAACAGAAACAATAGCCAACGTCTAGCACACCCACTACCCTCTGGTGTGGCAGAAATTACGTTTCATACGTATGGCAAGGGCCGATGTCCTTTCGAATGTGGGCAGTTCCTCTGTAGAGGAGCTGTAACTAATATTTTTAATTTTTCTTTAGAGTAGTTAGATTAACTGTAGCGGCTGGCGGTACTTCAGAACCTGGCCGCCCCACCTTTGGGCAGGCAAGTAAAAGAGGGGATATCTCTGTCATTCATGGAACCATTAGCTTCAAGTTTGCCCTCAAAAATCTATCGGATTTCTCTTACTGTGTCGGGGTCGACACTTGAAACCACGGCCTGATCACTATTGGGGCTAGTATCTGGCATGGTAGGTCTCCATGGCTTTATTGAATAGTACCCGCTCATGCCTCTCGGACCTAGTCCATCAGCTACCTTTGGCTGCATTGCGTTATTACTTATTCTATAAAACTTCTTGACAGTTCTCGTGCCTGAGTAGGCGTCAGACCCCGGACCAGAGTGCGAGTGCTGAAACGATAAGAATATCTCTACAACACTGTGCAATCTTGTACAAGGGTTCAAGCGTGGCACAGATAGAGCAGACTTATGAAGTCTGGCTGGTGCTTCAATCTCAGAGAGTACCCTGCATCTCCGTTTTCACCGAGTGGAGCTCAATTAGTTTGCACATGTGACCGCCAGTCTAGGATCGAAGGATATGGAGCAATCGAACTCCCATTAGGAGATGGATTGAGTCCTTCCGCAACAAGCATTATCATTCAAATCTAGCCTCTTCTTCCTCTCAGTCCTTTCAGATCATAGGCGATTAGAACTCTGAAATAACTGAGAGTCCATGTGCTTCATCATCAAACATCCAAACTCCGGTGACATACTCTACCAGTCACAACAGGGGGCGGATTATAACCGCTTCCAAATCCAATTTCCCGCTAAGAGCACAAACAGCAGTTCCGTCCCTATATGATGCCACAAAGTTATGGCAAGACAGACGTGGTCACATAGAAAAGGATTGGCTCTTTTCCTGGGCGGAACAATCGAACGGGATGCCATACCTCATACGCTCTGAGGTATACAACATCCAATCCTGTGACTGTAATGAAGCTGGAAGAAAACGAGATTCCACGGAACCCTCATTTGCAACGGCCCCGATGCCCCTAGCACTGATGCATGCAGACCCTGCTAGTCCGACCAACCCACCTTCATTACAAAGACCGAGTTATATTCAGGTTCGTCTTGATGACAACAAAAAATCGTTTTCCATATCTTTTATAGATAGGAAACTGCAGTTCCTCCCTTCACTACTATGGTACAGGACGCGTGCTGAGAGTGAATGACCGTGCTATAGACTGTACTGCGTTCGCCGTTACGGGGCCGGTGAAAACCGATATCATGACTTCATCACATACGCGTCAGAAAATGGAATTGTCCACGACTACACTTCGACATACGCCCCCAAGTTGACCAGTGCAGCATAAAAGATTACCCAGAACCTTTTGAAAGTTGCCAGGACCTTTGTGCATGCTTCGCATCTCCCTTTAGTGCTACGGAAAAAGGCAGTATCCCACGGCGTTATATACAGACCTGCCTATCAAACTCTCGCATAGGTATAGATATTCTTTACAAACTATTTTTAGAGAGAAAACCAGACTTCTCAAGACTCCTGAAGTTCGAACAAACGGTAAATGCCTTCATCTACAGGTCAGAGACCGTTCCCAACAAAAAGCTCCAGCCTCGCGCACTTGTCGGACACTTCTTCGAAATGTAAATTATGCGCACTGGGTATAGGATCTACATCCTCTCATTACGCAAAGTAGTGAAATGTAGACAACAGTGCTTCAAGGTCATGAGAGAAGAACTCCTTTCAATTAATTTGATGCAAAAAGACACCGAAAGCAAAAAGAGAGATGCCAGGGAGGAACATATGTATGCAGCTCTAGCTCCGTGGTGGTAGGAAGGGCAAATTCTGACAACGAGGAACACAAAATCATGGTTCTGAAGACATTTTGAGAAGCAAAAATTATCACAGAGTGCGCTGATACAATCAATAAAGAGTACTAAGCTCTGACCAGCGGAACAATATGGACGCTGGGGGACTAGAAATGTGAAATGAAGCCACTGCCATTCATGGGAATTTTCACTGCGAAGCACATAAGCAGAAAGCCATTAATGGTGCTCCCGAAGTCTCGATTTGTGGTTCGAGGAGACAAACAAGAGCTGTACTTTTATTACGATCCAAAAAAGTTGTATGCCCCCGTAGCATGGCTGGAGAGAAATCGCCTCGAGCTGGCGAAAGCTGTTGGACAAGGTTTATGAATGGAAACCTTGAATTTAAGTAACGCTTACTTATAGGGATACCTGGACAAGCCATTAAGAATGGAACAGCCTAATAATGTGGCGGGCTCGTCATCTCAGCACGGAAAAGTGTGCCGACTACTGATGTCAATGTACGGTACCCAACAAGCTGGAAACATCTGGGGATCATATTCCATTCATATCTGATAAGCTGACGTTTCAGGACTAGAAAAGTTACAGCTAACTCTACATCTACAAGTGAAGTATTATGTTGGTTATACTCGTAGTTGTAGTCGACGACGTAATAATGATGTCGGACTCGAGATCTCTGTTTAAATATTTTACGGAAGGGAAAAAAACCTTTCATAAGTGGAGTTTCTTGTTCGAGCACAGTATTTCATTGAAAGGAACATTGATGGGGACAAATATGGCATTTGGGTATCAAAACAACGATACATTGTAAAAAGATAGAGGAGTAGGTATTCGTAAACAAAACTGCTGCGCAGACTTTTCTGCCTATCCGTCGCGATCTGTTGGAACCAATTGGTGGCGAAGAAAGTCCATTGAACGTGCTTCACCACCAATATCGGAGACTGGTAGGGTACTTGATGTACTTGGCCAAGACGGAAAAAACGTGTAGACGTACACTTCTCACTGAACCTGACCGACAGAATACCAATGAAGCGGCTCTGGCTGACCTCGTGTGTCGGTCAAGCCGCCAGACACTACCCCTAGGATTTCAGGAATGGTTGCACACTTCCAATAAGCGCCTCGTGGTAGACATAGTCGACACTCGCAAAGCATACCAAGCGGTGGAAATATTTGATATTGTTCTCATCCGTTCAGGTAGTCAGATAGCCAAGTATCTGACTACATGTTCTACGTCAGACGAGGTCCAGAAGTTTCTACTTCCTGTATGTGGAATGCTTTTTGTGGAAGATGGATTTTAAGAGACCCTAAGGGTGATGAAAACCAAATGTCTTTTCTAATATAGTTTCAAATGGGAACTAACTCGGAAAACTAGGCTACACCAAGGGAATCAAAAGTAAACCACTAACTACATGGGAAACGATTTTTGATCTTTACGTACGACAAAAAATGTGAGTAGAAAGGAATATGGCACATGTATCGGAAACCAGCTTTTTCATTTTTGCCCTTCAATTCTGTCTACCGTTGGGACTGCAAAAATAGCGTCCTCTTTAAAGGGCCAGAGCTAAGCATTTTCCCCCGCACGTCTGTTCGGGTAAGTCAGTACTCAAGTATGGCTTACGGAATGGCCCCTGGTCAAATGCGCCGTGTGTATTATGGTAATCGTGGGTGTGAATTCTGCTCCAGGACCCAAGGATATTTGTTGGGACATCGAATTTACCGTTCTTAGAAGGCTAATTTTGGACAGTTTTCAGGCAAAGTACGTGTAGCTTCAGAACGTTTTACTTTCCAGCTTCAAAACCAGGGACAATCATCTCTGTGTGGTCTTTTTTAGTGGGTGGGTGAACATTCAACGACAGACACCACGAGTTTGACCAGCCCACCATGTTCCTCGACCAATTCAAGATGAAGAAGCTTTTACAAGGTTGGTTTTGGAAAGTCACCAAGGCCAATTACGTGGTTCACAACGTTTACAAGTACTTCTGACGCTGCGGTTATGGTCATCAACTCTTGGCCGCGGCACTCAAACAGTACAGATGACGGCTTGTGGTATCAGGATGACAAGAACAATTTTTTTTGGGTGTGCACCGGTGTGACAGATATCATGATGATGTGAGGGCTCTAAGCGCTTTGGAAGAGCTCAGTTAACAACTGTATCTTTCGTACTACACTATACTTTTTATCAGAAATATAATGCACCTCCTCGAAAACTTCTTTGTCGTTCCGCCAGCGCTCCACACTGCATTATCGCTATGAAATCGAAGAACACTTTTTCTGGGAGATCCAACATTCTTCGTTCTCAACAAATTTGATGTTTTCTGCGAATGATAGAGAGAATGGGAACCGTCTGGTTGACTGGAAAGAATACTTGATGACAGTGTATCACAATGCATTACTCGACAGATCAGCCACTAAAAGTTGATATAAAAGCAGGCAGAGCCTGGCAGAAAGGTTTTAGCAGGCTCAGATTAGTTCAAATCCCGAGCTCTGTTCTATGCTTCCAACGTAAGTACGAGTACTGGGCGATGCCCGCAGTGTCGAAAGGGACAAGCATCTAATTGAAGTACTATCAACCGGTCGGAATCAGTTTAATACCTATCTGTCGACTGGTAACGTCGCTTAGCGATGGGAAACGTCGGCAAGGTCCCAAGATTGGACCAGAGCCCAGAAGAGGGCCTACGTTTGTGTCATGTACGACGCTTCGACCGAACACCAAACAGGTCGCAACAGGAGAGCAGGTTTTCACGGAGATTGCGTCCGAGTCGACACGTGAACGTCTGTTATGGCTGCGCCGTCTAGCACGCGAAGTAAGCGACAATTATAAGCCGGGGTTCGCGTACGCACCCAAATGTCATGATCGACACAATACGTCGGGTGAGTACTCATATGGCAGGGTTTCCAGTAGCCCAACGGGCTAAATGACAGTGCAACGCGCTCTACGAGTGGCGGAGGGTCGATAGTGATGAGGACTGATCTGGTAGTACCCGGCGAGTTTGGGACACGAGGTAGACATTGACTATAGTTGCCCAGGCTAGAGCCTGTATTGTCGGCATAGACACGGGAGTAAGTCCGGAGTGACTTGACTCGCAAGACCAGAACTAGAGTTCTGAAGCCACCAAGAGTCGGTGCACGTTTCTGAGAAGCTGCAGCAGAAATTGGGCGTACTACTGTGGTCACCCGCTACACAAGCTATCCTAAAGTTAGTATACTTCTAATGAATGAAGTACATATTTGTTTAAGTGTACGCGCGCCCGCGTGCTGCAGTCGGCTCAGAACCAATGTGACACATGGACTTGCCACGCCCGATAGGCGCTAAGTGCAAGGCAGCGGTGCCGGGAAAACCAAACATTCAGGGCACTGCCCTCTAAACTAACAGTGTGTGGCACCGTAATGGCCATGCCTCTGTTCTCTATATAAGGGCGAGGCCCACTGCGCTACAGAAGGGTTTTGTTATGGTTTCATGAGCATATACAGCGCAAGAAAGGATGAAATTTGGGGCCCGTTTCCCGGGAACTGCAGAGCGGTTGAATGCATCTCGAGTGCAACGAGGAGATTCCGTGAATGTATTTCATAGAGTTCAAGTTATTATGAAAACTTTGCAGTCTTTATAAAGGGAAAGAACTTACTTGTCTCCCACTCTATAACCCATTTAAGTTCTTTTCGGGATGAGTGGGCATCTACTGTGAGTGTATATAATTTCTCTCTTGAAACATGCTTCTGTACTAACGATATCCGTTAGACAGTATCTTTTGTACGAAAATGGCCTGTGTAAAACGCGAAGCGATCGAGCAGCATCGTTGGAAGGCAGGTCATGTTTTGACATTTAGGGCGCATCTGGTGCAAAATACCAGCCACAATGTACCGAAGGGCTTCACTGGGCACAATAAAGCCACGTTATGCAGTCTCTAACGCACGGGCTACAATGAATGATATTTTGTGTTCGAAAAGAATGGTGTTGCTTCTAACCATTGCATTTGGCAAAAAAAAGAGATGAAGTAGGATTTCGTTATAGTTCGTGGTTTCTACAAGCTGCTAAAAGGTTGTAAAATACGCTCTTGCTGATGGATAGGTTCATCCTGATGTAAAAAATGGCTTTATTATGTTTAACAACATTCAACGTCTCTACTGCAATGAAATCTTCTTTTCGCCATTCTTTGCCGCAATCAAGTCGACATTTGCGTCGACCAGTCTGATAGTCCGTTAAAAGAGCTATTTGAGCAATATGTGGCTGTTAGGATTTCCTCATAGCTTTAAAGGTGACCATTTTGGACGTTCAATGCCTTCAAGGAGGAATTTTTGGTACTCGGTTGATTTCCCGAATGTTTCGGTAATGTAGTCATTGCATAACCTACGACCACTAATAGTGGATTTGAAACGTGGGACAAGGAATAGTCAGTTGTTGGTTGGCCACAATAGTGGGCATGAACCACCGAAGTGGAGTAATTTAGTTAACTCTATTTATTATTTTTAGACCCATTTCTGGGATGGTTAGTACTCACTGCACCGGCGAGTTGCCGTCACACCAATAGAACTTCCCCCGCAAGGGACTGTAACCTGTATAGTTGGCTATAGACCCCACCGCCTTCGTCTGTTCTCTACTCCTCCTTGCAGCGAAGCACCGCATCATACTGAAAGTCTAACCCCCTCGCCCATCTAAAGGACCCCAGTATTCGGGTTATTACTCCAACTATCTTGGTGTGTGCCTTGTATAAGGTTCATGTACCGGCACTGCCATTAGTCTTTGTCACGACACTGGTGACTCAGCTCCGTCTTATTCTTCTCTTTAGAAGGTGGCTTTCTCGCTACCCGTGGCTCGTGTTTGCACGTGCCATTAACATGGAAACCTCACCTCTCTAGAGGACGACCACACCCAAACACCGCCTTTGCGGATACCTGATTCTTCTCTTAACCTCCCTGCGCAAGTCGCAACGAATGGCCTCGGCCTTACAAACCAACATAGTCGTGCCACTCCTGGGAGGGCTCTACCCAAGTGGGCTCACCTCTAACGTGGAAATATCCCGAACATCTTTCAGTGCATTCCCGCTTCCTGGAATTGCACTACAAATTGTTTTCCCGACCTAGAAGACTTAGACTCGGTTTTGAGCTTGGTTCCTTCTTTCGAGGTTTTGTTTCTTTTCTTCATTTTCCCGAAGTTCCGATGTTTCACGTCGTAATGGTTCGCCTTCATGTCGAGGAAGCCCTCCTCGGCGGAGCCTGCGATTACGCACAGCCGCCTCCACAATGGTGGAGATAATCCCAAAATTTCGCTTCGTTTCTAAGATCCGGACTCGGGATAGATCCAACCGTGCTGGGGGTGCATCTTCTAGGACTTCAAACCCACCTCTGGAACCCCAGAACTCCACGTTGATACTGTTATGGAAGGCAGTGAATGGTGCTCATCCGACTCTGGCCGTGGCTGCTGCCGCACCTGAACCCCGTCTGGTGGGCGATAAAACCCTCCAGGGGAATTCCCTGAAGTCTCAAGTTCACGCTTTGTGAACTGCACAAGACACCCTTGTCGGGGAATTACAAACCCTCCATGAGGAAGTGATGGAAACCCCTAGAATTTTGGTCGCGGAGGACATCCATATCTTACAGTCTGATGTCAAATCTTTTTTAGAGAGTTTAATGCAACGTGCCCCATTTATAGAAGGAGTTGACTATCGATTAGATCGATTTCGTGCCCTTCTGGAGACGTTAGAGCAGTATGTCTTCATGGATAAACTGTCCCCGGATGATCTGGAATCAGCTGCGTCACATCACGAAGAGCATGTTGGAAGAAATAAGCTCCGCTAGAAGCGGAAACACAACGGGATCACGAGGATTCTGATTCTACGACATCATCGAAATCATCCCGAGACCGGTCAGATGGTTCTAGTTCCTCGGACTCCGATTCTGAGAACGAGAAAGGAGGCCGTTCGTCCCGCTCTAGGCGGTCATCCGCCATCCAAGGTGTGATTCGTACCCACAGAAAGAGGAGAAGACACGCTGCTCTCAGGGAATTAAAACAGACAAACCCATTTTATCCGAAACTATTGTCATACCGGTAATAGTGGCTCGAAGATTCGTCTTTAGAACCTACACCCCGTGGCACGGGGAGGCTGAAGAAGTGCTTAAGACATATGCAATTATCATTGCGTAGCCAGTAGTTTACTGGAGAAGACCCAATTATGGTGTTGGACTTTCTTTCCCGCTTTGTAGCGGAAGCCGATATCCTCGGCACGAATGAGGGGCAAGCCAATTTGGCACTACCGTATTTCTTACGGGCAGTGGAAGAGAACCAGTACACCTCTGTCATAGGATCATCTCGTACCTCAGAGGGAGTAGTAACCTGCTGGCCAGAGGCTGCGCAATATTTATTGCGATTCTATGCCACCAATACCGCCATTCAGGGGGCAATACTCGCTTTGCGAGATACTCACCAGCTCTCAGGCGAGGCGGAAACCGATTAACTGGTGCAGCCTAACAAGTCCTTCCACTGTTGTGGTAATGAATACCGCGCAGAGTAACGTTGCACCATGTTCACTGAAGGCATTGAACCGGCAGTCCGGAGTCTTGTCACTCGTTACGGCGAGGATAGGCGGATAATCATATACCTTGAGCTCGTTCAGCTCGCTCGAGCGCAGGGGGAAGCACTTCGTGTAAGGACTCTATACCCTCAGTCTAAGCCCGCCAAGGCGTTTGTGCTGGAGATTGATTCCTCATCGCTCTCGCTTTTAGCGGGTAGAAACCCCCGACAGGGATGAGACAGCGTGCATTTAGCACAGGGAGATGGTGTGTCTATGCCAACCATGGACGTACCTTGAAAGATGAAGACCCGTTCGAAACGGCGCAAGACAGCCCTGTATTGTACGTGGGGAACAATCGCGTTCAGCCAACCGAAGTTCCGTTTAAGAATGGTCAATCCCGTTATCAACGGCCCGGATGGAATGAAACCTGCCCTGCAGTACGCTTCTCCGATGCTCGGGATATTAACCTGTGCTTCGCCGTGTTGGATCTGATTTACCACCTCTGCTACACCCATGGCCATACATCCCCTCAGTGTCTTTGAACACTGAAGGAAATGGCCATGATGGTGGCCGACTACGAGGCCCTCACTCCAGAGGGGAAACGTTCCGTCCCAATGGCCTCCTAAGTCCGTTCTAAGACGGACGTCTCGCATGCCTTGCCACATGTTCTGCATGCGTGGCTAGCTTCAATCAACCCGAATCGGGACTTCACACAAACGTCCGACGCAACCACCGCTTATGCAGATAACAACCCCAGCCCCTGGCATGAAGCTCTCGTGGTGGAGGATCCTGGACTACAGCCTACGACGGGACCGTGCCAGGAAAACTAACTGAGGGAGTCTTCTCTTTGGAAAAGACGTCCTCAGAGATGAGGATGTTGACCATCGAGGCGTCGCCACCTCACACCCCTTTGAAACCTCTTTCAAGGAAAGACACCACAGGCGGAGACTCTGCACACATTTCTGTGCTGCGTTGGCTATGGATATGGAGTATAAACCTTCTGCTTCTTGATAGTTCCTTAGTCATGGCAAAAGGGCAAGTACAAGTTTTATGCCAACCTTGACGTTGAGAACCATTTTATGGTGAGATTTCTAACAGTCCTGGACACAAGTGCAGGCCCCAAATTCATCGTGGAATCATTGCTACCCCCGCAGGTGCGGTCTGGTATCCTTTCCGAAACCGCTCCCGACGTCACAAATGCGAACAAAAATCCGTTAAAAACGATGGGTACCGTCGATTTAACCGTGCGGTTGGGCACCTCCGTGGTGAAGCTCGAATTTATGAATTTATTGTTTGTTTGTCATTGGCCGCTCCAGTCATACTGGGATGTGATTACTGCGACAGATTTGTTGACGCAATCAGACCTTGCTTTAGGCGTGTGGTACTCGACAACGGATCGTCAGTCCCCATCGTCCGTCATCCACTGAAGCGTGCTTCGCAGAACCAAGTCTTACTACCTGCTGTGCAAGAACCACGGCCCGCATCTCGCGAGTCAAACCAAATTCAAGTCCCACTCTCAGTTTCTATACCACGTGAGTTCCAGCCTCGGTTTCTATACCACGTGAATCCCAAGTCTTTATGCAGGTCAATTGCCGTCAACATGGTCTTTGGTTTATTCAACCTCTGCCCTCGTTGTACTAGAAATACAAGCTCGTGCTGGCGAACGGAATTGTTCACGTTACTATGGATGCTTTTTTCCGGATACTAGTTGCCAGTCTCGGCCAACGCCCTCAGTATCTGGTAACGAACCATTTAATTGGAACCGTCACTCCACACCACCTTGGGGTGCTTCCGACGAAAATGAGGACCCCTGAAGTTCTTGGAATCGGCGCCTCTTTTGAAGACGCTATCCCCACCACCGACGAACTATCGTCAAAGGATTGACATGAAACTGTTGTTTTAACGTCGAACACCACGAATAGCTCGGAACCAACGGCCACACCTGTTTCACAGGACAATGTTACAGCAACTTCTGACCGAGTGGACCCCATAAAGGCACTCGAAGATATAGACCTCGGCCATGTGCTGAAGTCACACCGCGACAAACTCTGTGCGATGCTACGGGAACTTACACCGATGTGGAACGGCTCGCTTGGCGAGATAAATGCTACGAAACACCGGCTAGATTTGCTACCGGATGCACGTCCGATGGCACAACCCCCTTACAGGGCAGGACCAAAATCTCGGGAAGAAGAGCAGTCCCAAGAAGACAAAATGCTCTACGCAGGTTTGATAGAGCCCACTCAATCACACTCGGCATCGTCAATTGTACTGGCTTTAAAGGCCAACAGAACCTGGAGGTTGTGTGTCGACTATCACCGGCTCAATGCCGTGAGCGTTAGGGACACATATTCCATCCCTCTTATGGACGAGTGCATCGACCCCCTTGGAGATGCTACCGTGTTCACGGCTTTGGATGCCAATTGGGGTTATTGGCAGGTCCCTACCAAACAGAAGCATCGCGATAACACCGCGTTGAACTGCCACGCAGGGTCATACCCCTTCAAGCGGATTCCATTTGGGTTGACCAAAGCTCCCGCTACCTTTTAGCGTGCAATAGATATTCTATTGAATGGTTTCAAGTGGCAGCGCTGCCTGGTCTACCTGGAAGATATTATCATTTTCTCCAATAATTTGGACGACCATCTCACCCATTTAACGGACGTTCTGACCGGGCTCCGCGAGGCGGGAATTACCCTCAACTTGAGGACGTGCGAGCTTTTCACCGATACAGTCAAGTATCTGGGACATATCATTCGTCCAGGACAGATAATGATCGAGAAGGCTCCAGTCAAGTCCCTCTTTGATGCTAAAGAACCTTGCATTCAAACGGAACTCCGCTCCTTCTTGGGGTTTTTCAACGTCTACTGACGGTTTATCCCAAACTTTTTGGATGTCGCAGCATCTTTGAACGCGTTGTTACGCAAAGGACATATCCCACAATTGGTACACTTCACTCCCGAGCAATTGAAAGTGTTAACTCCTTAAAGACGTCTGTCACGTCCGCACCTGTTCTATCTTTAGCCAAACTGGGACTCCCGTAATCCGTGGACATGGACGTGGGCGTCTACCAAGTTGGTTGTGCTCTTTTCCAACCACCCCAGAGGGGGACCAAGGGCCAGTTGGTTATTGGTCATGCTCGCTTAATGTCCACGAGCGGCACTACTCCGTAACGGAAAAGAATGTCTCGCCGTCATGTCGGCGCTTTCCATCCTACGCCCCTATCTTATGGGAGTTCATTTTACCGTATAAACAGATCATTCCTGGTTGAGGTGGTTAATGAACATATCTGATCCCTCGGGCCGCCTTATGCGCTGGAGATCCGCCTTTCCGAATATGACTTCCAAGTCATATATAAAAATGGTGCGCTGGAAACCCAGGCCGACGCTTTGTCGCGTTCACTCACAAATGGGGAAGCACTCTCAACTGAGGATGACGACATTCCATGCTTAATGGCTGAAGAACCGGATGACCTGGTGTGGAAATTCGAGGAATGGCCAGAAGAGTGGGATCAAGATGATGACTTTGACAACTTTCTCGAATACTGCAAGACCCCTGAGAACCCCGTGCCGTGAATTTTTGTACCAGTTTCAACGGAGGAAGTAATCCGAAAAACATTCAATGACCCCTTCTGTATGAGGATTCGTGTCCGTGTAAAAGGTAGTGAAGACCTCCCTTTCGAGATGAACGATAGACGTTACCTCGTTCGGTTAGTCGAAGCTGCCCACAGATTGTTGTACTTCATTCCCTGCAGTCGCGGGTGTTTCATCTCTCCCAATCTGCAAGGCTCAATGGCCATGTAGGTGGGAGGAAGCTCTACCTCACCCTTTGAAGGTCTTTTTAGTGGCCCGCCACGGTGTTTGATTGCTACGAAACTGGGGTTTTTGTACCGAATGCTCGAAGAACCGGGTGAAACTTCGCAGGAACGCGAAGAAAATGAAGTAATTCCCCGCTAGGGTGCCACTTGAGTTAATCGCAGTCGATATCCTTGGACTTCTTCTCACTACAAAGAGAGACAACAAGTTCTTACTTGTGGTCACCGATCGCTTTTCAAAGCTTTTTCGGACTGTCCCTCTTCGGAGGATAAATGTTTTCACGGTGGCCCAGGCTCTGGTAATGCACTGGATATTTATCTACAGTCCTCCTGTGGGGGTACTCTCCAATAAAGGATGGCAGTTTGCGTCCAAGTTCTTCCAGGATGTTTTTTGCATCGTAAACGTGAAGAAATTGTTCACGACTACCTAACCTCCCCAGTGTAATGGGCAAGTCGAAGTGTTCAATCGGACTTTTTTTACCTCTCTCTGTACCTACATTGCTGATCACCTCAAGACTTGGGACTTGTATACAGATGCTCTACCATTTGTATACAATACACAAGATCAAAGGAATACCAGAGTATCACACAATACGCAAGGTCACCGGACTACCGGAGTATCACTGTTCGAATTGGTTCTATTTCGTTCACCGCCGCCTGTGGCGTTAGAGTCTCAAGCCACCTTGGACAATTTCCTATCTGTGGGTTGCTACCGCTACGAATTAAAACAATGGCTTAATAAACTGATCCCCGCAGCGCGGAAGTCTATAAAATGAGCATAAGCCTCGTACAAGCGGGATTTGGGCGCTCGTCTACGAGGTAATTCTACATGCATACGGTCTAATACCTACGTTTTTATACGAAAGGAATATTATACGCCATAATAGTATAAGCGTCAAAAGCTTTCGCCTGTGGCGGATCGACCGTCAAAAGTGGTCTCCGTTAACTCAGACACTGTTGTAGTGGAGTTGGGCAAGGCAAACTAGCGGATTTCCTACGATCGTGTTGTACCTGCCCTTCCTCTCTCTTCTGAGATTGTCCTGGATACAGGGAAACCCGTCTCTACGGATTGAGCAAGGCCGGAAGCCCCCGGACCAAATACACCGACTATGGTCCCACACCCTACTCGGGGCCTCTCGGAATTACTGACTTTGTCAGAACCCCCGGCTCAGCCAAATCATTCCGGTCCAAACGGACCTTTCGCTACTCCTAGCACTACCGCCCCTTCGACGCGCATTTACACCCGCAATGCGGGATACCCTACTACTACTCCCGTTGCTACTTCTAGGGAGGGGGAGGGGAACAATCACTACGATGGAAATTGTTTACCGTCACAACGGGATTTGATCCGTGAGACATGGAATGGTTATACTGAACCTCACCGTGGAACAAGGAAGGCCGACGATGCCCTGCAATCTCCCAATCAGGGTTCGGGAACGACGCTGTTACAGCGTATGATTCTGAAGAGTGGATCGAAATTGCAGTCTGTACCCCTGAACCAGGGCAATTTTCTGAGTCACAATAGCAGTATCGTTTCGAATACCCCTCACCAGGGTGTACTCGCAGAACCGTCTACGACGAATTTCCAGCCGGGATGGATTGCTCAGCACCATCTGCACTGCTGGTAGTGGGCAATGAACGCGTTGGAAAACCAGCAACTCGGGACATTGAACAGAGCCTCTTGGGGGAGGAATGCAGGAATGCACCTCTTGCAACTAAACTCCCTGGCTTTACCGCCCCTGACTTGAAAACCTTTCATAACGGGAATGTTGTCTGAACTTCGTAGATCGAAGTGCTGAAGTCCCCGCGCATTCCTGGTAGTATACCAATCGTCTCAGAAAAAACCGGTGTCGTCACCAGGGTTAAATAGATCTTCTCGGATGATGCACCTCTTGAGGAAGACATCATACCTCAATTAGAGACAAACGTCCCGGACAGGGTGCCCATGGCCCCAGCTTTTCACGGTCCATCAGGTAGTTTGATGCAAAACGGCGGAGCACTGGAAGTAACCGCGGAATACCGGGTGCCAATACAGCAGTGCACGGCGCAGCCGGACAGTGTAAGGCCCATGCCAAGGGAGGCGGAACGCAGGGAGGCGGTTCAGAACCACATGTCGTGGGATTCACGTGAATGCACGGAGATTGGGCGCGCCGCACCAATCACCGCACGACGCGGAAAGCCCCTCCAGGGAATGACCTCCGCAACTCTGCCAAATCGACAAAATACCGGCAACCTCGCGGTTCGACCGGACTACCGTCAGAATGGGTCGGAAGACCCCTTAAAAATAGACACACGACCAAATTACCGTGAAACGCGACACCCGTTCCACGAAGACACCCTGTTGAGGTATATTATTCTGCCCTCTGCGCCGCACACTCCCAACAAAGCCGGCACGTTGCATACTGAAGCACCCCTAAGGGAAAACATCCCGTCCCACCGGCAACCTCTGACAATCGAGGCCACTATAAAACGGCAAGGCCGGCGAGTATACAAACAAGAATTTGTGATTGACCAAATCGTTGGGCACACTTGGAATCAGGAAGGTATTCTAAGATACTGCGTCCGTTGGTACGGATATGTCCCAAGCTGGGACACCATGGAACCCATCGGACACCTTCCCCGTTCGAAGGTGTTCCAATATCACCGCAGCGTGGGTACCGCAAATCCAGCTACTCTGAGCAATGCCCAAGTGGGATAAAAATGTCGCGAAGTAGGAGAACATAGGAAAGAGGAGTACATCCCTTTTTGTGTGGACTTCGTCAAAGACGGGGATGGAGGAGGGAAAGCCGTTCTAAATGGGAAAGTTTACTCAGGAGCCTCGCGCTCGTGTGTGATGCTAGGCTACATTACTGGCTAAGCCAGGGAAAGAGACCAGGATACTGGATTAGAGGTTCGACCCCTCCCCATCTTCTGGGGCGTGACCACCCACAAGGCGGTAAGGCAAGGCATCTGCCATCGTGGTGGCGTCATCCGAAACCTCCGCAGCGCTTAAAACCGCTCTACGGAGGAAGCAGGCTATGAAATCGCGTTCATGGACTATAATCCCGCTGGGGAGTGAAGGACCGGCACTTGCCGTCGAAGGACTAGAAACTGGAGGCACCCCCTCCAGGGACTCATCTACGACCATGTCAGAAACATCAGTTCCATGTCTCCCGGCTCTCCGGGTTCGTTATTTTCCATCAGGTCATCCCCGCTATACGTGCGGTAGTAATCGTCAGAGTCGACGTACCCAATCTGTTGGTAGTCCGGCTCGTGCCGCGGCGTGGCGCGGAGTTCCCTCGCCTCCTCGTAGGAAATCTCTTGGAACTCCCAGAGATCGAACTAGATGAAATAACCTTGCGAGGGTGGTGTTTCCACCAAGACCTGGACCACCGGTACCGCTACAACCGCCGTCAAGCCAATCGCTCTGTTCCAGCGGAACCTCACTCCAGTCAGTACTTTCGATCAAACCAGGTAATTCGAGTAATTCGTCATTGTTTGCAATACGCCCAATGGGGACACTGAGGTCCATGCTGCGAATAGCGGCCGGCACACGAGGTTGGACGCAGCACATTCGATACTGGTCATAAACATCAGCGAGGATATACGCTGCAGTGCAGGCACCCCATTCGCTTACAATTACCGACCAAAGCCCAGACTGGGGATCCTGAATCAAATACGAACGGAGGTACGTGAGTGCCGGCGGGAGCTCAACGTAGCAACCCTGGCAGGGCTCGTGAAACCTTCACCATTCGGGGGGTGCGACGTACCGACCATGTTGGTGAGGCAGAGCAACCGCTCAATCTCCACGTTTTGGTAAGGGACAAAGTACCCGAATCGGGATTGCCAGCGCCGTTCATAATGGATGAAGTTTTGGAAGGAGTTAGAGCGGGATTGCTGGGGAAGCTACCTGAATTCAGCCCGAAGTATTGGTCATTGCCAACAGAGGACTTCTTGCCAGGCAGCAGGAAAGTTCCTTTCAGGTAGGGTTTCAAGACTGGCCAGGTTTTCACCGTAACCGATTTAACAACACGTGAGGAATGGGCTGACGTCGAGGCCAAAGCTGGTAGGCACCAGGAAATTGAAAGGCGCCAGGCTCTGCCGTTGATATGCGATCCGCACCAGTGCTGCATGAGCCGTACTCGCGGATTCTTCCGCGTTTCTTCGGATAAGGTGCAATGGGATGGTGATTAAATGCCACCAGTTCCACGGCGACGGGAAGAGGCTGTGTAGATCCCCGGGCAGGGTACCGGAACCATCCACGTAGACCCAAACAAAATCCTCGTCGAGGGCAGCGATGGAATGAAACCACGGCGCAAGCCAGACCTGAGAAGCGTGACTCAAATTCATCGGATCTAACCCTACAAGGGCGTTATAAGAAGGCCAAGTCACCATCTGGATCAGTCGAGAAGGATTCACCGCTGGTGGACGTTGGACCCCATGCTGGTACGCTGCGCCAATGTTGGCCGGCTGTGCTGGAGTTCGCCTCCCTTGTACCAAGGGTACCGACTGGAATCCGGTTGTACCCTTCCCGACTGGAGTCTTTCTGGAAGGTTGGTTGTTCTTGTTCTTCATATTCTCCTTTAAAAGGCTGTGATCTGACTGAGTCGAGTAAGAAGGAAAAGAGCTTGCAGTTAGGATGGCCCGTTCGATGCTTTTGCAGAAGGTTGTTTCTCTGAGTCAGAAGTTTGACCCAGTGACCCGGAGAGGTTTGGAATTTTATCACACATTTTCTGCTGGGATTCGCCCGTGCTCGCGGTTGCTTTCCCCACTTAGGAGGGTGATATGAAGTGAAATGCCCTCAGGGAGTGATTCTTGGTGCTTGGTTGATTTCCAGAGTACTTCGATAATGTAATCAGTGCATGAACTACGACCACTAATAGTGGATTTGACACGTGTGAAACGGAAGAGTCAGTTGATAGTTGGCCACAGTAGTGGGCATGAACCACCGAAGTGGATTAATTTAGTTAATTCAATTTTTTATTTTTACACCCATTTCCGGGATGGTTAGTACACAGTGCGCCATCGAGTTTCCGTCGCACCACTAAACCCTCCCCAACAAAGGATAATAACCTGGGAAATTGGCTATAGACCTCACCGCCTTCGTGTTTTATGTACTCCTCTTTGGAGGGAAGCACCGTAGCTTACGAAAAGTCTAACTCCGTTGCCCATCTAAAGGACCCCAGTATTCAGGTTGTTATTCCAACTGTCTTGGTGTTCGCCTTGTATAAGGTTCATTTACCGGCATTGCCTTTAGTCCTCGTCACGACACTCGTGACTGAGCTCCCCCTTATTTTTCCCTTTAGAGGGTGTCTCTCCCGCTACCCCCGGCTCGTTCTCGCACGTGCCACTAACGTCGAAACCTCACATCTCTAGAGGCCAACCATTCCCACACTCCGCTTCTGCGGATACCTGATTCTTGTCTCAGCCTCCCTGCGCAAGTCACGACGGGTGTCCTTGGCCTTATAAACCAACATAGTCGTGCCACTCCTGGGAGGGCTCTGCCCAACTGGGCTCACCTCTATTGAGGAAAGGTCTCTAATATATTTGGATACACGCCCGCTTCTGGGCATTGCACTACAAGTTTGTGGCTTGCGAGCCTGTAAGTTATTTTAAAATGTTATAACAAAAACTATGTGTCTATTGGCTTTGAGCACATCTTCGTGGAAAGTGACGCGGTTTTGGATTCAATAATCTTGCCCTATTAGTCCGAAACAAATAAGCTTTATATATATGGAAATCAGCAGCGTTAGCAGATGATACGTGCCCAAAAATTGCTTTTTCCAGAAAGGACCGTTTTCCACACTTATTGTTCTAAGAACGGTACCTGTTGGGATGGCTTTTGTGTATCTTGATACATTTTGCATGTTAATTTGGACAGTGTTGTTCGCTAGGCTATCTGCATCGCAATGAGAGATAGTTGACACTTCGTCTACTAAGTTGTACTTTATTGGGTACTTAAAAAGATTTCTGCCGTTCGCTCCTGCCCACGATGTGTCACGCATTCTACAAGCTGGGGTTGTTTTAGTACTTGGTGTTCGTCGTATTCTACCTACTCTACATCTTTGGCATAACAAGACCATAACTTAGCCGGAGAGCAAGAGAATTTACACAATTATTTCTACGCCCCCCACTTATACTAAAGCGGACGTTTGTGTGTCTGTGTGTCTGTTTGTCAGCAAACGGCCACTCATTGGCTGCAAAATAGGCAAGGGGGCCGCCAAGTAGAAAATTGTAACTTTATGCGCTCCAAGAGGCATCTTGCACCGAATACTGCGACACGTTTTCACCGGGCGCCCTTTGCACGCCACAGTAGCCTATCCGTTTCATTTAAGTAGCGGAACCGTTACACTACAGTAACCAAGCCGTTGCAGTGCAATGCACATGAACGTTTTAATTACCATTTTGAAATGGTCATGTGCACCAATGGCATTGCACGCTTTACTGATCATGGTCATGCACCCCAATGAAATTGCACGGTACACTAAATCGTGCTGTATCGTTCGCGTGCTGCGCGCTCCTCTTTTCCTTCGCTGTGATTCACGTACGAACTTGAATTTGCGCTACGTGAATATACCCGTATTGGCTTGCCGACATGTCCATAATCCTCTGCACCGTAAGAGCCGCACGAAGTTTTGCGATGACATGACCCTCTACACAACAATGCTCTATGTCTTGATGATATGCGCTATGATGCTGCACGCAACGATTCTACCTACACAACGCAGCACGGCGTACTGCATAAGAGCACACCCGAGTCTGCCTTCGATAATGCTCTGCGCAACGAAGGTGTGCGCAACAATGCTCTGCGCGACAAAGTCATGCGCAAAGATGAAATCTGCGACGATTCTTCTTCCGTTCACAGAGCAACGCTTTGCAGATTTATATTCAACGCACTCCACAGACATAGCAGCCTCTATAGTCTGCTGGAAGAGGCCATTGAATTCTACGCACAGGGGCGTGAAACGCCTTCGTTCATAGCACGCCATTGCCATAAAAAGCTCTACAGACTGCATACAGTGGCGGTGGGGTGCTCTGTACGCCGGTGTGAAACGCCGAGGCAGTACAGTGCTGTGCACGCTGGAGTGAAACCCCCGCAGGTAGAGCCTTCCATTTCCATAACAGCCTCTACGGAATGCATGCAGTGGCGGTGGGGCGCTCTGCATGCGGGCGTTTCACAACCGCATGCAGATCACACCATTGCCAATTTCTTCCATCATACCTTGCAATAAGAAACTGCATGCCAATGGTCTATAAACACGCACCTCATGTTTGCTTTTACGCTATATTAGACCTTTGATTGAGTTTTTCTGCACCACTGATGCCACAGTCAACGGAATAATCCTGACACTTGTGTGTGAAGCACGCACAGGAGCCCCTCGTCCCGGGCACTATACTAAAGATAAATTTGTCTGTCTGTCTGTCTGTGTGTTGCTCTATGGCCAGTCGCTGGCTGGAAAATTAACAAGGAGGCCACCAAGTGGAAACGTTCAACTTTATCCACTCCAAGAGGCATTTTGCGCCGCATAATGCGACACGTCTCCACCTAGCGCCCTCTGCAAGCCACCATAGCCCGGCTATTTGACTAAAGTAGCCCACTGATTACACCAAAGCAACCAATCCGTTGCATTGCAGTGCACATGGCCGTTCCAATTATTATTTTTCAACGGTCATCTGCACCAGTGACTCGCATGCTATATAAAAGCGTGCAATGCACTCTTTCACTAAGTGCTAGCGTTCTCTTTCGCTGTGGTTAACCTAGGGTTGTGGGTTCTAGCGTTATTGGCGAGTCAGGAGTCTGGAAAAGGTACGCTGGTGGTACTGGTGGGATCTGTTAAGTGTAACGTTTTCTCCGAATAACGCGTTTCCCATCCAGATTTGATTAGTTCGGAAACTTTATCTGGGTGGGCGCTCACGTGAAGCATGATAGCTACCTACAAAACGTGCTTTTTGCGCAAGGAGTAGCCTTTAAAGGTTCTAGGAAGGGGACAACAGAGTACGAGTCGAACAACAGCGGCTCTGTCTAGATGTAAAGAACTGTTAAAGTGAAACGGTATTCGGACTAAAGTAAGTCCAGCACAGAGTTGCCCAGCAAATTTGGGATTGTAAATCTCGCAAGTCCTGGCAGACTCTTCAGGCACAGCCCCCCCTGTACTCTGTAGAGACTAGTCCTCAGTCTAGGTGGTTTCTTTGTTGTGAAGATATTTTAAAATCGTCGCAAAGATGCAAAAATTTGGTGCTAGGTTCATAAAAGAGTTCGTTAGACAGCCCGTTGCACATTTTTTAAGGACCACTTTTTTTTCTTTTTTTTCCTTTTCTTTCCTGCTGCTCTTCTTGCATTGTTTTCTTTTCTTTGCTCTGGATTAACTTGTTCTTCTCCATGCCTTCCACTCAGCCCAGTGCTTCAGGTAATGCTCTTGAACAGAACCGTCAACGTGCTGCTGCAAGGCGTCCAGCGTAATCTAACGAGCAACAGGCAGAGAGGAGACGTCGAAATATAGAGCGAGCCACCGTACAGAGAGCTAATGAAAATGAGAAGCAGCCTGAAGTTCGTAGAGCGGCAGATAGGGATCGTGCGAGAAGATGAAGAGCTAGAGCTGCTGCCACGCAGACTGATGATGTTCGTGAGGCTGAGCGTATGGCGACAGCTTTAGCACGAACTTTAGAGGCTCCGGTTGATCGTGCAAACTGTGAGGGAAATGGTCACGATGTCCGGCGCGCTGCAAAGAAACAGGATGACTCCACAGCTCAACAATCTCTCTGTCACTCTGACAGAACATCTAGGCAGGCGTTACGAGAGCTCCAGAGTGCCGCTGATAGAACATCGTCTTGACGCACAGCGTGAGAGCCAAAACTTTGCCCGCCGATTGTTTGTATCGTATAATGTGGACGAAATTGGCTACATGGACCTCGCTCTCATCAGTGTAGCGTGCCGTTTTTGCAGAGCGTTGCATTTCAAAGAGAAAAGGGTTGTGAGCAGCTCCCGCTCGCAACCTCTTTTCTCGCAGTGCTGCGCAAAGAGGCATCTCAGCTTCCCTGAGCTTCTGAAACCTCCTGCTCTTCTTCGCCTACTGCTGACTGCGACTGGGCCCCAAGAGCACCAATTTCGGGCTAAGCTTCGTGCCTACAACACAGGTCTTTCCATGGCCTCCGTCAAGGCAATATTGGGTAACCGTGGTTTAGGAGACTCTACCTTCACTCCTATGGTCACCATGTAGGGAAAGATCTATCAATACATGGGTCCAATCATTATAGCTCAGGGTTTCCAGCCCGCATTTCTGTCTGTGTACATCCACGACACCGAATACGACGTGCAGTCTGCACGGAAAGCGGGGATAACGGCCCGTCTCCAACCCGAACTGTTGTCTGAACTGGCAGCCATGTTACACACGTCAAACCCATACGTGCGAACATTCCAAGTGGGCTATCACCAATACGCCAGCAATTTCGTATCAGATGGTGATCAAGCTGATAGACGGCCCATGGCGAGCATGTTCGTCGCTACAGCCGGCCCGAGGCGTCCCAGGCTGCGGCCATCATTCCAGGGACTGAGGAGAGCGAGACTGGGATACGCGATATTGTTGTGCGTAGGCAGGCAGAGCTGAATGTAAATGGTGATGAGGTGCTGGACACTATCTGCGTTACTCACAGATTGTACAAGCCCGTGAGCTACATTTTTCTATTCCCAGGTGGCCAGGACGGATGGCATCCAGAGATGAGGTATTGCTGACCCAACGCCTTGCGAGAGAAAAAGGTGGCTCCGCTGATGTAGTATTCGTGGCAGCATTTCGAGAGACAGACCGAGTTCAGGACGATTCTACGCAGGAAACGGCTCTTCTAGAGGTACATGGTCGACCACTTCTGCAAGATTGAGTCAGAGAGTTTGCCGTACTTGCGAAAGAACCCGGAGAGATTTCCAGCTGCTGAATATACATCTTTGGGGGAGCGTTTAAGCGAATCTCTGCTGGGCGTGGATGAGGTTGACGCTGTTCGCGCTGGACGACTGTTGGTGTTTTCCTCGTCTTTAGTTCGCGGTGGCCGATACAGGATATAGCAAATGAACGACATTATCGCTGTATCCAGCATGATTGGGCACCCCGATATCTCTCTCACAATGACATGCAATCTGAACTGGCTCGAGATCACCACGGCGCTGTTCGATGGTTAGCGCACTGCCGATCTACCCGATCTTTGTGCTCGAGTGTTTCGTCTCAAGATGAAAGCCTTGATATCGTTCGTCATTGATGAAAAGTTTTGCGGAGCCATTTTTGCTTGCTTGTGGGTGGTTCAGTTTCAAAAGTGAGGCCTGTCCCACGCGCACATCATCTTATTCTTGAATGAGTATACAAAGCAGCAGCTCCGAGACCTTGCACACATTGACAAGCTCATCTCGGTTGAGACTCCTCTTTTCTCCGACGCCAACTTACAAGAGTTGGTGCTAAAGCTCATGATTCACCTACTGTGCTGTGCAGAAAACAGGTCAGCACCCTACATGCGCAGGCTGTCCTGCTTGAAGCACTTTCCTAAGCCGTTTTGCCCCAAGACCGCACAGCTTGAGAATGAGTACTACATCAGCTACCGACGACGCGCTACTTCCCAAGGGCGGGGTGTCTGTAGAGCAAAGCTGCATGGTGGGGCTTCGACAGCGCATAGTGACGTTGGACAACTCGTGGGTGGTTTTACACTGTCCAGAGCTTCTCTGCCGGTCTGCATGCCACATAAAAGTTGAGCTATGCATATCGCGACTTGGCAGTATCAAGTACCTCTTCAAGTATGTGTGAAAGGGTTCTAACGGATTCAACATGTAGATTGTAGAAGCAAAGAGAGGTCATGAAGAGATCCAGAACTTCCAGGATGCCTGCTATGTGTTCTACGATGCAGTGTAGTGGATGCTTGCGTTCAACATTGTTGAGCGCAATCCACCCGTCGTGCGGCTCGAATCCACTTGGAAGATCAGCATACGGTGTTCTTCCGGGAGAGCGACGAGCATTCTGCTGCTAACAGGGAGCGGGCAGGAACTAAGCTGACTGATTGGTTTGTGGCCAACCAAAAGTATCCTGGGGCATAGCATATCTCTTATGCGCAGTTCCCCAGTTACTTGACATGTAATAAATCAAACAAATGCTGGAGGGCGCTTGCGTGTCTCCGACGTCGTTCAGTATCTCGACGCCAGCCCACTTCCTCCTCAGAGGCCACCGCAACCGATCTATATGAGTTCAATGGCAGCGGTGCTCATGTACTTGGACGTATTTATACTGCCAGACCACGAGAGGGTGCGCGGTACCACCTCCGCTTACTCCTGACCTAAACAGCAGGTGCCACTTTCTTTCAGCATCTCCGCACCGTGGATGGTCAGCAGTGCGGTAGCTTTAGGGAGCCCTACCTCAAGAAAGGCCTTATGTCCGACGACAGCAAGTGGAGAAGAGCACTGCATGAGTCCATTAACTGCTCAGTTGCTCCGCTCTCTCATTTGTTTGCTACCATCTTGCTCTACTGCGAGCTGTCGGACCAACGTACTCTTTGGGAGCAGAATCTATCCATGTTTCTGCAGGATTTACGCGCTCGACATTGCGGCATGATGCATGCACTGGCCAAAGACGATAGAACCAGATCTTACGTTCTCTTAGAAATGCAAAAGGCACTGCAAGAAATGGGTGGCACATTGGCGTCTCTATCCACGTACGGTCTTCCGAACCCCATGGAACACCTACCCGAACTGTGTGTTCCATCTTGGTCTCTGCAGCAAATCCAGTCGGACCTGCAAGAAACTGTGCAAGTTGCCTTTCCTCTCTTGAATGACCTTCAGGGTCTGGCGTTCAATATAGTCATTAGGGCCATGCTTCCTGGCGTGTCCACAAAGAGCCTGCAGGGTCTTGGTGGTACTTCTACAGTAACGCATCCCATCATTCGCGTCTTCTTCTTAGATGCCTCGGGTGGAACCGGCAAGACCTTCCCCTTCAAGGCAACTCAGGCCACGTTACGCTTTTGGGCCAAGTACGTCCTTACGGTACCCACGTCTGTTGTAGGAGCCGCACCGCTTGAGGGCGGTCAAACGGCCCACTCGTTGTTAAGGATTCCAATCCCAACGACCGCTTAGAGCACGTGCAACATCCCAGTCATCTCCCACCTGGCCAATCGGATGCAGAACGCGAAGCTCATTATCTGGGAAGAGATCTTAATGTGTCATCGCTTCTGCATCGAAGCCGCACACTGCACTCTTTGTGACATAAGGCGCTCGCAGCTTCCATCTGAAGCCAAGTTCGTATTGTTTTCTGGCGACTTTCAGCAGATTCTTCCCGTTGTTCATGGTGGCTCTTAATCCGCGATTGTCAATGCATTCATTAAATGCTCAAATCTCTTCCCCCAATTTCACAACTTGAGACTCACTGAGTACACGCAGCTCTCTGCGCTCCACCAAGACCCTCCAGTGACACAGGAGGCATTGCAGTTCCAAAAAATTCTCTTGCATATTGGAGAAGGACGCTTGCCAGGGACTGTCCCCCCAAAGCACCCCTTTACGCTGCCAAAGTCCGTACAATTTGTCGATTCATTCTGCACCATGGCGGCAAGTTGTTTGATAATATAGCTCAAAAGTACGTAGATGCAGATTGGCTAACGTCAACTGTGATTATAACCGCACGAAACTACCGGCTACCAGAGCTCAACGACTATGTAGGCCATATGATACCTAGGGCGTATTGCACGCACATAAGTGCGGATAAAGTGATTGACAAGGACTTTGTAGCGCTGCAGTACGCTGTATTGATGCTCAACACTCTGAATGCCGGGTCAGCGCTGCTGGAACACCGCCTCAAACTGAAAAAAACAGCTTTGTGGTTATGCTTCTTCGAAACTTTGATCCCTCAAACGGCCACGTCAATGGTGCTATCTATACCCTGAAAGACATGCAACGCAACTTACTGTTTCTTCGACGTGCTTCTGGAGTAAGTCATCGCAGGGCTCTATGCCTGCCGCGCATACCATATGGACCTGGACACAAAAATTTCTCATTTCCCAACTTCACTAGCACACAGTTCCCAGTACGTGTCTGTTTTGCCATTAATACCAATAAGGCAAAGGTTCAGTCGTATAGTGGTTGCATCGGAATGGATTTGCGTTATGGCTCTTTCACGCATGGCCAGCTGTACATCACATTTTTTCAGACGACGAACCTGTCCAACCTCGTGGCATGTCTCCTTTTCGGTACTACGTCAACCAATATTGTATTGTACCCCAGAGCTCTTTCGTAGAGGACGTTGATAGGTTTTAGTAAACGTTTTCTTCTTTTCTTTCATCATTTTCTTTATTTCTTCCTTCTTACTCCCCAAAAATGCTTGCGTCCTACAAACCAATCACCCAGAACACGGTATCCAAATACTCCTTTCACCCAGAGACTTCTTTTACTTTTTAATGCGTGCGAAGCTTGCAATTGAAACTCTTGTTGCGCAAACTATACTAAGGACAATGTTCGTGTGTGTGTCTGTCTGTCTCTCACAAAACACCCGCTTGTAGGCTGAAAAATCTGCAAGACAGCTTCCAAGTAGAACCGTGTAACTTATGGGCTTCAAGAGGCATCTTGCACCATATAATGCAACACGTTTCTACCTGGCGACATTTGCACGTCACATTAGCCTAACCGTTTGACTAAAGTAGGCCACCCGTTACACTAAAGTAACGGAGCTGTTGGTATGCAGTGCACATGACCGTTTAAATTACCATTTTTCAACGGTCATGCGCACCAATGGCATTGCACAGTATACTAAACTATGGTCATCCACACCAATGAATTGCACGGTACACTAAAGCGTGCCACGCCGTTGGCGCGCTGAGCGCTCTCTTTCTCCTTTTCTGTTGTCAATGTACGAACTTGAATTCGCAACACATGAGTATAGACGCATTCACTTCCCAGCACGTCTATACTCCTCTGCACCATAACAGCAGCGCGAAGTGTTGATCTTAAACGACCCTCCGCACAGAAATAGTGTACGAGACGATGATATGCGCCAGGATGCCGCAGGCGACAGTTTTACTTCCTGACAGCAGCAGGAAAGCACGGATTAAAGAATTAGAAGAGCACGTGATTTTGCCTTCAACGATGCTCCGTGCAACGTTGGTATGTGCGATAATCTTTTGCGGGACGGGTTCATGCGCAAAGATGTAACTTGTGGCGGTTCTTTTTTCGTTCACAGAACGATGTTATACGTATTCATATTTAAGACATGCCATTGCCGTAGCAGCGTCTATAGTCTGCATGCAGAAGCTGTTGGATGCTCTGATTGTGAGTATGAAACGCATTCGTGCAGAGTACGCCATTGCCATAAAATGCTCGACAGACTGCATGAAGCGGCAATGGGGGGCTCTGCACGCGGGAGAAAAACGCCCGTGTGCTGAGCCGGCCACCGGTATAACAGCGTATACCAAATGCACGCGGAGATGGAGGCCGAAGCAATACACTGCTCCGCACGTGGAAGTGAAACTCCCGCATGCAGGGTCAGCCATTTCCATAAAAGACTCTACGGAGTGCATGCATTGCCTAACGCCGAGGCAGTAGAGTGGTCTGCACGCAGGCGTGAAATGCTGGTGTGAGGATAAAGCTCCGCTCACCGTCCTTGTGAGACCGTGAGGAAAAGGGAGATGGAATGGATCATCTCACCATCCCCAAGGATGGTGAGAAAGTGTCCTGCCTTCTCACCATCCCCGAGGATGGTGTGATGGCTGCCTACAATGCCGCATTCATGCGAGCATGTTAGGACTCTAACTACCGAGAAAGACGACTAGCTTCTTTCTCTTTGAGTATAAAAGGAGGGAACAGAGCTCGGCCTTCGCCTCTCGTCTGCTCCCCAACCCATTACCATCATCAACGCTACCTCTTTAAGCAAAGGAATCATCCTTTTTGGGCCGCCCCTAGCTACCACTACAGGCCGCCCCTTCTTTTAACGTATTATTTCACGACATTCCGGAATTATCCGTGGATAATCGTCGATTTTTACCGTTTACAAGTAAGTCATTCGACAACTAAAGAATTGAAAAACTCTGTTGGTACTGATTACGCGTTGTTAACCAATACGTATAAGAAGTAATTACTAACCATACATTTTTTCTAATTTATATTCTTCTAGTGTCCAATCAGCATATAACTACAGTGGCTCGTAAACAGCCAGGCACTGTTTTTATTTATAATTCAATCTATCCTACGGTAACCGTAGAGCACCCAGCCTCCCCGCTTCGTCACCACCTTGCTGTACTACCAGCGCCACCAACCAATCAGCAACGACCGAACATATTGGACCATCTGACCCCTTCAAAAGTGGACAATGAATCAGAACCGAGCCACCGCTCAACTACATCCAGCCGCAAGCCGCCAAGTGTCTTTGACCTTGAAGCCGAAGAAATGCCAGTGCCTCGCCGCCGCCAACACGCAGAAGTGCCAGTGCAGCCGAGCACCAGAGCCATACAGAAGCTTCACAGGAACAAAGCCAAGTGTTTGGCTGACCAATTGCAACCAGAGAAGAAGACCACGCGTGTGGCTCGTGCCAAACGCTTCTGCAAATTGTGCAAAATTCAGTGCAACAGTGCAAGAAATTTTTTGACCACTATCAGTCTAAAACACACCGCAACCGCGTGCAGTATAAGCGTACTCCGCCTTACTGTGGCACCTGTAAGCGCTCATTTGAGTCGCATCATCATTTGAACCGCCACAAAAACGGCAAAGCACACTTCAAAGTGCCCTACAATCAAAATTTAAATAAATAAATAGTTTTGCTTTTGCGTATTACTCTACGATTACTAACCAATACTAATAGGCTAATTGTGTATGAGTAAAGCTTAGTTAAACACAGTACTCTATTATATAAGCATACATAACACTGTAGTAACTTGTTTAGTTCATTATGCCGCCACTTAACGGAAACTTTACTACCAATGTTAGGTAGGCAAATCAGCAACAACGACAATTTATCGAATTTATTAAGAATATTCAGGAAAACAATACCCAAGCAGAGCCTACTCAAGTAATCGAACTTCTGAGAACTGAATACCCTCCAGATAAGCTACTCACTTTTAAAATTTTAAGTAATGTATTGCTTATGCGTAAGTTCGCAAAGTTCTTAGAAGATCGTGGAATTAGTCTTGCAGAACATGAAAGCGGTAACCTCTTAAAAAGAATTGTCAAAACAATTTTTGAGGAGTCCCATTTAGAAGATGCTCTCACTGCTATAGATTTATTCGAGCAAACGCCGGCACCTGCTCCGCCTACCCGACAAGAACCATGAAGATATGCACAAGAAGAAGAAGTTACTGAGGTTGAGCAACAACGTGACCTCTCACCTCCCAAAACGCGTGAATGAGCAAAATCGCCAACGCCAGCCATGGCGTCCTCAAAACGTTAGCAATGAGCTACAAACGACCTTTGGAGACAGTCGAGACAGGACTGCTCATTAAGTCGCCTCTCGTTTCAAAGATGAATCTTCTAAATTCTCCGGAGCCCTTGGTGAATGTTGGGAGGAATTTCTGAGCGAATATAAGTATGCCGCTCTAGATTACAATCTATCCAACCATCAAGGACTCCAATATTTACACCACCTTTTGCGTGGAAACGCGAAGCGTTTTTTCGTACAAAGCGTTGATGGCAGAGTGCGAAGTTTCAGGGAAGCTTCAGCAGTAATGGAAAAGGAGAATAATTCTCTTTCCCGTCAGAACCGCATTGCTGCCTATTTACGTAACTTTCGAATCCAAAAATTTGTTCCAAAGAGTTCTTCATTAAGCGACGCTTTGGAGAAACTCCACGAAGAAGTTTCGAAGTTGTCCCCACAAAGCCCTATGCACTGCCGATCCGAGCGCAACAGAATCGAATATTTACAGAATGCTGTAACTGGTAATTCCTGGGCGCGAGAGTCCTGCAGCAGGGCCAATGCGGGACTGATTAGTTATCATGATCTTTACGGTCAGTTGGAAGCTGCAATTCAACTGGATCAAGAAGAGAAAATCGGTTGCATGCGAGATCAAAAGAGTCTTCAGTTGGACGCACTTTCCACCGACGATTTTCAGTACTATGACACGAGTGAAGCGTTCTATGCTGGCCAATCCCTATAAGTACGGTACCCGAATTCTACAAACCGGACAAACTCTCGTCAATCCAAAAGCAGACGAAATGCTACCTGTTGGAATTGTGGTAAATCCGGACATGTTGTTGCCGAATGCAGGCAACGCAAGGACCTCACCAACAATGCCGCCAACCGTGGGCAATATTTGCAACGCAACGGCGTTAAGGATCAGAACAAGGCTTTGAAACGTGTCCTGTATGAAATCTGCCGACAGCTCGAAGAGTCCAGTGATTCCGATGAATTCGAAAGCGCGGAAACATCCTTTGCTTGCAACGGCGAGGCAGATATTAATGCAGACAACGAAAACTCTGATCCTTCCGAACAATTCTTTGTATCTAATTTTGGAACGCAGAGTAGCGAACCTTCCCTCTCGAATTGCCTTGAGGATTTTTAACTGGGAGTACTAACGATTTCTGCCGTAGTGCTCCTCCCAAGCAGCAGAACAAGAAAGGACCAGACAAGTCCTCCAATGGCTTACCTCGAATCATTCGTTTTTGTACACGAAATTAAGCACGATACAGTTCACGAACACCTCGTTGGAACCTTCTTGATATTCACAACGTGAAGACAAGTTCATTCGAGAGAAACCGACACGAATTTCAAGGCACATGTCTGGATTCTGGCATACAACAATCTGTAGTAGGAAAACAACAAGCCCAAGCTTACTGTAAACTTGTAGGGATTCCATTTAAGCTGAATCACTCCAGCAAAGCTCTTAAATTTGGAGATGGCATATACTTCAGCCGTGGAACCATGCAAGTACACATTCCAATCCCTGGCAACACTTTTCTTCTACTTGACATTGACGTCGTTGACGCCTCTGTACCTCTTCTTATGGGACTCGATATCCTGGACTTACACGCTCTTGTACCTGACAACGTGGAAAACATGTTACTCAACAAGAAGTTCAATTGGTCGATACCAATGACGCGGAAATTCGGTCATATGTACTTAGAATGGGACTTCTCTGAGATTCTTTACACAAAAAGTGAACTCCGAAAAATGCATATGCACTTCTACCATCCAAGCGCAAACAAGCTTTTCAACTTGATCTCCCGAGCAAAGCCAAAACATGCCACGGTTGAGACCAGGAAACTCATTGAGCATATATCAAAATCATGTGCCACGTGCCAACTTTTTACACCCCGGCCACAGTCCTTCCAAGTATCCATTCCAGGCAAAATAATATTCAACAGTGAAATTGCTTTGGATCTTATGTTTCTGGACAAAATGCCAGTTCTACACTTTGTCGACACACAAAAGCACTTCAGCTCTGCAGTTTTCCTCAAGAGTCAGACCACTGAAGCAGTCTGGTACGCATTTCTCGGTTTTTGGGCTACATTATACACCAGCTATCCAGAAAAGATGAGAATTGATAACATCAGACAATTCACATCGGCTCGATGGAAAGAACTGACAAGCATGGCTGGAATCACCTTACAGTTCTCAGGCGTTGAAAGTCATAATTCCCTTGGAACCGGTGAACGGTACCATGAACCCTTACGTCGTATCTACCAAAAAGATTCGATATAGCGCGCCCGATGTCCCCATCGCCTTAGCCCTTCCACTTCCTGTCAAGGCTATGAACGATACAATGAATCCCGAAGGACTTGTACCTTCACTACTCGTATTTGGAGTTCTTCCTCGCTTTCCACCGTTTACCGCAGAACTTCCAAATCATGAAGAGCGAATGAGAGCTCTTCAAATCGCGCGCACTGAGATGGAAACCATCACTTCGAAACTTCGTTTACGCCGTGCAATCGTCGCTCGCATTCCATCTGCTGCATCAACAAGCTTGAAAGTTGGACAAGAAGTTCTAGTTTATCGAGAAGATTTGAAGCCAATAACTAAAAGGACTGGACACTATAAAATTGTAAGAATTGATAACAAACAAGTTTTTATCAATTGCAATGGTGAAACAGTCCAACATTCTATTGCGCAGGTCAAACCTTTTCATCGTGAAGAACTAATGGACAACCTTCATATTTGTCTCGAACCAATACTTCCTGGTAATTTTGAACTTTATGATGTTCAAATTACTGAAGTGTTAGGTCCTTCCGATCACCGTCAGAACCTACCAGCATTCAGTGAACCTAAACGAAAAGAGCTGCCAGGATTAATATCGCACGGAACGTGGAAAGTCATTAGACAAGACGAAGTTTCAGAAGACGCCAATATCCTCACTGGCCGCTTTGTGCTCGCCATCAAAAATCCTGAGACTGATGAAGAGATATTTAAAGCCAGATTTGTCGCCAAAGGGCACAAAGATCCAGAAAAAGCTTTTCTAGTGCACAATTCGCCTAATCTAAGACAATATTCAACCTGAGTTCTCGTTAACGTCGCCGCTATTCTTGGATATACAGTATGGAACACATATGTTCGTCAAGCATACTTGCAATCCGCACAGAAGCTCATGCGTAAAGTATACCTGAAGCCTCCAAAAGAACTGGAACTTCCAGCACACATGTTGTTGGAACTTCTCCGCCCTCTTTATGGACTCTCAGACTCTGGAGACTATTGGTACAGAACAATAACAACTCATCTGAAAGAAGACCTAGGAATGAATCCGACGAAAGGAGATCTGTCACTGTTTATGAAACACGAACAGGCGAAGCTCATTGGCTTAACCGGTGTTTACGTAGATGACCTCCTTCAATGCGGAACCGATCAATTCCTGCAAAAGGCAAAGCTCACTGTTCAGAAGTTTGAATCAAAGGACCTAGAAATGGATTGCGCTTTATTCGCAGGCGTAAGAGTACGCAAAACCGATAACGGATTTTCACTAAGTCAGGAACATTATGCCAAAAGATTGCGAATTCTTCCAAAAGATTGCACCGTCTCTGATTTCCGTTCATTGAGACATAAACTTGCTTGGTTGACCCACACGCGACCAGATATTTGCTGTGCTGTCAACATGGCTGCTCAAGTTACGGAATAATCTTTCTCAAGCGAAGATGTGAAGAACATGAACAAAGTCGTAAAACATATTCAGCAAATTCAAAATGTATATCAGAAATATGTGAAACTTGATATCAATTCACTCCGCCTCAAGGAATATTCCGATTCATCATTTGCGAACAATGCAGACAATTCATCCCAGATCGGATTCATTATTCTTCTCGTGGACAAGTTCGATAACTGCAATATTCTTCATTTCTCAAGTCACAAAAGCCGGCGCGTTACCAGATCCGTTTTAGGAGGAGAGCTATACGCATTTGCAGATGCATTCGATATAGCTTACGTTATCAAACATGACTTAGAGTCAATAATTGGGAAGAAAATCCCAATCACAATGCTTACTGACTCAAAAAGTTTATTAACAAAAAGCTCATCGACATCTGAAAAGCGACTGATGATCGACGTTTCTGCAGTTCGTGAAGCCTACTCGAACCACGAACCGATGTTGGGTATATCACCTCCGCCAACAACCCCGCCGATTGTTTTACCAAAGTTAAGAACCGTGATGCTATGAACACAATTTTAAGTACTTTCACATGCGTTTTAGATATTGATCAACTAGTTATACGTGATTCTATGCGACAAATGTAAGCCATTCGAAAAGAGAAGAGAATTTGAGGATAAAGCTCCTCTCACCGTCCTTGTCAGACGGTGAGGAAAAGGGAGATGGAATGGACCATCTCATTATCTTTGGAGATGATGAGAAAGCGTCCTGCCTTCTCACCATTCCCGAGGATGGTGTGATGGCTGCTTACAATGCCACATTCATGCGAGCATGTTAGGACTCTAACTACCGAGAAAGACGACTAGATTCTTTCTTTATGAGTATAAAAGGAGGGAACAGAGCTCGGCCTTCGCCTCTCGTCTGTTCCCCAACCCATTATTATCATCAACTCTACCTCTTTAAGCAAAGGAATCATCCTTTTTGGGCCGCCCCTAGCTACCACTACAGGCCGCCCCTTTTTTTAACGTATTATTTCAAGACAGCCGGCGTGCAGAGCACGCCCTTCGCACTATCCTTGATCATGCGTTGCGAGACGGGGCTGCATAAGCAATGTCTATGCACACACGTGTTACGTTTACTTCTTTGCAAAATTATACATTTGATTGAGCTTCTGTGTACGGCTAATGCCACGGTCGACGGACCAATCTCAATGCTTGCGTTTGAAGCACGCACTGGAGCCAATTTTCTGTGCTATTGCGAGTCGAGAATAGCTTTATGCGGGAAAGAGCTAAACTTAACGACTTATTCGACGTACGGCAGTCAGTAACCGCGTGTAATGGCGCAGAGCGCATGTGCTCGTGTACTTGAGGTCCCTCCGCCGCTAATCATCACTCTCTATTTCGGATCTCGTCCAATAGATCTCCGGAGTCAGTAATCTACACTCGTTCTTCTTCTCTAAAGGTGCCAAGGCAGCGTACCAAAAATTCAAATTGGCGCCATCCCAATCTAAGAAATTTCCACTCGCCTTGAACACCATTTTCTTCCTCGTTAAGCAAACGTCCAGTATCATTGCGATTGTTTGTTTCCCCAATTCTTTTAAAATCTGTATGTTGTATGTATACGCCTTCTTTCTGCTCTTTGTACGCCCTATTCATCGCTATCATTCAAGTCACTAACTAAAGTCATCCTGCACGGTTTTTTAACCTTAATGAGCACGAATCGCTTTTCGATGGTTCTGCACATTTTGGTCACATTAAGAGGTTGTACGAATTGGAAACGGTCAAACATGGCGATCAGTGTCAAATGGATGTGTTTATGCGGGGTTAGGGTGAATTAGTGATATTTTTGGTGAGTTTGATGAATGGTTGGACTCACCCAGGCTCGTCCCATCGGACAAATCATCTACGGCTAGGATCGGATTGGTCTTGGTCTTGTCGTACTAAACGCAAACTCTGCGAGCTAAGTTTTGGAAAGTCTGGCAATTTACGGAAACTGAATGTCAACTGAACGCCGTAAAGAGAGTTGGAGAGTAATCGGACCAACCATTTCCCGAGGAGGAGAAAGGAAGTTTCTAATAGTTTCTGAAGAAGAAAATGGGCGATACATCCACATTATCGGATAGCGAGTCTACGGGACTTATTTCTAAGGAAACAGATATGAGCCTGTTTTCAAGGTCTCATTCAACGTGAGTCTCGATGGACACGAACAGGTCACACAGTGCTTCAAGCGGAGGAAGTGAAGTATCGTGATGACCTAGATGCTCCACTTCAGGATGTTTCTGTTACAGTTTAGCCTGGAGAACATTTGGAAAATGTTGGAAGGACTGACACCTGGAAGAGTTCTGTCATTCAATCCCTCTTCAAACTTTATAAACTCATCAGAATCCAAACTGTTATTGATGGACCTATATCTTCTTCACTTCATTTGTTTGACTTGCGTTTTGCCCTGGGTACCTAACGCAAGAACCAGTATGATTTTCGGGAGCTACTACTTCAAATCTGGACATGTTCAAAGAGCATTATGACAAAAAAATTCAAAGAGCCCTCGATGCTTGTGGTCGTCAGGGCACCATGAAAAGTAGGGTTGGGGTGGATTGGTTGGGGTGGATTTGATAATGCATGATCGTCTCGAACAAAATGCAATCAGGAATATCTAAAGTAAGGATAGCTTCTCCAGGCTCCTTCAATAAAATCAGCCTGAGTACTACTTCAACTTCCTTGTCAACTGACATGTAAGTCATGAATCTCTCCAAGGTAGCACTAGGAATGGGGCCGGGTGGGCAAGCTTGCTCTTGCTAGAACAGTTTCGACCCTTCGTGTTACATCACTGCTTATCCAACCAAGTCTTGCGCTCATTTCAGAAGCAACTACCATACTAGCAACGTATGACCCAGGTCCAGAATATCTGGCAGCCCACTTTCCTTGTCGTCAGGGCTGACGATATTTCCATTGTAGTTGCGACTTTGAATCATTGCATACTGCGTGGCATCTGGATCTATGCTTGAGGAACGCTCTACGTTTTGCTCGCACAACTCAAAAAAACGCCATTCATGGATAGTCCCATACTTGATAACTTCCACTGTACCGGCCGTGAGCTGACGGCCATCCAAGGTTTTTAGAACATAAGAATCAACGAAAACAGCCTTCGGTTGGTAAAACACTCATATTATGTTCTTCCCCATTGGGTGATTTAGGCCTGTCTTTTCACCAACAGATGAATCTACTATGACAAACAGTATAGTTGAGACCTGAGCAAGAAGAACACGTGTGCAGAGTAGGAACCAGCAAAGGCCTGCTCTTAGTGCGATAAGGACGCTCTTGCAATCAAGTCTGTGCTCCATACACACGTCCCAGATTTGAGGGACATATTCCAAAATTTTAAGCTATTCATCGTGAGGAAGAACAACATCAAACACTGAAACAATAGTACCTGGTACTGCGCTCTTATCTCGATTGAGATAAAGCAATGCTATGGTTGAATTGGTGGCAATGAGCACTTTATCGCCAGTAATAAACGGCTTGAAAGTATCAGGCTTAGAAATGACTCCCTCCGAAAAGAAAATGGGATACCTCCTGGAATCAGCGTCAAAATGAAGGGTAAATTCGCACTGAGCTATGGGAGTGGCTGCTGTCATTGTGACGCTAGGTGTGTTAAGTATACATCGTAAGCGTCCCCAAACGAGTGTCAGAACGCACAAAGATCTTTGGAAAGTGAAAACTTCGAGCTGGCGTCTGTTATTCACTGCTAGCGCAAGCATGAGAAATGCATTAGTTATTGCTAGCGGAACAATGAAAGATAGATCCATAGAGTTTGGATATGACGATTTCATAACTCTGTTTGTCTAACCACTCACCACTCAAAAACACCCTGCCCCTGTGTCGTTGTATATTGCGTTCTGTGCATATGTTGTACTACAAAGACTTTTTCAGAGAACTGGTGAAACGTTTTGCCCGAAGAAGATCTGACGTAGATCCCATATGAATGGAGGTCAAAGCAAAACCAAGCCTGACCCCCTAAAGCCCTCAAAAGACAAGGAAGATGGTTTAAAATTTGTGCCATGTGAACTTTATCTACTGGATAGTTCTAATTAATCTGGACATAATTTCGAGTGCTGTGTCTTGGGCTTCATTAATAAAAGTCCTACGTGGAGGTTGAGAGGGGGGTTCTGAGGATGTGAACAGAACATGGTCTGCTTGTTGGGATAAATCTGGAGATGATTGAGGGGTTGTTCTGGCCCGCTTGTCGTTCCGTTCTAAGCAGCTCTTCTTCCCACGTTGTGAACTTTGGCTTCCATGGTTTGGTGGAAAGATTCTTTCGAAACTGAATTCTTTCATCGAAAATGATGGATGCAGTATTGTTGGGGTGCTTCGTGCATGTTCTTGTCCCTCCCTGTGGCGAACTACGGTAGTTTTTCGTCCAAGAAAGGTGAGGTTAGATGCCTCTGGTTTTATTCAAAGGCTGCTCTGTCGTGGCTTAAGACAGAGCAGCAAAAGAACGCTGCGCGTAGGTACTGCTACCTACGGGTAAACCTACGCAGCGTTCGGGTGGAAGGAACCCTGTTTTCCATTTGGTTTCCGACTACCCATGCAGGGCCGGTAACAGCTACACTCCCGAAGTGGTGCCATAAAATTTCTGAAGGAAGTTGTGGTTCGACAGTGAGACACATTTCCTCCTTGAATATTAGATATAGATTCTCTTAAGAGACGTAACACGCCGTTTACTGCAACGCTACCGATTCCCGTTACCTGCCAATGCAAAGCGTCATACAGGATCTTACCCTCCATGTATGAATTATAGCCATCTACATCCTTCTATTTTCCGCTAATCTTGACGATACTGTCCTCAATTTGGAATACGTTTTCCTCCGTTGAGAATCACAGCTTCGTTAATCCCCACTTCAACTCTTCAATTTTGAAGCATCCGGTTTCGGACCGGAGTTGGGCGACGTATGAGAATGTCAGAAGGGAGGCATCTTTCTTCCAATAAAATGAAGTCAGGAACTGGAGTGGTATACAAAGCCATAAGATGTTTCACAGTTCTGGGAATCGGAGATGCTCTTCCTAATACACCACCGCATCATTTGACGGCAGGAAAAACCGATAGAAGACGGTTGTACACATGAACAGGTACCTATGAATTCCTCTTTTCCGTCATCAACTGACTCCTTGTACCTCTTTGCAAATTGCACCACAGTCTCACGAAAGGAACGCGTTTCTTCTTCCAGTATTGAGCTGTTTCTCGGTTAACTCAGATGGTGTCCCCATCTGAGCACGAATCGAGCCACTGGACCAATCGCTGGTTTAGACGCATTTGTGAGATTCCCTACAGCTGCTGGCCACGAATCCTGGCAATAATCCACACCCTCAGTCCTTGATAGAATGTAGTTCCGCGAAGGCTTAAAGGTCAGCCCCACGAAATGCGATAGAGCGTAGTTAGTGTAATCAGAGACCAATTCGTCCACCACTTTTACTGGTAGATAATTCTCTAGCTTGCCTTTTTATCTGTACCTTGCACTCTGTGATGACATCGTTCGTACAAGCTCGGATTTCCGTCTATCGGCTCGATCCTGAACCATACGGCGCACTTCCAATGGAACTTTGAAAAGCAGAATCTTCTATGATATAATGAGCTTCTTGTATGCAGAACTCGAAACTTTCGTGTAGCCATTTCCCTGAAAGAGGTATGGAGGAGGAATTGCTGCATTTCGGAAGCAAGAAACAAGCATATGTGGTTTTGTGTGGTACAGGTATTTGTACCAGAGTGGTAGACGTTCCCCGAACTGATGAAACTATTTAGACTCGAACAGTCTACTCCTCTCCAAGATCATCTGAGAGCGTTGTGACTTTCTCAAGTTGAACCAATCCTTCTGCATGTCCGGTATCCCATCCATTTGGTTGGTCTTCGAACACCAGGTGGCGACATTTCGCTTCTGATTCTCGTTGAGGTGCCATTCGTCCAGGCTGGTATACGAGGTGTAGAAGAGCTTCTCGGTGGCATTTATGCTTGCAGTATTCTTGTGCATAACTACCATCGCCTGGGATACAGGAATTACTAACTTGCAGTACGAAAGAACTCGTACCAGGTCTTCTTACATCTCAGAACACATGTAGCCCAAGAAGAACGTTAGCACATGACCGTCATAAGCGCGGCCATTTATGGTTAGCAACGGGAATCCGTATCTATTGGCTATCGCCTTGCAGTCAATTGATACTCCGGGAACAACTCCAAACTGCTGATGGTCCTACAACAATTTCCGAAACGAACAACAGGCGTACTTCATCTTCCAAGTTTCGTTTGCAGCCAAAACTTCCTTATGTCCCACGTCCTCTTTGCTTAGTGGAAAGAGCAGCTCATACAGTCTGACACATTCCAAGTGACTTGGGTTACTTGTCGATGACGCGTATCTTAGCTTCTTCCTCGTCATCACAGGGTTTCTCTTATGTTTGTACTTGTCTTCCAGGTACCGAATCGTATCCCTAGAGCCCATATGGAGGTTTTAGTCATGTGTATCGCTTCAGATGGCGTCTTCAATATCAAATGGCGGATGCTAAACGTATTAGCTGGCTCATGGTCATGTATACAGCCAGTTAGATTAGCCACGTAAACCTCCTCAGACTCGTTCGTTTGATGGTAAGAGACAACGGACATCGATTCATTTTGTTATTGTACTGCTTGCATTTCAACATTTCTTTCTTCAGAACTTTTCGATTGCTACCCTCCGCGCCTCAGCTTCTAGAAGACTTGCAATCCCGGGGTTTTTTGCGCTCTACGACACAGATTGAAGTCCTTACGAACAAATTGTATCCCAGACAGTCCGCGATGAACTGTATTGTTTTCAGGACAGAAATACCAGGAGCATCGGGTAGAAGGGTCTCCATATACGTGAGTACAGCATTCTTGAAGCTATTCTCCACACTCTCCTTTTGATACGGCCGTCTGCCGATTCTCTCCACTTGTACTTCCTTCCTTCCACAAACTTCCATGATTGTACTTCCCTAAGCTACTGTCATCAGATTTCTCATCACCTTTGTCCTCACTTCTTGCGTCAGACTCATAGAAAAAGCAGGATGGGACCTCTTCTTCATCATCGAAGAAACGATCAATGAGCGTAGCCTGTTGATCCACGTCAGATTGTTTGTCCGAAACATCGCCCGCATGCCCTAAGCCAGCCAGCCTCGAGAGTTCCACTCTCCTCGATCATATATGGTCTTATTTCGCCATTCAAAGCCCTCTGGTCCCGAGGGAGGCATAGCGTGTGAGAGGTGCCCTCGCTGACGAAATGTCGAGAGTTGTAATTGTTTTCAAAAGAAGGAAAGGGAAAATCGTATCTTACGTCACCGCTGACGTCAAAACCTTCATCGACCAGCTCTCCTGACCGTGCTACAACGTTTACGCCACCATCTGAAGCATACCCCATCGCTTCCTCAGGACTTTGTACGGTACCTTTCGATGCTTCTTGAGCATCACATTTGTCAAGAACTTCAGATTGGTGATTATTCCTACAACCTATTCGCACAATTTCTGACTTCACTGCCCCAAAGATTTTCGGCTTATTCGCGGGCCTAGAATCCCAGGTATTAGAAGCGGTTCTTTCTTCTTTGCGTGGGCAAGTAGTGCTGTATAATACGAAGGGACGAGGGTAGAAGTCCTCAGCTCCACTGGAAGTACCACATACCACGTCCTCATGAGGTCTGGTATCTGAATCACGAGAAAAGAGCGCTTTTTCCGTCTCTTGAGTGTAGCATGAAGAGTTGCTGTACAATTCGGCTCCCTCAAAGGACGGTATTGCTCCAAATTTGAATGAGAGACGCACCTGTTCTCCAATTTCCGTACATGTTCTTGCGAGTCTCTTAGGCGAGAGGCAAGAGGATGGGGAACAGCCTTGAACCTAGTCTTCACTGCACTGTCAGCACAGGGCATTTCCTCAGCCTTGTGCGTGTGGATCAGGTCCTTTCCTATAATCCAGCATTTATCCATCTGGTAGTACTTCGCTCGAATGTTAGAGCGACATTTAGATTTGTACTGGAGACAGGGTAGCTTTCCAGTTAGTAGGGGAGACGTTTTTGACTTAAGTTTCAGCATAACTGAAAAGTATTGAACGCCATAGAGGTAGCCATGCTTCTTTGCAGTATAAGCAACCAAAGCCGGAAGGTTAAATACCTTTGTGACACATTCCAAAGAAGCTTGCAGCACGTTGATGGACCTGTCGCATGATTTCTGTGCTGTGGCACCCTGAGACAAGTTAGGCTTCTGCTTACGGTATGGCTCACGTTCTCCAGAAAAATCTGGAGTGCATGGTTTCCTCTCAATTAGGGACAACGGGGCCATCTATGCGATTTCTGCTTCTCACGGAACGCCTTCCTCCAACAGTGGTTCCCCCTCAATTGTCACTTGCTATGTCTGATACTCATCTCGAGTGGTCTGCTGTGCATCTTGGGCAGGCGGGATTTCATTGTCAGCACGTCCCTAAGGCTGACCCTCTTCTTCAGCCAAATTGATGCAAGACACAATTCCCCCATGCGATCTAAGAGCCGCTCCATTTACAATATGAACACAAGGAGTCAAGTCCGGTGATGTAGATCCGTGAGATTCGGTTTGAATGTTTCCCTTCAGATCTTCAGCACAGTCATGAGATTGGTTCTCTCTATCCTGACTGACCTGTTGAACAAAATCCTGAGATTGATTCTCAACCCTCTCTCTGAGCTTTCTGGTCTCTGCGTCAGTTTGCAAGAAGGGAGCGGCGGTTTCTACCATACTCTGATCAGGAATTGCATGTGCTTCGGGGTTCTTTACATCCGGAATCCCCTTGGACTCTTTTTCCAAATCTTTCGCCACATGGTTTTCAGGTACTCGAGGAGATTCTCCCCTCTTCCCGGCACTGGATCCACGTCCCACAAGAAAGCTCCTTGACGTGCATCCGTCAATCAATGAGTTGATTACATCAGTTACCACAGCGGAGAACCTTACCTTTCGTTTCATACGAATTTTGATAGGTAAGCACACTCCACTGTCGCAGATGGTGTTAACATTTAGTTCTTGGAGTCGTTGACTGCGCTGTCGCTTCCTCACAGCACGTTCAATGTCTTCACCTTCCCCCAGCATTGCATCCCTCACTTTCGGCTCCGTACAACTTCAACATAAATGCTTGCTGCTTTCTGGCAGGTTTCCTGCTTCCGGACCACCTCCTCCCTGTACCACTGGCATCTCTGTATCCCTGTGTTTATCACTACCGTTTGCGCTGCGAATTTCGTTTCTGGCGTTCCGTTTTCTGCGTTGGCGGAGCTTTCCCTCTCTTTTCAGTCTGAGAAGATCCGTACGGTGCTCTGACCGAAGCTGAATTACCATAGTTTCGGTGACTTTTGATGCCCTTGGCCATGAATATGTGCAGTATACGCGTGTTTATGGACATCCAACGAATTCTATCCGTCAGCACTCGGCTGTACCCAAAGGCATACGTTCGCTTGGGAAGACAACCTTGATCTGCACTACGCATTGGGAAACTGAGATAACATGGCATACCCAGCTATGTGAATCTCTTTGTTTCTTGAAGCCTTTACCCTTTAGCATGTATCTTTGGCTTAATACCACTGCTCTTGTATTTTCATCACCTGAAAGGCAGAAGCGGAACAAGAGTGAGAACAGCTGTAGAATCTCAGGGTTGCAACTCATTCCGAGACTTTCCACAAACCACACAGACCATTGGTGCATCCTGGTCTTACTATTAACGAATCTCTTTCCTACTGAAGCTCCCCAATGAGTATTACACATGTTCAAGGGAACAGATACCGTATGTATGTCCCTTTCGCTATTTCATTTGAATGCAAACCACTTCTTAATTACATGGAAGTCCTGAGTTGGAATGTTTTTTCTCTCCTTTGATAATATTTGATAATCTCGTTATCATAACTTCAATTGAGCATAACTTAAATGCTTCACCTACCTGATGTATTATGTTCAAGATAACCACTAATATAAGCTCGGTGCAGAGCTGCAAGTCAGGCGTAAAACTATGCGAAAGTGAAACAGGGGTAGGTTCTCTAGTTTTAGCGAAATTCGAGCTAGAAGGTCTTTCACGACTTTTGACATTTGCCTACCTTGTGGACTCCCGTATTCGATTTTTATCTTTTCCTTTTTCTCGAAGTTACTCCAAAACGATGCAAACCAACCATGCTTGTCGTGATCTGAAGGTACGGTGACATTACGCGTAGTATGTAATTTGTTTTGTGCTGTTCTTGCATCGCTTGTTTTTATCTTTTCATCGAAATTCACACTTGTTTTCTCGTTCTTTATTCCCTGTTTCCGCTGTGAAACGTTCCCACAAGATATGAGCGTGATGTGGTTTCTACACGCAAATGATGTTAAAGATCGCCTTCAAGAGCCTATGGAAGTCGGCAACGTTGTCGATGTAGAAGGAAAACAGCGTTGCCTTTTCTAATGGCCAAATGGACGGTCATCACTGCCACATATATTTTACCTCGCGCTGACATGGCAGCTTTAAACAGGAGAGACAAGCGAAGTTTACTGACTCCGGGGATCTATAGGCTGAGATCGGAAATAAACCGCAATGATGGGCTGCGAGAAGATCTGAAGTGACACGAGCACATGCTCCCCACGCCATTGTTCGTCCATAATTTCGTGTAGTTTCGCCCTTTCCCGCTTTGAGCAGTACTTACAGGTTGTTCTCTATAGTCACACGAAATGATTCTCCACTTGCCTTGGGCTGATGGAAACCATGATGGCATTGAATGCCTATAAATTTACCAAGGTAACGCTTTACAGTTTAATGGGATTACCTACAACGAGATTGGCGCGTATGGTAAGTTACAGCAGTGTGCTCGGTGCAATGCCATTTCGCCTCGGAGGCATAGCATATTCTCGAACGTGGATTGGTGTAAGAGCTCTCACCCCGCATTGACCACCAACATCGCTTTTGACGGATCCACGGATCCACGTTGGCTGCATCATGGTGGTTTTGACAACTTTGTTAACCGAATGGTGTTCAGTGCACGTGTACAAAGGTACCTACGGTACCAGAGGCGCAGATAGTGCGTCCTGGTGTATTTGTGTGGTGCATTGCTGTAAGATTACAAATTAATCGGCTATGGCATGAACATCTGTGCATTATATCTCAACACCACCCCGTACTATAATGATTTACACATTTTAAAGTGGAAACGGCCTTCGCCCGTGGGCCACGCTGCGCGCCGCGTTGTTTTGTAGCTTTATGTATTTAGTAGCTTTCGGAGGCTCTCCGAGCACTTTGCTCGCTTGCGATCGCAATAGCGCTCGTAGAACCACGGAGCGCCGCGGCGCCTATAGTATGTGGAGCCGTAATGGTTTGTCTTTAGGTACGTAAATTGACTGCAGTGCCATGCAATGGTGAGAAAGCGCGACACGTTGCTTTGTGTAACTGGATGGCACTGCAGTCATTATGGGAGTGCCAGCAAGTAAGTAGCACGCTTTGCTGCTGCTGCTGCTGCTGAATGTTTTAAATGGTAGGGAGGCGTTGCGCCAAATGGGCTTTTTGTGTGCGCAAACAGGGGCGTGCAAGACGATTTTGTGGCGCAACGCCTCCATTCAATCAAGAACACCCGCCTCATACAGGAACAAATAATTATAATGGAGAGACAAGAGGAAGCGGCCTTCGGCCCTGGACGGCGCTGCGGTGAAGGAGTGATAAACAGCGGTGCTAAGAAAAAAGGTTGGAGAAAGCGAAAGCAGAAAAGCAAGTAGTTTAATTCAATAAATGAAGAACGCAAGAAATATGATCATGGTTGTGGAGGGATGCAGAACTGTATGGCTTCAGGCAGCATTGGGTTGGCGATGGCCACAGGCATGGGATGAATTGTGTGCGCTTTCGAGGATGTAAGCTGCGGGTCATGCAGGAGCAGCACATGGTCGTTTCTTCGAACGCGCGACAATGCGACATACAACTGACCGGCGCAGAAGAAGTTGGATCGCACATCCACAACCAAGCCATCCAACTTCTTTCCCTGTCCTTTGTGAACGGTAGCTGCAAATGCAAGACGAATGGGAAACTGCCTTCGAATCATGCGTATGTCTGCGAAAGAAAACTCGAAGTCGATACGATGCAGGAGCTGTCGTTCCAGCACCTGTCCATTCTCGTCGAATCGAGCCACCTGCATCGTAAACGCATCAACACGCACGACTACGAACAGCTTTCCGTTGACCACAGCCGGATGCAGCACGTTCCGAATGACCATAACTGGCACACCGATCTTCAAGTCCAAGTTATGAAGCGGTACTCCAGTAGGCGCATACTGATATGCAAACTCGGGGACGATAGTACTGGCGAAACCAGACTCTGGGTTCTGTCCACGAACAGGTTGCACGGTTTTCGCTGACGGAAGAGTGAAGCGCTCACCAGGAAACAGATCTAGCGCTGCCGCATTATGTTCCTCGACCAACTGTTTTGTGGAGGCAATGAGCATTTTGCTGAGATCCACATCCTCCTTACGTCGTGCTGTGAGCCACTTCCACAGGAATTGGTAGGCGGTTTGCATGCCATCGGTACATCTGAGTGGTAGTGGAGCGTTGTTGGATATTATGTTTCGTGCAATGGAACGTAACAGCGACGCAAATGCCGGATCATCGGCTTGGCGTACCTGTTCCGTGAGGTACAGCACTTGAACCGAGCACAATGTCCACAGATCACCGTTCCACGGGAATTCGTTGAGAATGTTTGTGTACACTCCTCTCACATTTCCACTTGGCTCGGCCTCTATGTACACCTGCGGCACCACTGGAAGCAGCTGGGAGAGGTCGCCCGATAGAACGATGGTCAAGCCCGCAAAGGGAGGTGGGTTTTCCATTCCACTGCAGCGAAGATCTTTGAGCATCGCATCCATGAGTTCGAAGAGCTTTCTTGAGACCATGGACGCCTCATCCAAGACGAGCAGGTGTATTTCGCGTAGCAGTTCTGCACGTTGAGATCGGGGACCTTACTTTGACAAAGTGGCTGTAGTGTTGCTTGTGCTGTCTCTATCAGCTACACCCAGTCCGAGAAGGCTATGTAAAGTGCGACCACCTTCGTACAACGAAGCTGCAATGCCTGTTGTAGCAGTCATTTCGGCAAGCATTCCTTCCGACTCAACGATATCACGAAGGAGGTGGAGCACGTATGTCTTTCCGGTTCCTGCGGATCCTTGCACAAAGAACACGTTTCCAGGAGTGCTTGTTCGCTCCTGCAGCGCCTGTCGTTGTTGCAATGCGGCAATGACGGTGTCAATGACTTGTCTTTGGCGAGGTTTTAAGGTGGCGTACCTTGACTGCAAAGTTGACCAATTTCGCACCACTCGTGCGTCTCGAGTTGTTGTAGCTCGATTCGCCTCAGTCAATGCTGTATGATCCTGCTATAGGTGTTGGGAGAAGAAGCTGTGATCGCAAAGCAGTCTTCCTCCGTGCCGGTCTGAGATCTCCACCACACTTCGATACATTTCTTGCTTTCGTTGCTGCTCATCTCCTGTATGTATGTCGCTACATAATGCCTCCCAGTTTTCGACGGCCATTTTTTCTGGGTCTGCGCCTTGTTGGTATAGTGTGACAACCAGACGTCGTAGCTCGGAGGGCGTGCTGTATATCTGAACTGCTTCTTGAAATGAAATATCAAACTCGGACCTGTCCGCGAGCAGTCCGCTTACAATTGCAGTTTCACGATACGTTCCATACTGCTGTCCGTTGAAAGTCCTTGCGCCTTCATAAGAGCTCGAGGCGTGATTCATGAGCAGCAAGCGCAGAGCAAGGAGCTCAATGTCGGACGGTGAAACACCTCTGATCCTTGCGACACACTGCTCGTCTTCCGTGCGCTCTACCACGTACGTGGGCGGATCGCAGTCGTCTGTGGGCACCTGAGTGCTGTCTCCGTCGTATTGGTTAAGCTCGCGGGCTGGAAGCGTGCGATACAATCGAACTTTTTCAAAGTACGAAAGGTAGTCGAGGTTTTCGTATGCTTCGGGCCTTGCAAAGTATCTCTCCAACGTAGACGGTGGCGATGCGGAATGGATATGATTTGGACCTCTGAACAGAAACGTTCGCTCTCCTTCCAAGTAAATGGCCAGTCGCTCTACTTGTGGTACGATGTGAACATGTCGAAACTCGAAAGTTCTCCAAGCTGCATTGACAGTGCCCACCACACGTGCTCGCATGTATGCACGAATGTAGTTCTGCACCTGCGACTCTTGTTGCTGCACGTTGTGTGTTTCTGTCTCATTAGCACCACTCACGTTGAGCACCACCTCCTGAGCTTTGGGCTGCTTAAACGCGTACTTCATCAGATAAGCCACTGCGCCCCCTCCTTGCGTGCGCTCTACGTTGATATGAGAGCGGTACTTCTTGGTCAGAGTTGGGTTGTACGGCGCTATCTTGAGGTCATGTTGCCTTCTTCTGCAGTAGACCACGCGATTCGTGCCTTCTTCAATGTACGTCTCTGGCACAATCATGTTGCCGTCATATCCAAACTAGCAACGCCCAGCGCGATTCCGGCAATAGGTGGAGTGGCGGTGCCTGTGCATGGAACGAATGAAGGCATGCAACGCGTCGTCTTGGCCTGAAAGGGGAAGTTCTGCACGAATCAGATCGTCTATCACATCAACGTCTTCAATCACGCCTCCTTAGAGCCACACGAGCATGTGGTGATGAGGCACATTGCGCTCCTGAAACTCGAGCTTTGATGCAAGCCCCAGGCACTTCAATCCGAAGATTTGCTCCAAGTTCTTCTCCAATTCCTTCATGAAGTCGTTTGCGTACTGGTTGTACACCCTTGCAGTCAGATCAGGTTGGTCAAACGGTCGAGGGCGGTTACTCTGTGCCGTAAATGTGCTCCGATTGCTGGTATCCATACCAAGGCGCTGGATGTCCTCTCTCCAGATGTTCATGGTGATTTTAATGAAGAGAGAAGGCGGTCCTCTCCGCGCTACGATCGCCTGTACATCCATGCGCTTGTTCTTCCAGTACGCTGCTGAGTTGACCGAGTCATCGGGCAGAAATATGCGTCCTATTTGTGCGAACTGTGATGGTGAAACATGACCTGTTTGTTGTTGTGCTTGCTGGATCTCCTGCTCTTGTACAATACATGCCTGTTGTGGTCTCTCTATTAAACGTAGTTGCATGTCCTCAATGTTTGTGTGCGTGCGTAGCATCCACATCTGCATCAACGTTCCACTGTTTAGGAGGATGTTGTCTGAGTACAGACGTCGCTTCGCGTTCTCAGCCCAGGTGAGCTTTCGGAGCTTCCACTCGTTAACTCTGAGACCTGAAATTTGCTGTGTGTAGTTCCTTGCATGCAGAAACAGGCCGATGTCAAACGATTCGTGCTGATCACCGTACGGGTAGAGAAGAGGGCAAGTGCCCTTCTCTGCAAGTTTGGATGCCGGTTTTAGAAGTCGGTACCGCACGTGCGCATTGTTTGCGACATTCACAGTCGCCTCTGCTCCAGCAGCAGCAGCACTCGTCACTACAGCGTGCTCTTCAGTTACGGTTCCTTCTACCAAGCGCGGTACCTGGTACTCCACTCGGTACAGGCCAGTCGGATCAACCACGAGCGTTCTCATCATGGTTGGACCCCCACCAGGAACATCTTCAGGGAGAGGACCAGCCCCTGCATCAGAAGCACTGACTGTACCACTTCGGGTTCCTTCCTATCCACGTACAGCTACTCCTTGTTCCGCTGCTTGCACGCTGATATCCACGGCAGTCTCTGCATTTTGTTGTTGTTGTTGCTGTTTCGTGCTAAGCAAGGATCGGTAACGTTCGCGCACCACGTCTGGCTTCGGCTGGATCACATCGTACAATTTGCGTACGATGTCTCTTACGTTGATGTCCTGAATGAACGCACGCGGATTGGCACGCGCATAGTGAGATAGATCCAAGGAAGGTGGTCCGGTACCCCATAGAAAGCTGTAGCGCGTGTTGTTCTGGTTCTGCGGGAGCAGAGCGAGAGCTGCGTTGCCCTCAAATCTGAGAAAGGAGGGACCGCCTCCCGTCACATACGACATGTCCACGAAAGCTTGCGTCGTCGCGAAGAGCGTACTCAAGTTGAGGAAATGGCTGTGAAAGGCTCTCAGGCCATAACGACTGCAAACCAACTCGCTGCTATGCCTTCTGCGGAACGTGACGCCCCATCCTAACATTCTTTTCATTCCACAGCACACTCCGTTGCTCTCTTTGCCAAGCAAAACGCATCTGCAGAACTTGCAGCTATGAATTCTCAATATCCAGTCCGGGTAAGTGCAGGAGGAGAGCGTGTGTGCGTGCTCGCCGCATCTTCCGCATCGCCTTTGACCCGCAGTGGAATGCGTGTCAAATTATGGAATGCTTGCACGGATGGCTGGATCATTCCAAGCCTCATCTGCCACGGTATCCCAAGCATAGTACACGCGATACAGTCCTCGATCCGGACATCCAGCACACTGCATGATCGTCGAATCAAGCTGTTGCTGTGGCTGATACTGCGGCTGGTGTGAGGGAGGCGGTGTGAGCACACCCTCTTCCACCGCCATCGGAATGGGCATCTGTTGTTCTTCCTGTTCAGCTTGTGGCAGCGCAGGCTGCGGCGGCGGGTGTGAGAGAGACGGTGTGATCTCATCCTCTTCCACTTCTATTGGGACTGGCATCTGTTCTTCCTCTTGCTCAGCTTGTGGCAGAGCAGGCTGCTGTGGCGGCGGTGGTTACAGCGGTGGCTGTGAAGGAGCAGGGATGATCTCATCCTCTTCCACTTCCATCGCAACAGGCATCTGTTCTGCACGCATCGGTGGGAGAGGGGGAGGCATCGGAGGCGGTGGAATGTGACTTGTAAATCCTCTCACACACTTCAGAAACCCAAGAATTGGGCACGAAGTTGGTAAACCTACTGCAACGGACCAACTGGCTCCAGCGGCGCTTGTGCTATCTGCAGCTGCAACCGAAGTAGTTGCAGGAGTAATTTCGTCCTCTTCCACGGCTGGAACAATGGGTCCTTGCACGTGCGCTCCGCTCTCATTTAGCGGCATGTCATCTGGAGCGGGAGGAACTGGTAATCGTCGAGGTCGTCCAGCTCCTGGCCTTGCGCCGCGTGAGTTCACTCTGGCCCCTCCCGAATTGGCTCTGGCACCACCGGAATTGGCTCTGGCCCCTCCTGAATTGGCTCTGGCGCCTCCAGCGTTTGCTCGAGCACCTCCAGCATTCTGTCTGGCGCCTCCGGAATTGGCTCTGGCACCTCCAGAATTATCTCTGGCACCTCCGGCATTGGCTCGATCACCCCCGGTATTGGCTCTTGCACCTCCAGAATTGGCTCGTGCACCTCCAGAATTGGCTCTTGCACCTCCAGATTCGGCTCGTGCACCTCTAGGATTAGCTCTGGCTCCTCCAGAATTTCTTCGAGCACCTCCAGAGTTCAGTGTGGCCCCACCAGAGTTTGGACGTGGACCTCCTCGCGTCATTTCAATTTACCAAAAATAAAAAAACAATTCTATTCGTTTAAATCGGTAAAACATTTGCCAGAGTTCCAGAATAATTTCCAACATAATAAAATTTTGAGTGTGAAAAAATGGTTCCAGTTTGTGGCTTTGCAACACCAGGCCTAGTCGCATGCAGCAATTAAAGAAATTGCTGCAAGGCTTATATTTACCCGTTGCAGTCGTGCGCAGCACAGGGACTCTCGACACACTCCTGTTGGATTATGACGGGCGGAGTGTGCCCAGCCGGTTTTCAAGCCGTTTGATGTTTAACCCGCGTCCGGTTGTAAGGATTGGTCTGCCTTTACTCAAACACCGAAGTGTGCTTTCCGGCCCCAAGAGGTACGACACGGTGGCCGCCCCGGACCCTGCACAGCAAGCTGTTTTTAGGTCCGGTAAACCCTTAGACTTCCTGATCGCCGTCAAACGACCAGTATACCACAGAGGAGCACCTGACCTTTCCCAGATCCGTGGTACTTAGTGGGTTACTCTTGTGGCGACCTGCACACGAGCTCGGCATTGCCTAGGTCCCAGGACAGCAAACAGTGCCCAAAGTAGCAAAAGGTTACGACACTGCGCTATTGGCCAGCCTGAAATGGGAGGTGAAAGTAGTGGTTAGGGTCAGCAAGCGAGATGCTTTTTGCACTGCGCCAGTGCAGTATATATGCTATGTGCATTGTGCTGCACTGGCGCAGTGCAAAAAGGCAGCCACGTGTCGTGCAAGCCAGGTACTGCTGAGTGGCTGGCACTGCAGTCTTTTACTGTAGTGCCAGCCACTGATACTGTAGTGTCAGCCACTGATACTGTAGTGCCAGCCACTGAACAGCAGCGGCAGTCAACATGCAGCAGCAGCCAATAAGCTCTGGGCTTTGCTGCTGCTGCTGCTGGTGGTGTTGAATTTTTTGAATGGAAGGGAGGCGTTGCGCCAAGAGAGGTTTTTGCACTCGCGTACGGGGGCGTGCGGGCGTGTTTACTGGCGCAACGCCTCCCGTCAGTCAACAACACCCCCCTCATACATGTGTAAATCATTATAGTACGGGTTGGTGTTGGGACAAGTGGAAACGGCCTTCGGCCGTGGGCGGCGCTGCGCGCCGCGTTGTGTTTGTAGCTTTGTGTATTTCGTGGCGTTCGGAGGCTCTCCGAGCACTTTGCTCGCTTGCGCTCGCAATAGCGCTCGTAGAACCACGGGGCGCCGCAGCGCCTAGAGTATGTGGAGCCGTAGGGATTTGTGTTTAGGTGCCTAAATTGACTGCAGTGCCAGCCAATGATGAGAAAGCGCGACACGTTGCTTTGTTTAACTGGATAGCACTGCAGTCATTACGGGAGTGCCAGCCAGTAAGCAGCAAGCTTTGCTGCTGCTGCTGAAATTTTTAAATGGTAGGGAGGCGTTGCGCCAAATGGGCGTTTTGCATGGGCAAACCGGGGCGTGCAAGACGATTTTGTGGCGCAACGCCTCCATTCAATCAAGAACACCCCCCTCATAGAGGAACAAATACTTATAATGGAGAGATGAGGGGGGCGTTGTTGATTGATGGGAGGCGTTGCGCCAAAAAATCCCCTTGCATGCCCCCTTCAGTGCATGCAATTTTCACGCCTCCCCGCCAATCAAAAAATTCAGCAGCAGCAGCAGCAGCAAAGCTCAGAGCTCATTGGCTGCTGCTGCATGTTGACTGCTGCAGCTGCTAAGTGGCTGGCACTGCAGCAGTGCCACCCACACCGCTGCACAGTGGCTGGAACTGCAGTTATTTTGGCAGCGCCAGCCAGTTAAAATCTACTGTACTCGACATATACTCTGCAGTGCCAGCCAATCACTAACGCGCGGGCGCTCCAGTGCAACTCTATTCCATATTCACTCTCAGCGCCGCAGCCCTAATTGGTTTGCAGGCCGTTTGCGAGCGATAGCGAGCAGAAACGGCCTGCAGATCCCCAAAGCCACCCTTACTCAGCGGTGCGCAGCGCCGCCCGCGGCCGAAGGCCGCTTCTACTTGTCTCTCCATTATACGTATTTGTTCATGTATGATGTGGGTGTTCTTGATTGAATGGAGTTGGTGCGCCAATAAACCACCCTGTATGCCCCTCTACACGCATGCAAAACGCCCATTTGGTGCAATGCCTCCCTACTATTTAAAAAATTCAGCAGCAGCAGGAGCAGCAAAGCTTCCTGCTTACTGGTTGGCACTCCCATAACGACTGCGGTGCCACCCAGTTACACAAAGGAACGTGTCGCGCTTTCTCATCATTGGCTGGCACTGCAGTCAATTTTGGGCACCTAAACAAAACCCCTAAGGCTCCACATACTCTAGGCGCCCCGGCGCCCCGTGGTTCTACGAGCACTAATGCTAGCGCAAGCGAGCAAAGTGCTCGGAGAGCCTCGGAACGCTACTAAATACACAAAGCTACAAAAACAATGCGGCGCGCCGCGCCGCCCACGGCCGAAGGCCGTTTCCACCTGTCTCTCCATTATAAGTATTTATACGCGTACATGTATGAGGGGGTGTTCTTGATTGAATGGAGGCGTTGCGCCACAAAATCGTCTTGCACGCCCCCGTTTGCGCATGCAAAACGCCCATTTGTCGCAACGCCTCCCTACCATTGAAAACATTCAGCAGCAGCAGCAGCAGCAAAGCGTTCAGTTAATTAGCTGCTGCTGCTGCATGTTGACTGTGCAATGGCTGCTGAATGGCTTGCCATACAATCAAATTGTAGTGCCAGCCACTCAGCAGCAGAAACCCAGCGGTTCATTCCGACACGTGAGAAATTGCACTGCGCCAGTGCAGTGCATTCCAACACGTGGCAAATTGCACTGCGCCAGTGCAGTGCATTCCAACACGTGGCAAATTGCACTGCGCCAGTGCAGTATATACTGAAGTTTCATTGCAGACATGCCTGCAAGAGACGTATATACTGAACTGGCGCAGTGCAAAAAGCATCTCGCTTGCTGACCCTAACCAGTACTTTCACCTCCCATTTCAGGCTGGCCAATAGCGCAGTGTCGTAACCTTTTGCTACTTTGGGCACTGTTTGCTGGCCTGGGACCTAGTCAAGGCCGAGCTCGTGTGCAGGTCGCCACAAGAGTAACCCAATAAGTACCACGGATCTGGGAAAGGTCAGGTGCTCCTCTGTGGTATACTGGTCGTTTGACGGCGATCAGGAAGTCTAAGGGTTTACCGGACCTAAAAACAGCTTGCTGTGCAGGGTCCGGGGCGGCCACTGTGTCGTACCTCTTGGGGCCGGAAAGCACACTTCGGTGTGTGAGTAAAGGCAGACCAATCCTTACAACCGGACGCGGGTTAAACATCAAACGGCTTGAAAACCGGCTGGGCACACTCCGCCCGTCATAATCCAACAGGAGTGTGTCGAGAGTACCTGTGCTGCGCACGACTGCATCGGGTAAATATAAGCCTTTCAGCTAATTTTTTTAATTGCTGCATGCGACTAGGCCCGGTGGATGCAACGCAACAAACTGCAACCAGTTTTTCACTTTCAACTTTGTGTTCTATTGGGAATTATTCTGGAACTCTGGCAAATTTTTTAACGGTTTAAAAACATAGAATTGTTATTTTCTTTTCTTTGGTAAATTGAAATGACGAGAGGAGGGCGACGTCTGAACTCTGGTGGTGTACGATCTAACTCGGGAGGTGCCAGGTTGAACGCAGGTGGTTCAACGCAAAACGCTGGTGGTCGTCGCGTCGGCAGTGGTGGAGCACGGGCAGGAGCTGGAAGACCCCGAAGAGCACCCGCTCTTCCAACTCCAGATGAGTTGGGAGTAAATGAGAGCGGAGCACACGTTCAAGGACCTATTCTTCCAGCGGTTGAAGAAGACGAAATTACTCCTGCACCTACTTCGGTTGCAGAAGTAGTTAGCACAAGCGCCGCTGGAGCCAGTGGGTCCACTGCCACAGATCTACCAACACCATGCCCAATTCCTGGATTTCTGGAGTTTGTGAGAGGCCTTCCAAGTCACATTCCACCGCCTCCGATGCCTCCCCCTCTCCCACTGATGCCTGCAGAACAGATGCCTATTGCGATGGAAGTGGAAGAGGATGAGATCATCCCTGCTCCCTCACAGCCACCGCCACCACAGCAGCCTGCTCTGCCACAAGCTGAACAAGAGAAAGAACAGATGCCAGTCCCGATGGAAGTGGAAGAGGATGAGATCACCCCGGCTCCCTCATACTCGCCGCCGCAGCCTGCGTTGCCACAAGCTGAACAGGAAGAACAACAGATGTCCATTCCGATGGAGGGGGAAGCGGATTAGATAAGACCGGCTCCCTCACACCAGCCGCAGCATCAGCCACAGCAACAGCTTGATACGACGGTTATGCACTGTGCTGGGCGTCCTGATCAAGGACTCTATCACGTGTAATATGCGTGGGATTCCGTGGCAGCTCAGGCGAGGAATGATCCGGCCATACGTGCAAGCGTGCCGGAGTTTGAGACGCTTCCCACTGCAGTTCAAAGGCGATGCGGAAGATGCGGCAAACACTCACACGCACTCTCCTCCTGCCCGTACGCCGAGTAGACATTGGAAATTCATAGCTGCAAGTATTGCAGTTGTGTTTTGCTTGGCACAGAGGTCACTGGAGTGTGCTATGGAATGAAAAGAATGTCAGGATGGGGCGTCACGTTCCGCAGAAGGCATAGCAGTGAGTTGGTTTGCATGGTAGAAGGAACCGTAACTGAAGAGCACGCTGTAGTGACTAGTGCTGCTGCTGCTGGAGCAGAGGCGACTGTGAATGTCGCAAACAATGCGCACGTGCGGTACCGACTTCTAAAACCGGCATCCAAACTTGCAGAGAAGGGCACTTGCCCTCTTCTCTACCCGTACGGTGATCAGCACGAATCGTTTGACATCGGCCTGTTTCTGCATGCAAGGAACTACACACAGCAAATTTCAGGTCTCAGAGTTAACGAGTGGAAGCTCCGAAAGCTCACCTGGGCTGAGAACGCGAAGCGACGTCTGTACTCAGACAACATCCTCCTAAACAGTGGAACGTTGATGCAGATGTGGATGCTACGCACGCACACAAACATTGAGGACATGCAACTACGTTTAATAGAGAGACCACAACAGGCATGTATTGTACAAGAGCAGGAGATCCAGCAAGCACAATAACAAACAGGTCATGTTTCACCATCACAGTTCGCACAAATAGGACGCATATTTCTGCCCGATGACTCGGTCAACTCAGCAGCGTACTGGAAGAACAAGCGCATGGATGTACAGGCGATCGTAGCGCGGAGAGGACCGCCTTCTCTCTTCATTACAATCACCATGAACATCTGGAGAGAGGACATCCAGCGCCTTGGTATGGATACCAGCAATCGGAGCACATTTACGGCACAGAGTAACCGCCCTCGACCGTTTGACCGACCTGATCTGACTGCAAGGGTGTACAACCAGTACGCAAACGACTTCATGAAGGAATTGGAGAAGAACTTGGAGCAAATCTTCGGATTGAAGTGCCTGGGGCTTGCATCAAAGCTCAAGTTTCAGGAGCGCAATGTGCCTCATCACCACATGCTCGTGTGGCTCTAAGGAGGCGTGATTGAAGACGTTGATGTGATAGACGATCTGATTCGTGCAGAACTTCCCCTTTCAGGCCAAGACGACGCGTTGCATGCCTTCATTCGTTCCATGCACAGGCACCGCCACTCCACCTATTGCCGGAATCGCGCTGGTCGTTGCTAGTTTGGATATGACGGCAACATGATTGTGCCAGAGACGTACATTGAAGAAGGCACGAATCGCGTGGTCTACTGCAGAAGAAGGCAACATGACCTCAAGATAGCGCCGTACAACCCAACTCTGACCAAGAAGTACCGCTCTCATATCAACGTAGAGCGCACGCAAGGAGGGGGCGCAGTGGCTTATCTGATGAAGTACGCGTTTAAGCAGCCCAAAGCTCAGGAGGTGGTGCTCAACGTGAGTGGTGCTAATGAGACAGAAACACACAACGTGCAGCAACAAGAGTCGCAGGTGCAGAACTACATTCGTGCATACATGCGAGCACGTGTGGTGGGCACTGTCAATGCAGCTTGGAGAACTTTCGAGTTTCGACATGTTCACATCGTACCACAAGTAGAGCGACTGGCCATTTACTTGGAAGGAGAGCGAACGTTTCTGTTCAGAGGTCCAAATCATATCCATTCCGCATCGCCACCGTCTACGTTGGAGAGATACTTTGCAAGGCCCGAAGCATACGAAAACCTCGACTACCTTTCGTACTTTGAAAAAGTTCGATTGTATCGCACGCTTCCAGCCTGCGAGCTTAACCAATACGACGGAGACAGCACTCAGGTGCCCACAGACGACTGCGATCCGCCCATGTACGTGGTAGAGCGCACGGAAGACGAGCAGTGTGTCGCAAGGATCAGAGGTGTTTCACCGTCCGACATTGAGCTCCTTGCTCTGCGCTTGCTGCTCATGAATCACGCCTCGAGCTCTTATGAAGGCGCAAGGACTTTCAACGGACAGCAGTATGGAACGTATCGTGAAACTGCAATTGTAAGCGGACTGCTCGCGGACAGGTCCGAGTTTGATATTGCATTTCAAGAAGCAGTTCAGATATACAGCACGCCCTCCGAGCTACGACGTCTGGTTGTCACACTATACCAACAAGGCGCAGACCCAGAAAAAATGGCCGTCGAAAACTGGGAGGCATTATGTAGCGACATACATACAGGAGATGAGCAGCAACGAAAGCAAGAAATGTATCGAAGTGTGGTGGAGATCTCAGACCGGCACGGAGGAAGACTGCTTTGCGATCACAGCTTCTTCTCCCAACACCTATAGCAGGATCATACAGCATTGACTGAGGCGAATCGAGCTACAACAACTCGAGACGCACGAGTGGTGCGAAATTGGTCAACTTTGCAGTCAAGGTACGCCACCTTAAAAACTCGCCAAAGACAAGTCATTGACACCGTCATTGCCGCATTGCAACAACGACAGGCGCTGCAGGAGCGAACAAGCACTCCTGGAAACGTGTTCTTTGTGCAAGGATCCGCAGGAACCGGAAAGACATACGTGCTCCACCTCCTTCGTGATATCGTTGAGTCGGAAGGAATGCTTGCCGAAATGACTGCTACAACAGGCATTGCAGCTTCGTTGTACGAAGGTGGTCGCACTTTACATAGCCTTCTCGGACTGGGTGTAGCTGATAGAGACAGCACAAGCAACACTACAGCCACTTTGTCAAAGTAAGGTCCCCGATCTCAACGTGCAGAACTGCTACGCGAAATACACCTGCTCGTCTTGGATGAGGCGTCCATGGTCTCAAGAAAGCTCTTCGAACTCATGGATGCGATGCTCAAAGATCTTCGCTGCAGTGGAATGGAAAACCCACCTCCCTTTGCGGGCTTGACCATCGTTCTATCGGGCGACCTCTCCCAGCTGCTTCCAGTGGTGCCGCAGGTGTACATGGAGGCCGAGCCAAGTGGAAATGTGAGAGGAGTGTACACAAACATTCTCAACGAATTCCCGTGGAACGGTGATCTGTGGACATTGTGCTCGGTTCAAGTGCTGTACCTCACGGAACAGGTACGCCAAGCCGATGATCCGGCATTTGCGTCGCTGTTACGTTCCATTGCACGAAACATAATATCCAACAACGCTCCACTACCACTCAGATGTACCGATGGCATGCAAACCGCCTACCAATTCCTGTGGAAGTGGCTCACAACACGACGTAAGGAGGATGTGGATCTCAGCAAAATGCTCATTGCCTCCACAAAACAGTTGGTCGAGGAACATAATGCGGCAGCGCTAGATCTGTTTCCTGGTGAGCGCTTCACTCTTCCGTCAGCGAAAACCGTGCAACCTGTTCGTGGACAGAACCCAGAGTCTGGTTTCGCCAGTACTATCGTCCCCGAGTTTGCATATCAGTATGCGCCTACTGGAGTACCGCCTCAGAACTTGGACTTGAAGATCGGTGTGCCAGTTATGGTCATTCGGAACGTGCTGCATCCGGCTGTGGTCAACGGAAAGCTGTTCATAGTCGTGCGTGTCGATCAATTTACGATGCAGGTGGCTCGATTCGACGAGAATGGACAGGTGCTCGAACGAAAGCTCCTGCATCGTATCGACTTCGAGTTTTCTTTCGCAGACATTCGCATGATTCGAAGGCAGTTCCCCATTCGTCTTGCGTTTGCAGATACAGTTCACAAAGGACAGGGAAAAACCTTGGATGGCTTGGTTGTGGATGTGCGATCCAACTTCTTCTGCGCCGGTCAGTTGTATGTCGCATTGTCGCGCGTTCGAAGGAACGACCATGTGCTACTCCTACATGACCCGCAGCTTACATCCAAAAATGCGCACACAATTCATCCCATGCATGTAGCCATCGACAACCCAGTGCTGCCTGAAGCCATTCAGTTCTGCATCCCTCCACAACCATAATCATATTTCTTGCGTTCTTCAGTTATTGAATTAAACTGATGGCTTTTCTGCTTTTGCTTTCCTCACCCTCTTTTTTCCTCACCGCTGTTTATCACTCCTCCACCGCGGCGCGCAGCGCCGCCCACGGCCAAAGGCTGTTTCCACTTTCCTCTCCATTATAAGTATTTACGAGGCGTTACGCCACAAAATAGTTTTGCATGTCCCCGTTTGCGCATGCAAAACGCCCATTTGGCGCAACGACGCCCTACCACTTAAAACATCCAGCAGCAGCAGCAGCAGCAAAACTTGCTGCTTACTGGTTGGCACTCCCATAATGACTGCAGTGCCAGGCAGTTACAAACAGCAACGTGTCGCGCTTTCTCATCATTGGCTGGCACTGCAGTCAATTCAGGTACCTAAACAAAATCCATAACGCTCCACATACAGTAGGCGCCCCTGCGCCCCGTGGTTCTACGTGCGCTATTGCGAGTGCAAGCAAGCAAAGCGCTCGGAGAGCCTGCGAACGCTACTAAATACACAAAGCTACGAAAACAAAGCGACGCGCAGCGCCGCCCACGGCCGAAGGCCGTTTCCACTTTTCTTCTAACCTAACTAAGGATTTGTGCGACAACGACCCTCGCCCCCCTTAAAAAATTAGTAAAATGCATGGTTTCGTTTTTATGGCGCAAACTGCGCCAGCACCCAAAATCTTGCTTCACGTTCATTTTTTGAGCTTTTTGGTTCGCTAACTTTTTGCGCCAATGATAATCAAACGTTTTGGACAACCAAAACGTTTGATTCTCAGGTTTGTAACTGCTCAAGCTCCGGCCCTACCACTCTTTCCTGCAGGCAAGATAAAGACGTCACAACTGCAGGAAAGAATGGTGGGGCGGCCCTACCACTCTTTTCTGCAGGCAAGATGCAGACGTCACAACTGCAGCAAAGTGTGGTAGGGCGGCACTACCACTCTTTCCTGCAGGCAAGATGCAGACGTCACCACTGCAGGAAAGAGTGCTAGGGCCGAAGGCCCTTCTTACCCTTGTTGACCAATAATATTTTGGTTATGAGGATACAGTGAGTACTACTATATAGTGCTACCCTCGTACAATACCGAGATGGTGGCACTATACCGAATTGGGAAATATATAGTTCAGAGCAAAACTACTTACAATATAGCTACTCCAGCATCTCGGTAATCAACAACTGTCGCGTACTACCAGAAACCTCCCGTCTTTTTGCTCGCAAGAACCCTTGCCTTGCCTTTCGCAACGAGTAGGAGACGTCGGAAAGGTTACTGTCAAACGCCCATTTCTCTAATTTGCGCAGTTTGACGATTATCTCAGCTTCAGGGGGCAACGCTTCCGCCATAATAGTGTCCCCATCATCATCAGACTTTACTTCAGGCGATGATGCGCTCTCTACCGCTCTCAGTTCGTCAAAATACAGAGCATCTTCGACCACAGCCTCACTCACTAGTGAGTTCTCTTCAATCGTCAACCAGCGCTCGACCTGTTCTTGATTCACAGGTTCAAACACTTGTTCATAAAAGGGATCACGGCGATCCAGTGAAATGCTAAGCTGCTCCACCATCTTAGTCATAGCCTTCACGTCCTCACTGTTTTGCGTATTAGACATCTTTCCTTCACTGGACGTGATATCGCAGGCATGTGGCAATGGTAACACATTAGCTTTCACCCAACACCGTGCAATGGTTGATTGCGAAACATTACTCCAAGACTCCTCCACCATTTTGGAAACATCAAGAAGGTGAGGATCATGCCCCTCGTCGATTCCCTTCATTCCTGCAATCAGAGCCCGATTGCTCTCTCGCCTTTGCTGCCGCGTCTCGATGTCCAGCACTATCTTGCGCAGTAGCAGCCCGCGATACCGCACTTTCCAAGCAGCAATTATGCCCAAATCCATGGGCTGATGAATAGCGGTACAATTCGGAGGAAGTGTCATGATAGTGACTTGGTTACGGCTATCCTTCAAGTCAGTACCGTGTGGCCCACAGTTATCCATAAGAAGAACGCAAGGACGGGATGTTGCTTTGCGAATAAATGGTAGAAGTACTTCATAGAACCACCGTTTAAACGTTAACGAATCAGACCAAGAGTTCTTTTGACTGAAGTAAGGCACCGGAGGTTGGCCAAGACGGAAACAGCGAGGGTTTTTTGCTTTGCCTATAATCGCCATTGGAAGCTTCCGCGAACCGTCTCCGTTGGTACAGACATAAGCTGTGATTCTATCCTTCGACTTCATGGCCTTAGTTCCGCGAATTGTTTTCCGGTTCTCCTCTTCTGTTATATACGTACGGCGAGGCAAAAGTTTGTAGAATAACCCTGTCTCTTCAACATTATAAATGCAATCCACATCGTAACTGCGCAGCTTTGCTTTCAGCTCTGACATTTTGTCCGCAACTTGTGCAGCAGATGCACTCCCGCCTTCGCCGTGAAGAACAACGGAGCGCAACGCATGTCTGCGTATGAAGTTCTGAACCCAACCAATCGATGCCGTAAACTTGGACAGTTTGTGATGTTCTAAGATTTGATTGCTCGCTATGTTCTTTTCCAGATTGTCGCGTATCATAAGCGCCTTGTGCTGTAACACAGCTTGCGTGATTGGCAACTTGCAGCATCGTGCAAAGTTAACGAATATTAGAAGTTCATCTTCGATTTTGGGAAACGCAGGGGGCCGCAATGATTTTCTTTGCAGCGATAGGGAAGTTGTTTCAGCAAGTTAAATGATTCGCGATGCATTCTTCTTAAGATTGGTTGCCGTTCGACGGGAAATAGAGAATTTCTTCATCACGGTGGCTGCGGAGATGCAAGAGCTTAGCGACCGAGCGGCTTCAATCTTCGGAGAAAGATCTAGACGTGTTCGTCTCGTCTTGGGATTAGTGCGTGATGGTGCCATCTTTCGAGCTTGGTCAGATGGAGAAGCGTTCGTCTCATCGGGGGAACGTTTGGAAGCCCTGGTGTGGGTGCTAGGAAGGAATCTGTAATGGGTTTGCTTGTTTTGGCGGGGGTTTGTCACGTTTATGGCCGAGTGTTACGTTTGTTTCAAATATGCGCCATTTTTGTGCCACCGGGTTGATGGTGGCACAATATAAAGGTTAGCACTATTCATCTAGGCACTATATCGCGACCCCCCCTGTACTCGAAATGCCAGCATTCGGTATGGACCAGCAAGGTCAAGGTTACATCTAGCAGTATCTACCTTGCTGTACCAAATGCCGAAGGTTGCATGTCTCTCATTTCATATTTTGCGCAGAACATGACTTGTTATGCCACGGCAATCGTTGCAAAGCGAAGAAGAGCAACTTGTTGGGAACTGTTGCAGGCACAGGATCTAAGCGCCCACAGAGGCATGGGTTTAGCGTTATGTTTTCTCCTTTCACCAGCGTTGCATTTGAATGTCCTGTGGAATCGACGTCGAAACTATCGCTCACACGTCACATTGCAACATGTGTAGTTGGGAAACATAACCTGATGGATAACGTCATGTATAAAAGCCTCTCCTTTGCCCTTCACTTCACTTCGCACGTACTTGCTTCCCAACAGCACCGAACCAAACGCCCTCCCGATACTTCACACGACAATACGAAACACACAAACCATCATGGCTTTCTTGCGAAACTTAACTCTTGCATTCGTCACTCTCTTCTTCATTTTGAGTACTTCTCAAGGGGCGGCCCTTGAAACCACTATTGAGAAAGAAGCGCATCAAGCGGCCACCAAGCCCACCGATCGCTTCGTTGGCTTCTGCAGTATTGACAATATGCGTCGGATTGCCAACTGTGGTTGCTATCATCGGTACACATTCATCACGCGAAGCCGTTCTGATCAACTTATTTCGCTTTGTTTCAGATTCATATCAAGATCACCGTCGAGTTTGAGAGGATACTGCGCTCCGTACAGAAAAGGACGTTCTAGGTCTATTGATACTCGCAGACTCTACTCTGATCTCCACAGGGCGAATCGATGCCTGAGATCCTTTGGAGTAGCGTCGCTTCCACTTTAAGACCTTTGCTTTGCTTTGTCCCTTTCAAGGCATGTTTCTACTCCAGCACCAACAGTCACACTATGATCTCCTTGTTTTCAAAACTAGAACGTTTGAAACCTGATTGTTGGAGGCTCTCTTCGTCTTCCTTGCTTAAGACAAGAATCCCTACCAGAGGCGTCATGTTTTATTTGCAGCAGTTGGGAACGAGCTCGCTAGAATCGAAACGTATGCGGTGAAGAAACTTCACTGAATCCGAGTCAGACCGCGTTAAATAGTCAGGAATAGAGCAATAAAGACGAAAGGGAATGAAAAGGAAAATTGCATTGTGTGTAAAAGTGTTAACTTGGGAAGAGCAACGAAGGAAAAGAAGCTACACCCATACAGAAATCACCACGATCTCGTAGATCGTCACGTAAGCATATGCGTAGGGGGCGTCAAAGTTGTCGTAGCCTATCTGGAATCATGATGCTAAATCGCTTTGCGTTGGATACCGCTGTGGGGAGGGACCACTGCAAGGTAGTCTACTAGCCAGTCCCGCTCAGGACACATGCAGTTCCGCCCGTCGAGGTGTGCCGACCTTCCGAAAAGGCTATAAAACAGTATAAAGTTACGCCGGTTGAGAAAGCCAAATGGAGATGCGATTTGGTCTATTAGGGGAATTTAGCCGCCGAATAGATAATTAGCATTCTTCTTGTAGAAAGCGAATACCGTTGCCTTGGAATTAGAGGCACTTGCCCATAACCACACACATATATGCGTAGGAGCTCTTGCATAACTGTCATAGAGCTGTTACTGTACGTGTTAGAGTAGCTGGGTATTCTTTCCACTCAGTCAAACAAGAGGAACGTTCTTCTAGTCCCAATTATTAACACTCACTTGTGGTAGGGGTATCTCAAACCGATGATAATGAAACATGTAGTAGCTCAAAAGATAGACCGAGCATAGCGACATCTGCATTCCAGGACACTTTTTTTCGTTGCTCGCAATATCAATATGTTCTTTTTATCCATTCGCCTAACTTGGTGCTACAGAACTGAATGCTTAGAGGCGTGATTACTCATGTCGGAAAAAAGAGGGCGTCTTCCTAGAAGCATATGAGGATTGATGTAGGGTGATCGGCACACAATGCCGAGCTTGTTTGCGTCATAACTGTTCATGAGCTCACGTGGTATTCTGCGGCGCTGCTCTTCCCTATCCTCCGCTTTTGCAGTATGGTGGTGTGTATGCCCACAAGAAGAAGAGCAAATGCAGCACTTTATCACGTAGCAAACGATCTCTGTCATGTTTCGGGCCTGTTCAAGAAGCGAATAATCGTTGCAACTTGTATGCAAATTCTCTGATCTCCTTTTCTTCACGATCTAGTACCCGTATCCTTGCACTTTGTTGCTTTCGACAGAACATCGCAATTTGAAGGTCACACGCAATCTAATCTGAAGTTAGTCTACATCCCTCCTCTACATGATTCTAGAAATCTGCGTGTTACCATTGAATGCTTGTGGAGATGATCGCCACGCACTTTCAAATGGAGTGTCTTTGTGATGTGTTCAATGTTTGGACTCCAAACCACCAAGCACTAAATCAGTCACGTTCAGCAGCAGCAAAATTACTTCTAAGAAACAAATTACAAAACCCCCGCCCAGAGCTGGGCCTTAGCTTGTTTTCTAATTTGAAGTTTCTAGTCATAGCTGTGCTGAACGCTATAGCAACTTACAATATGAGTGTGTTGAGTAGTAATTCGAGACAAGTACAATAATTCGAAGTACCAGGCACGTAATATGCAAACCTAAAGATCAATACGCCGATAGCACATCTGCCGATGAAGCACTGGAACGGGAGCCAGGTACCACGCATTATTGTTTGAACTGTTCAATTTCTGTTTAGTAATTTGACACGCAGATGCCGGAATCTATTTCAATTTAACACTCAAGTGATGAATAGTAAGTAGAGCTGACGCCAAATTTGTGGATCCCTGCATATTCACGTCAACCCAAACCAGCTGGTGTCAGTACGACTGCAAAAGTCTTTAAGGAAAATCTGGTATCCAATTCCGTGAAGACTACTTAACAACAAAGAGTGACAACCAGCGGGAGGAAACTACTCCTTCGATGTCACGGTTTGGTCCAGTAATCTTCGGCTAGACTCCAATCACGGCCACCGACATGCGTGGTACTTCAATTAAATGGCACGGCTCCCCTTCATCTAAATTGAAGGAGAGATGAAGCCCGCATCGATCCACCATGAACGTGATGAGTACTATAAAGGATGGACTCGAAACGAAGGAATCGCTACCCTTGGTCTCCTCAAGTCATCGTCGTTCTCTCGTAATTTGCAGCTGTTTCCAAACAAGTTTATATCTGTTGCTCTTGCTCTTTAGACGACGGTGGCTTCGTTACCTGAAAAGCATCCCACTCTCGCTTTTTGGTCACTACTAAGGTCGGGTTCTTCCACTATACCCACCCGATCTTGCAAGTTCAGGCTTATCCGATTCTTTGATCCTGGAATCAACACACTCTTCTTCCTCAACACGTCTGCGATATTTTACGCACTGGCTCATTTGAACTGATCACTCTGGTTGCTCCACTGGTATTTGTGTACTCTTCATGATGATCTTTCCTGAGTTCGTGGTAGAGCTTTGTCAAAGCGTTCAAGCTCGTCTCAATTTGACTTTCGGGAGGCAAAACTCAGCTCCCCAGACGAGCAATGTACAATCACAGGCTCTTCCCACGGAGACCACAAATGATTTGGAAGTGGAAAATATCCCCCGCGAGGCATGGGCAGAGTTCCTTGCTTATGCACAGCAATTTCCCATTGGAACCCTTCAAAGCTCTGGCTATGAAGAAATTGAAATATCGAGCACATCTTTCACGGGGGATCTGGGCCCAAAGACAGTCCAGTCGGATCCAAACAACGATGGCGATAAAGGAGCTCCAGATGGGTCAAATGATGTGCTCCTGCCATCCCTTCTTGAAGAGCACCCTGACCCGACCAAACCCGCGCCCTCTTCCAATAATGTCACACCACAGGGAGACGCAAGGAGAGTTCAGAAGAATGGGGATCTCTTAAAGCTCATTCTGAAACAGCTTGCTGCCATAGCCCGTGAAAGGGACAACGCTGTAGCAGAACTCAAGGCCGATAATCGTAAACTACAACACGAGGCTGCAGCTGCTAATATTCGCTGCACAAATGCGGAATCGGCACAATCGCAACTGGAAGCCGAGAAAGCGTCGCTTACCTCCAGAATAGAAACCTTTGAGAAGGAGGATCGCCAAGCCGAGTACAATCTTGAACAGGCGCGTATAGCGGCAAAGGAACTGAAAGAAATTGTCGAAGAACAAAGATGTCGACTTGAGGAGAGAAATAGGACTGCAGACAGGGTCCTAACAAGAATTCAACAGCTTCAGATCCTGCAAGACGACATCGTGAACAAGATCGTCGATGAGGCTGCAGGATCGGATGACATTTCGATTTGGAAAACCGTAATGCGCCTCACTGGACGGAAAGCTCGTATCGCCGATTCTATAAACTCCGGTTTCCGTTTGAGAACATCGTGCTCTGGTGTTCTTTGGCAGAGAAAGCATCGTGATCAAACTTGGAGATCCGATGAGACCCCTGGCAAGGTATCACATATTCACATCAGTCGTCCATACTTGCGGGACGATTGGCCTTGTTACGGAAGTGACGGATCAACAAGACAGGGAAAGCATACGGAATCAAGCGTTTTCGTCTGCTTATCAAAGGGGATGTGTTTTCCAGAAGATGATATCTGCCCATCCTCACGATCGCTATCCGTTGAGGATGCATCCGTTGCCAGGAGTCTCGCCTCGTTTGGCAAGGTCCCAGAATGGGTAGATGACCGCCCCATTCATAGAACCTGCGCTCGGATCATGAAGCTATTCAGAAGGAAAGCGGACACGGACCGCTTTACACATGAGCCACCTCGAACGCTTAGACAAAAGGCAGTCAACATGATGAGCGACATTGAGCAAGTTTGTTTTATATTGAAGCAGGACACGGAGGTACTGGGAAAGGTGATTGGAAACAAACTCAATGAAATAGAACGGTTGGAGCAAAAGCTTGACGAGGAAACAAGAAGATCTTCAAAATACAAGCAAGCTCTCCTACAAGAGCGCTGGGAACGGATAGAGGAAGAGCGCGTAGGATACTCTCAAAGAAAGATACCCACGTATACGTCTTCCACGTATGCGCAAGACCAAGCTCCATCACATGAAGAAGAGATAACACCCGTGCGAAAAGAACGAGGTGTTCAGCACCCTCATAGACCTCAATCAATGAGGCCTGTGGGGGATGGAGCAAAGGGTGTTGGCCAAAGAATGAGATTCCAGAACAACACGAAAGCCAATTCTAGTGGGAACGAATACAAGAAGCCTACGCCCAAGCCGTTAACGGAATGGGAGAAAATGGTAGCCAGACGGCACGAGCGTAATTCGCGCAAAGTTAGACCAAGAGAAGTTTTCAACACGCCGGATCCCTTTGCCCCTTCCCCTTCAAGGATGGAAAGGGTGTTTCAGTGGATGAGAAACAAGCGCCGCGCAAACTTTGACGGCTAATGAGATGATCCCCCGTCATTGCCGCTCTGAGCCAGTGCAAGCGAATATTGTGCAATTCCATGCAAAGATTGTTTTGTGAATAAAGAAACGTTCAGGAAAGGATCTCTTTAGCGTTTTTGCATTGTGTTACATTCTTCTTCTTTATTGTAAGCTTTTACAGTCTACTCACAACAAAAGGGTAAAAGGGGATGTTTCCAGATACTTCTCTCTGCAGGAAACCAAGCAATTTCTGCGGCCACGTTCTAATAATATCCTTGCCGGCTTTCCCCTTCTCTCACGCGCATATGGTAATTGTTCTCTCCTTGATTTTGCATTCTTTGAGTGCAAGGCACCATTATGATGCCAGAGCAGTGCGACCTTCTTCAAAGGGTTTCTGTTGCGTTCAATATGTAGCAACTTATTGTAAGGTTTAACGTCAACTGTAGAACACAAACGTAGAGCTTCAAGTTAAGTCAGGCTTAATCATCGTGATCAGCCTTTAGCAAGCTGATGAGAGACAGCAGGTAGCTTATATTTCAGTCTGAAAGGCAGATAGACTGTTGGAAGCCCTATAAAAGAGCGTCAGCCAACCTTCCCCTCCATCGGAAGGTCAGACTTATTAACCATCATAGTAGTGCATCAACAGCCACGAATGTTTTAAATGGTTGCATCAGAATGCGTGTTAGAATACTCTCGATGCCTGCGGAGGAGAGAAGATGCAATGCTATTCTGTAACTTGGGCTTGGTTCTGTTATCAGGTACCGACGTCATTGCCAAGACAGCCCAGTAGCATGGCGTCAGACTATCTTGTCAGATCCGAATTAGACATGACTTGTATGTTCACTACTAACGGTCAAGTAGCTTAGCAAAGCCACTGACCAAGTAGCGCGTAGCTTCGCACAGCTGCGTACTTAAGCGCCCAAATAAAGGCAGGCAAGACTCTGATGAGCAAGCAGATCATCAGAGATTATTTTGCCGTCCTCTTTTGTTGCGCTACGCTACGCTGTGAGTTGTTACAGATATATCTTTGCGCATTGACCACAGTTGTTGAATAATGAGCAACAAGGAGAACTAAAAAACCAATCAAAGTGCAACAGTACCGCACACTGTTGTGGCAAGCTTAGAAGTGCCCAGACTACAAGGCGTAGAAACGAAGCATTTTACAACTTTCCTCAAGGGCCGGGAACTATACAAGAAGCACATCAAGGAGAAAAATGAGCAGCCGGGCTTTGTGATTCCCCTGACATCGTATAATTTCTCAATAGAAGACTTGCTTCTCCACCTTTTTATAACCTTCCAATGGGTTGATGTCACCAACATTGCCGAGATTACTGAAGATCAATTGAATAGATACGTGCGCTACCGTACACAATGTTGGGCAGACTCTCAAGATCATTTACGCATACAAAGCATCACTAAGATAGTGCTTATGAACATGCCCGTCAAAGAAGCCAAAGAAAGGGTACTTACACTCAGTTATTGTTAAATGATAGGTTTAGAAGCGAGTGGGATGCAGGACTTGCACAAAGGTTAGCCACACATTGCCATAAGTCATTTTTTGAAGTGTATTAGGCCTAAGACGCTACAGCAGCGCATGAAGTATCTTTTAGAGTGGCCAGAGAATGAAGAATCTAGCAAGGACTTCGGAGCTTTCATACGGGAGCTGATAACTCAGGCATGCAATTATCATGCAAATCGTGGAACATCTTTCTGTACATTTGATTCTGATTACGTTACCAGTTCCGACACCAACGCATAACCATGTCAAGGGTCTTTTCAAAAAACGGAGTTAGTGAAGAAAATAAAGGGTCAGAACCGTCGCAATTGAAGACGAGAGCGTGACCACAGAACCGAAACTGAGGGTAGCAATGAGAGATCAGCAAGAGACGTACCCCCTTGTTTGGTACCTGAATGCGATGGACGGCATTTTATTTCAGATTTTCCGTTAGCCACGGAAGAGCAGAAGAAACAGCATCGTAAGAAGTACCGTGACAAAAATGTGAGAGGAAGACTCTACTTCTCTTACTTTAGTTCGTGAGCTTGCGCTGCTCTGTCTTATATCTTGTGTTCTACTGTAACGCTGATTGGCTTTATTGAAGAATGTAAATCAGCAGAAGTGTGTTTGCTGATTGACAGTCCCCGGTTGCTGGTTTGCATTTTGAGGTGGAAAGGGTGTAACATTGAGGAGTTCATGACGCTATTCTTGAAGATTTAGAGAGCAAGTTATTGCGAGAGGATCCTGGCTGGGTTCCAGATGTATCCAACCGAGTTAGAAAAGGAAGAAGACTAAAAGAATCGTATTCATTTTACTACAGCTTCAAGAGATGATACATAACGCTTCACTCTCAAAATTAGCACGATACTATGATATTATCGCCTGCAGCGCTTGGAAAAGTTGCCTCTTCTCCCACTGGAAATTCAGGTTGAGCGCCATACCACATCTAATCTTAGTTTTTATAGCGTAGCGCACTCTATCCCTATCAGTTTGAGCGCTAACAGCGCTAACCGACTTCACTGCAAGTTGCAAAAAGTGGCGCTTTCTCGGATTCGAAAGTTTCCCTGACGCTCTAGGGCCGTTTACCGACGTGCTGTTCTTTAACATTTCCAACTTAAAATCATCCTACTTGTGACGCCAGTATGTTTTCAGCTTCTGAATTACAAAAATGTCTGCAGGCTGAACCAAGTGGGTGGCGTTACACGGGAAGAAGCGAATCTCATTGTTGCTACGTTCCAAAGCAACTTTTACCTCATCTGTTATATCGTGCATGTTAACATTATCAATATATAAAACGCCTTTACGCCCATTCTGAAGCGCAGTTAACACTCTTCTTTCTTCCACCTATTCCAGAAATAACTCTCTTGTGCATCCAAGCTTTTGGGCCCGTCCTGCAGAGCAAAACCCGGTGGCGGGAAGTGCACCTCAAGGTGTTCGAAGCCTTGTCCTCGCGAGAGGTAGAAAGTCGAGCAGAGCCCTCTGTTCCACCCAATGTTGGGGCGTAACTCCCAGGGGTACTCAGGAATAACCTACAGAGGTTGTGGTCCGGGATTGGGGTTCGGTACCGTATTCGGTGTGTCCACTGTAAAGAGTCCGAAAGCGGAAAGAGTAACCAGAAAAAGGGGAATAGGGTCATGCACACGCAGGCAACAGACCCGAAGAAACCAGGGGAAAACAAGAAGAAATAGCCCTATACAGGGTCGGAAATCTGTCCTCGAAAGGATACACAAACAATAATACCAATATGGTTAGACGCCCCACGGACGGTGTGATGCGGATGACCTGAGCGTCCCTAAGCGGATAAATAATTGGATTCCACTCATGGATACTCTCTGCGAGGAGTCGTAACCCTACGAGGGCATTTGTAGTGAGAGCCACACTTGGTTGAGTTTACTTTGGACTCGCGCCTGCGAGGTCACTCGCCCGTAAGTAGGGTTCATTACAACTACCTAAAATAGTTAAATAAATTATTGCACACCTTCTGAGGGCCATAAACGTTGAGATACTAGTGTCAGGGCCAAAGTAAAAACTAACTAAGTAATAAAATTCCGAAATCGGAGCCAAAAATTCCCACGCGCACCACGCGTTACAGCTAGTCTTAACCAACCCATCGAGATGCCATCCCCATTCAGGGGCCGTCCTAACACACCCCTTCCGAGGGAAAACTCATATAGTGAGCAGCACTAACCCAAGGGGGATCAACAGCATATGATGAGCATTCTTCGTTAAGTCCCCAGAAGGACGTTGCTCTACATGTCCCCCTCCTTAGGGCGAGGCGCCACATCCCAAGGGGATTCGGCGGCGACGACCAAGGGTCTACTTAAACAATCTCCCGTCAAGGGGTCTCCTCTTTCTTCTCCTTGCAAGGCCGCGACAGACATCATGGTAACAACATCTTCTCTGACCCCCGGACGCCAGCGATCTTCCGCTTCTTTCTCAGCCTCCTTCCAGGGGATGAATCCTTACTCAACGAACCCGCTCCCGGGTGCTCCTGCACCGGCGGCGACTCCTGCATCCGCGTCTGCGTCTAACGCTCCTCCCGCTTCGGGGTACTTCTCTGATTTCAAGTCGACTCCCCTGCCTCAGTGTTCTGCTGCGTATCCCGGTCTGCCGGCCTCGCTGCCGCTACGGCGAGTCATCCTTCTCAAGAGTTGGAAGCCGACGCTGTGACGTGGAATTCCGTGCAGGCGATGCCGTTAGTAGCGAACCCTTGGGGTTGGATATCGAAAGACTACCTTCGGAGGTGGAATCCTCTGGACCCTAACATCTACTGCCGTGCCCCCTGGTTTCAGCCGACTGCGGTAGACGACAACGAATTACTCGACTCCTATGTGGAGGATGGCATGCTCCCTGGTGTGATTCCTCGCGAAATGGTGCTATCACCCGATTGGCGGGCCCGTATAGCCGTCGAACCGCAGTTGTTATACCGCGAGCGCGGGGAAACGTTGGATAAAGCTCGAGCCAAGATGGCAAAACTCGCTTAGCAACGCGTGGAGAGGACTCGCAACGAGCATCTAGTACCCCCGTCGTACGGGTTCGACGTGTCGCACTTTCGAACGTACGGAGAGGTCTCCTATGGGGCCGCGTTGGCCTCGTTCCCTGAACAGGAGTTCCACGGGCCAGAGCTCGTGGTCAAGCCAAACATGCTCCTATGGAGTCGTCCCATACTTAGGGCAGAGTTCCGATACCTTCAGAGGTCCAGCACGCAGAATCACTTCGACCGAATGGTGCGATTCAAGCGGCGAGCGAGGTCTCGACACGGGTACTTGGTTCCTTGCCCCCATGTGGAGATTGACCGAATCCGTTACACGGAGAGGCCTAATAGGTACGTTCGCCTTCCCGCCTGGTGGAGTAAGGTGGAAGTCCCCCGTGGTTGTTTTGCCGAGCTTTCCCCTTATGTCTATTACGTGGGGTCGCGCCTCCTCGACGATCATCACTCCGGCTACTGGTGCCTGGTGGCAGCCGAGTGGGGAGCCCGCGTTGCAGCGCATCTCCTATGGGACGCCTATGACCATTTATGGATATGGTATATCCCACGTCTGTTGAGGGCCATCATCCGGCGTCTCAATCTATACCCAGCGTTGGGGTCCGAAGCCAATGTGGCTGACTTGAACTTAACCCTGACAGTCATAGACCGAGTGCGGTGGGATCAGGTGCTCGTGGAGAACCAACCCGAGAGGGATGGTTCCGCTTCCGGATACGACCGGTCTCCGGGGCGTACTGATCCGCATTCTGGCAACTGGGTGTGGTACGATCCCTATGAGGGGGTTCCTATCGCTCGAGCTCATGCCCTTTCCCTGAGGGATGTCCCGCGTACGGTGCTGATTGGCCACCCCACGGGGTTCGTCTACGCCGCGGACTACGAACAAGAGCCTCCAATTGACTGGGACGATCCAACCTTGGATAACGAAGCCAATCCCCTCGGCGGGTTCCTAAACACGGGGGCAATTGCCCCAGCTTCAGGTAATGCCTGTACTTTCGGTTCCGGGCCAATAGCCCCGGAGGGGTGGAATGAGGGGACTCCGCAGGGTGACGGGTTAACACCGCAGGCAACGAGCGTTCGCCAAGGTCTCCTTGGAGCGGGAGTCCCGATTCCTCCGGGTATGACTGACATGCACCAGATGCTGGCCTTCGCGGCGAGCTACCAGCAGTCTCAGAACAACACCGGTGGGCCGGGTTCTTCGTCAGGCTTTCCATAATCCCGACGGCGGGTGGTAGCGAACCTTGGTTCGCGTTTCCCTTTAGCTTCTGAATAAACATAACTTGTGGTACCTTTTCTTTTCTGAGCCTTCTTCTTCTTCTTCTTCTTCTCTTCTCCCCTTCGTGGGCCCTTCCCTACTTCGATTTCTTCTAAACCGTGATCGGTAGTGTACGAGCTCCCGTTTTTCTCGGTGCGAACCGACGATCGGTAGTCAGTTTCCCTCCTCTTATCTCTTTGAGCTACTCCTTCTAATTGTACTCTTTCGAGTTTCACAACCCTCGCATTGAGGTCAAATCCATGCACCTCCATTGCCGGGCTACGCGACCTGGGCATCGTCCAGGTTTGGAGGTAGTGCCAACCAAGTTCTTCGGTGGTAAGAGAGTATCTTAGACCTCGGAAGGTGGGTGAAGGGCTCTATGGTATCCTCCTCGGGAGAGTATCTGTACCACCGGACCTGATAGCGTATCTCCCCGTCTGGGGTGTGAACATGACGCACGATGCGGTCTATAACGAACTTTTGAGAGTATACTTCGGGTTCCTGGCTCTCCTTGGTCTTTTCTGAGGGTCGTTTCCCCTTGAGGGTGCCTGATTAAAGAATGGACACGCTTCAGCGGGGTCTGACCTTCTTCTCTTCGAGAGTTGCCACCCTTCGGGTTCCGCAAGAGCCGTCCTGCCGACGAGCTTACTGTACCCGACACCGGAGTCAAAACGCCCCCAAAGTTGGTTCTTCCTCAAGCGGAGGTCTCCCCGATCACGGCAAGTGTTTCAACGACCGTGAAGGGCTACGAACTACGACTTGGTAGCTTCTTGATTCCCATGTGGGGTGAGCTGTTTCGTCAGCCTGAACCGTTGCGACGGTGGAGCTTCGCGCTGCGCTCCTTGTACCAGGTGACGGTTCACCCAGGCACGGGGATTTCGGCAAACCTCATTGGCTGGAAACCAGGTCCTGTGCATCACAAATTTGGATATGCACCTCTATTGGAGTGCCCGTTCCCAAAGCGGGCTGAGGAGCGGGGGACACGCGTAAGCGCGGTTTATGATGTACTGCAGCCGCTTTGCACTGGCGTTCTGCTGATATCTCCCACCAGACACGGTGGCTGTCCACTGAGGTGGTTGCATCGCGTACTCTCCTTTCGCAGGGTTCTAACTCCTTCTTCTTCTTTTCCAAGGTTTCTAAAGTGCCTCTCTTGGAGTTTTGTTAATCCCAACACCACGGGGTGGTACATATCTGGTCAATGTCCTCGCAGGATTCCTCCGCGTGTGGGTCAGCGACTACCAGGCGATCCGGATCGGCCGAGAACGACTTCGGTTTTACAGTGTTGCGAACCACGCTGCGGGTATCCAGTTCCTCGGAAGTAGTCCCGGAATCGGAGCCGACATCCCTGAGAGTCTCCTCCCTAATAGGGGTACTATGTTCATTGCTGATGGCATCGTCAACCCGTGCTGCAGGAGCGTTGAAAGCCCGCTGCAGGGTATCGACAGAAGCCGTCTCACTGTTGTGAGTAGGAGTCCAATCAGTGAGTAAACTGGGCGACGCCGGAATAACCAAGGTGGTATTTCAGTTCTCCTCCCCCTCCTTAGGCGGAACCTTGGGGGGTTGTAAAACCTTGGGTGGGGGAGTAACTCTGCTAGAGCCAATTTGCTGAGCCCTTGAGGAGTTAGGCTTAGTGTTTTGAGTATACAAAGATTCCGATAGATCGGTTAGTCCCCGATCTGGGTGCGATAGAATTGCCGGTCGCGACTCAGTGTTTTCTGCACCGTGCGGTTCATTCCTTGTAGGTTCCCCTGGAAGGGTTGTAGGTGATGTCACGACTTCCAGGTTTGGGTTTGGCCCTCGAGCGACGCGATCGCGTGAGATCCGCTCTTGGCGGTTGTCTATCTCCAGCACCACTGTATCCGTGGAGACAGAAACCACGCGGTAGGGTCCTTCCGCGATCGGAGATAGCTTATGGCGGCGTTCGTTTTCAGGGTTATAATACTCCTTTCGGAGGAACACCCAGTCGTTCTCCTTCACTCGGAGTAGGGGTCGGCGGACCTTACTGTCGAAATTCCACTTGTAAGCGAGTTGCGCCTTCTCCATAGCCTCTCGGGCCAACGGAACCATTCTGGTTAGCCAGGCCTTCCTGGCATTGCAGTATAATCACGGGGACGGGTAATGAGACAGCGTTGGCTGAGCTTCAATTGCAACCGGTGGCGGTATCCTTGACAACACCAACTCAATATCGGGACAAAGATGTTACCAGATTTACCTGGGTGTTATAAACATATGTAATGGCATCCGTGTACAAGTCCCATTCCTTTGGGTGATCCGCAACGTAAAATCCGAAATCATTGAGCATTGTGCGGTTAAAACTTTCTACCTGGCCATTCCCCTGAGGTTGATACGTAGTTACGAACAGGTTCCTGATATCTAGGATGCGACAGACGTCTTGAAAGAACTTCGATGCCAATTGAGATCCGTTGTCGGATAGTAACTGCACCGGCGGTCCGTAGACGAATACCCAGTGGGTCACAAAGGCTTGCGCCACTGCGTTGGCGGTAATCCGCTTAAGCGGTACGGTTCCTACCAGCTTCGAGAACCTGTCGGTTATCACTAGCAAGTACCTGTTTCCACGGGCTGTTCGCAGAAATTCGCCTAGGATATCAATACCAACAAACTTGAGAGGGGCCCGTGCCGGGAACAGTGTCAACTCTTTGGAGTGTTTCCTCAGTTTCACATTGTTCTTGGCACAATCAGCGCATGACCGCCGAATGGCGTAGCAATCGAACGCCATAGCTGGCCAATTGAAGTCTCTCCTGAACATGAGGTACAGTTTCTTCTCCCTGGGTGGGCTCCAACCTTGATAAAGTGAGATAGGTGTAGAACCCGCTGTTGTAAAGCGTGAGGAACCACAATCTGTTGCATTCCAAGAAGCAGTGCAGATAAAAAGCACACCCTCCGAGCTACGACGTCTGGTTGTCACACTATACCAACAAGGCGCAGACCCAGAAAAAAAATGGCCGTCGAAAACTGGGAGGCACTATGTAGCGACATACATACAGGAGATGAGCAGCAAAGAATGCAAGAAATGTACTGACGTGTGGTGGAGATCTCAGACCGGCACGGTGGGCGACTGCTTCGCGATCACAGCTTCTTCTCCAAACACCTACAGCAGAACCATGCAGCATTGACTGAGGCGAATCGAGCTACAACAACTCGAGACGCGCGAGTGGTGCAAAACTCGTCAACTTTGCAGTCAAGGTACGCCACCTTAGAACCTCGCCAAAGACAAGTCATTGACACCGTCATTGCCGCATTGCAACAACGACAGGCGCTGCAGGAGCACACAAGCACTCCTGGAAACGTGTTCTTTGTGCAAGGATCCGCAGGAACGGGAAAGACATACGTGCTCAACCTCCTTCGTGATATCGTTGAGTCGGAAGGAATGCTCGCTGAAATGACTGCTACAACAGGTGTGGTTGAGATTCAACAAACCTGACTTGGTAGCCTTGGTCATTGACCTCGAAAAGTATCTGTTGTCCACCGTTGAGACGGGCCCGAATCTGTGTGCAAAACGGGTCCGCTTGTTGTTCGCGTATCATCTCCTCTGGTGTAATTGGCACGAAGGAACCGGCTAGCGGTTCCGATTGTTTGGTGACGAAAATATCGCCACACACGTCATCCGTCAGGATTTCTGCTTCTCCCTCGAGCTTCGTCACCATGAAACATGGGATCTCTTCGTCCTCGATATGGCTGGCTTCGGCAGTTCTTCCCAGATGGGATAGTGCATCGACCTGAGTGTTTAACTTCCCCTTCTTATAAAGGATCTCAAAGTCGAATTCCGAAAGTCGCAGACGCCAACGCATTAAGCGACCCGATGGTTCGGAGATTCCTAGGAGCCAACGCAGGCACGCGTGGCCCGTGTGGACTTGGAAACTTGTTCCCATCAAGTAGGGTCTTAGCGTGGAAAGAGCCCATACGACGGCTAAACACTCCTTCTCGGAGACCGAGTAGTTTCTCTCGTGAACGTTCAGAGAACGAGATCAATACCCAATAGGGTGCCGTTCCCAATCCTCTGAGGATTGAAACAATGCAAAATCAACCTGGTTCGAACTCGCGTCCGTGTCCACTTCATATGGAAGCCCAGTATTGGGAAGAGCCAGATTTGGCGGCGACCTCACGGCGTTCACCATTACCGTGAAGGCAGACGCTTCCGCGTTTCCAAATGTTTCCAGTTTAACTGGCTGTCCCTTTGTAAAGAGCCTGTTGAGTGGAGCAGCAATCTCCGAGAAGTTCGGGACGAAACGACGGTACAAGTTACACAATCCTAGAAAGGATCGCAACTCTGTTTGAGTCTTCGGATGTTCTGCTTCCTTCAAGTATTTCACTCTAACCTCATCGACTGAGAGCCGTCCGGGGCGGATGATATGACCCAGATATGTAACCGAATCGGTAAAGACCTCACACTTCTTGAGTTTCAAAGTGATTCCCGCGTCGCGGAGTACCTCCATTACATCCCTCACATGGGCTAAGTGATCATCCAGATTGTTGGAGAAGACAATGACATCGTCGAGGTAGACGAGGCACGTTCTCCACTTAAAGTGGGTCAAAAAAATATCAATCGCGCGTTGAAACGTTGCAGGAGCATTTGTTAACCCAAAGGGCATACGCCGGAATCGGAATAGTCCTTGATGACACACAAAATGCGTCTTATCGCGGTCTTTCTCCCTGATAGTGACTTGCCAATAACCCCAATTGGCGTCGAGGGCTGTGAAAACAGTTGCACTTCCAAGGGAGTCGATGTATTCATCCATCCGAGGAATCAGGTAGACGTCCCTGACGGTTACAGCATTCAGGCGTCTGTAGTCAATACAGAAACGCCATGAACCATCCGGTTTCGGAACTAACACCACTGGTGAGGCCCAAGGAGATTGGGCGGGCTCAACGACGCCAGCTCTTAACATCTTATCCACTTGGGCCTTTTCTTCTTCCCAACCTTTGGGTCCTGCCCTGTAAGGGTGTTGCGCAATGTCCCGAGTGTTTGGGAGCAGATAAATGCAATGTTCTGTAATCCCTATAATTCCCAGGAAGCCATCCTACATGGGAGTAAATTCACGAAGCATGTCCCTCAGCTTCTCCCGATGAGATTCGGGTACATGTTCGAGATTAAGCTTCTCTAATTCCTCAACAGGATCCGTCTGTTCTGTACCTGGGGGCAGGGTTTTAACCTTCAGAGGTTTCGAGCGATCAGAACCCGAAGTCACGGTTGTAGCTCCACCATCTTCCGCGGTTTTAGCGGTGTCCTCCCTCTCCTTAGGGTCTGTCACGCCGACAACCACTGCAATAGGGATCTTTGTCGGCACGACTGCTGTCGGGTGTGGAAGAACGGAACCAAGAGTCTGGTGTTTGACTAACCACTGGGTGGTTTTGCAAAAATTGGCCACTAGAACCTTGGAAGGTTTATCTGGTTCCACGGAGACAATCCCATTCGCCAGGGCGAGCTGGTGCCGTTCGTAGAGTCCCGATAGGGGTTGAACCACATGCACACCGTGCTGCTTGGTAGAAACTGTAACCCACACTTGGGCTTCTGGGGGAATCGTGACGGAATTTGCTACCCGCAATTTCGTGGAAATGGGGTCCTTCTTCGGAATCTCCTGGGCAACGGGTAACGGAACGCGTTTCCGCGCAGCACCCTTCAGGAGTTTCCGAACGATGGGGATGGTAGACCCATCTTCAAGTTCCACTGTTCGAATTCGAGGACGGATAGCTTCCACAAAACGGTCGCAAAAGTCACAACCCAAAATGACTGGGGCAGCGAGAGACTCGCAGATCACAAAGTCCAATTGTACCAAGTAGGTTTCCAACCTCACCATGAGAGAAATCGTTCCAACCGACCGCAACGGGTCATTATTCGTATCTGCGATATCCAGGCCTGGACTATATTGCATAAAAGCCCGAAGAGTGGGTGAGATCAAATCCACGTGGATTAAGTTAGGAGCAGCTCCTGTATCCAGAACAGATAGTTGACAAACCATAAACTGGTTGGACAGGCCGAGATCGGCGAAAAATTTATAGTTGCGCCTGGCCATGACCAAAACCCAATCCGGAATACGGAAGTTACGGGACCGCATCCACGGGCGACGTAGAACACCAAAGTGTCCCGAGTTAACGTCGGTGTCAGCCGTTTTCCTCGAAAGGATCGTGACTGTTGGGGAGCGAGGCTGCAGCGCTTCGGGCGTCTTCAACCTCGGCTCAGAAGACGCCCCTCCCGTAGGGGAGAATCCCAAGTTTAGTTTTTCAAAGCAGGCTCCGCCGGTGGCGGTACTACCACTTCGTGGGAAACTGGTTGTTCCCCAATCGCGGGTGCGGGTTTCTGAACCTTAGAACCAAGGTAAGCCCTCAGGAGCTTCTGTTCGTCATAGGATCTACTTGGAACACGTCCCTTTTGTTCAGGGGTTAGAGCCTCGTACTGGGCGATAATTCGAGAACCCTCCCGGAGCAGGAATGTGCAGTCTGGTGCCTTATGACCTGGGAGGTAACACAAAAAGCAAATCAGCGCTGCTGGATCCTCTGGTGGACGGTTGTCCACGCGACTTGGTGTTGTATCTTTCCATCCGGGGAGAGAGAACCGAGAGGTGTTATTCGCATATGCGAGCGGTGCTGCAGGTACGCGGTTTCCCTGAACATAAAAAGTGGGGTTTTCCTCCGTGGTCGGGACCGATGTAGACGGCAAGTCAGAAGTGAGCACCAAACTCGGGTTACTTCCAAGAAAATGGATGTTATCATTCCCCGAGCGGGTGAAGTTTCCTTGCAACAAAGACAATGAAGAATCAGACCCTTCAGCGAGGAACGCTCTCAGCCGAGACTTGGAGCGTCGCCTTGCACGCCGGGTATCCCCCTCTGTCTGGGCGTACTGAACTAACTCCAGATAGGTGATCCCTCTCTTATCCTCCCGACGTCGGGCAACCATTGCCCTTATCGAGGGGTCTAAACCATCCACGAACATGGTAAATCTCTCCTGAGCGAATTATACATTTCCACATCTGTGAAACGCCTTATTCAAGCGAGTTGAGTAAACCGTTTCAATTTCCGTTGGCTTCTGCTGGGTGTCACGCAGAGCAAGGACGGCGTCCTGAATCGCATTATTAGTTGCGTATGACCTTAAGAGGTACTGCACCGCTTTGGGCCAACATGTAACTCCTCCTTCCGAGGCTTGAGAAGTTCCGCGGACGGAGTTAAATTGATCCTCTGCCATTCCCGTTAAGAAATAGGCTAAGGCAAGATATGCCTGGGCTTCACTCATACCGAGGATATCTAACTCCTGGACGAACCGGGCAAGGAAGTCAAGCACCAGAATTGGGTCCTCTTTTGAGAATTCCCTCTTCTGTAGGGTAATACCCATCCTATTGATGTAGTCCTTGACTTTACCCGTTCCATGGGATGAACGATCTCCCGAAGGATTATTCAACCGATAATAAAGGTACGACAGTAGCTTCCGATAAAGCGGATTCGTCAGCTTCAATTCCCTCAATCCGAGGTGCTTCCTACCTTTCCCGCGTGGGCGGATGGGCCCTTCAGAGGTGTAAGTCGCCTTGGACCGTGAAGCACGGGACCGATGATGTCCATCCTCTGAATTCGAAGAACCGGAAGACGAACTCGACGACGAGTGATTCGAACCAGAGTCCGATGAATCCTCTTGGAGGTGAACTTCCCTTCTGGGCTTGCGGTGATTCCTTTTAACGGAGCGGTGCACCGAGTCTTCGGAAACGTCGGATTCTTCCTTCTTGGCGTCAACCGCTTCCTCCATTAGGATTATTGCCTCCAAGGAGTCCAATCGTGCTTGTAAACGGCGCGATCTATTGCGGGATTCCTCCACAAAGGAGCGACACTCCTGGATAAATACCCCAGGGGTACCAAGACTTTCCATAATGGAGTTCACGTCCTGTCTCAGGATACGAATTTCACCTGAAACATCCCTCACTTGGGCGTCTTCTACTTTACGCCGAAGTTCGGTAACATCCTTTAAGAGCTCCACGTGGGGGGCATTCGCGATGTCCATGCGGGACTCCAAACGATGGATTTCAGTTACTTCAAACCGCATACGGTTAACTGCAGACGGCGTTTCCACCACGGGTGGTTGATCAACAGTAATAACCTCCTGAGGTGCTGATGCAACCGAGGGTGCTTTCCGACTGTCCGGATCGATATCGTTATCTTCCCGATCCTAGGGTACTGATATCCTTGACCTTGGCCTGGCTGGCGGAGCCGGCTCGGCAGGGCGGTTAGATCCATTCATCGAACTGGGAGCAGGCGGCATCATGCTGCAGTAGATCACCTCCTGTTCGGGAAAACGACAAAGTCGACCAAAAGACTTCCGGAAAACGGGCAAACAAAGCAAAAGCCTTCAGAAACCAGGACACAGGTACAACCAATACAATTCACAGCAGTGAAACTCCACGATACCCAAAACTCCTCGAGTTCTTCCCAAAGATGGGTACAGGTGTAAGAGAATCCGGGGACGGAACCAAGTAGAAGATCCCGAGACCGGTTTTCTAGGTCGGGAGACCACTTGTAGAGCAAAACCCAGTGGCGGGAAGTGCACCTCAAGATGTTCGAAGCCTTGTCCTCGCGAGAGGTAGACAGTCGAGCAGAGCCCTCTGTTCCACCCAATGTTGGGGCGTAACTCCCAGGGGACTTCAGGAATAACCTACAGAGGTTGTCGTTCGGGATTTGGGTTCGGTACCGGATTCGGTGTGTCCACTGTAAAGAGTCCGAAAGCGGAAAGAGTAACCAGAAAACGGTGAAGAGGGTCGTGCACACGCAGGCAGCAGACCCGAAGAAACCAGGGGAAAACAAGAAGAAATAGCCCTATACAGGGTCGGAAATCTGTCCTCGAAAGGATACACAAACAATAATACCAATATGGTTAGAAGCCCCACGGGCGGTGTGATACAGATGAACTGAGCGTTCCCAAGGGGATAAATAATTGGAATCCACTCGTGGATACTCTCTGCGAGGAGTCGTAACCCGACGAGGGCAATTGTAGTTAGAGCCACACTTGGTTGAGTTTACTTTGGACTCGCGCCCGCGAGGTCACTCGCCCCTAAGTAGGGATCACTAGAACTACCTGAAATAGTTTAATACCTTAGTGCACACCTTCTGAAGACCATACACGTGGAGATACTAGTGTCAGGGCCAAAGTAAAAACTAAGTAATAAAATTCCGAAATCGGAGCCAAAAATTCCCACGCGTACCACGCGTTACACCCATTCAGGGCTAGTCTTAACCAACCCATCGAGATGCAATCCCCATTCAGGAGCCGTCCTGACACACCACTTCCTAGGGAAAACTCATATAGTGAGCAGCACTAACCCAAGGGGGATCAACAGCATATAATGAGCATTCTTCGTTAAGTCCCCAGAAGGGCGTTGCTCTACACGTCCGATACAAAACGCCGGGAAAATCATCAGCAAGTCCTCGAATCGGGGGGCTCTTATCAGTGTTCTTGAAGATAAGCAACAGAATTTCTAACGTTGCATGTGGCCCACCTTAAATAAGTACCATCATCGTCATTTTATCATCCTTAGAAACAACGTCAGCGTAGCGGACGTTTGTGTCACCAACCAGCGCCAAAGTTTTGTGACTGTCCATTTTGACGCAGAAGTGTGGCTCATCAGCATTGAAGACATTCTCTTCCTGCAAGCGACTAGACTGAAAATCTCTTGCTCACTCTCCCAGATGATAAGCAACCTCTTTTTCTATCTGTGCCTGTTTCGTGGGCGACACCATGAGTTTACCACATTTTGAACGATTTACAATACGTGAAACCTCCATGAAAGTCTGTACCCACCGATGCGATACATAGTCCCTTATATTATTTCCACTTCTGGGGTGTATCATATTCGAGTGATATGCACCTTCGCTCTTCTTTGACATGAGTGCAAGTGTGAGCTTGCGGAGAATCCAGGCATTAAACTTTACGCCCGCCTTGCGCATACGATTAAACTCTTCCACAACATCCTGTTTTAATTCTGACACCCAGGCAGTGATCTAACGTCCTCGAACTTTCTCTGTTTTGCAGTAATGTCGCTTGAATTCTGATTTTATATGCTTGATGAACGTGTAACGGCTTGTTTTTGACGTCCTGTCATGAGCCACTTTCAAAACATTACGATTGTTCCAGTACCGACTTGCGAGCTGTTTGTTGACTTTTTAGTTTCCCTGAAAGAACTGCGAAAAGTTTTGAACCGTACGAGCTGTAATATGGAGTTCTCCGCTCGATGATGATTCATCGATTATCCTTTGTGCGATTAAGGATTTGTTGGGGTTAATCAGGACATTATGCGGTAATCACTTCTGTTTTGAGCCCGTGGTAGTGAGCCCTGTGTCTGTGGATGTAGGGGACTTTAGTGAAGGAGCTGTGCTTGTTGAGTGTGATGTCGAGTTTTCTGTGTTTGAAGTTATTTTTGTCGCCGCTCTGGATCCCATGCAAACAAATGAAATGATAGGAGGGGAGGCACAAAGAGACATGGGGCTGGGAAAGTGGAAGTCTGAGAAAATGCTTATCTGAAGGCCCAGGCGATACATTACTGATCCAGGACGGTCGTGAGAGCTTTGTTTACGAATTTGGCGCGCAAAGACAGACGAATGGGTTCCATATCCAGACTATTTGCGTCAATACACTCGCTCTTTGCACGCAAATTAGTGTGGACCACACTAATTATCATCGGGTACACCAAACATGGGTCAGTGGACAAATATGGGTCGGTTTAACGATTAAATTTACCCACATTTCCAAAGCTGAACCTATCTCCGGCTCTTCGAACTACTTCAGCTCCAAAACGGCTCATTTGAATTCAAATCTGAAGACTCAATGAGATTCGGCGCGCTTTTCTCTATTGAATGACGACATCTCGTGTCTCTAGGGTGTTGTTCTGCTCCCTAACACCACTGAAGACGAACCCAGTTTCAAGGATTTGAGTATTTCATTCATCAGTAGCCGTCATGCCGAAAAAGCGCATCACCGTCCCAAAACAACGCGCTGACCGCCAAAACTACGCCAAAGCTCTCTCCAACCTTCGTAGCTCCTCCATCTCCATCCGAAAATGCGCTCTGGCTCACAATCTCCCGTATTCCTCTTTGCAGCGTTTGACCCAGCGCAAGAATCACAACACGCCGACACGAGGCAGAGGCCGCAAAACAATCTTCACAAGTGAAGAAGAACAACTTATCAAGGCGTCGGTGCTCTCCTTCTCGCACCGTGGTACGGCTCTCTCTCGAAATTGTTTGAAGGACTTGCGAGCGGACATAATGTTGCACCAAGGTGCAACATTATGTCCGCTCGCTGCCACAGCAACGTAAAACAAAATTGCCGTTCAGAAACGACAGACCAGGTGATGGTTTCGTTCGGAATTTCATACGGCGACATCCAGACCTCTCTCTCAAGCGCAGGTCCCAACTGAAAAAACCCCGTCAGCTCGCTATGTCGCCAAACAACCTCGCAAAAAACTTTGCCAGTCTAAACCAGGTGTTCAAATAGTACAAGATAACCAAACCGGAACAGGTTTTCAATATCGAGGAAAGTGGTTTTTCAACGAGTACTGCATCCCGATCCCGCGCAAAAGCAGTATTTGATGCAAAAGAACGAAGCAATTCCGTTGAGCTGAACTGGGTAGCGAACGCTCAACACGTCACTATGATTCCGGTAGTCTCTGCACATGGCAGAGCATGGAGTCCACTTGCTGTGTTACCAGGAAAGCAAGCCAAGTACAGGAAGAAACACGACGGAACCAGAGAAACACCTTCTACGTTTCTGCCTCCCACTGCCTATTGTGTGTATAGAGAAAAGGCTGGAGTAGACACCGATATATTCTACCACTGGGGTGAAATGTTTGTGAAAGAAACTTCACTTCTGTGGAAGAGGTATCGGAATATCATTCTGGCATTGGATGGATAGGGGGCGCATTGTTCTTACAAATTTCTGCAACTTTTCCAGGACAAAAACATCGTCGTTGTCGGATTACCAGCACATACAAGCCACCGTACGCACCCTCTTGACTTTTCGGTTTTCTCTCCATACAAGACTTCGTTTCGAAACGAGCTAAACAAACGCACTATTTTTGTGAAAGATGAGACTAAAAATGACGTCTACACCATATGCGAGCTTCTTAAAAATGCTTAAAACCAATTTGTAAACGTTCAAAACATAAAGTGTGGGTTTCAAGCATGCGGACTCTGAGTAAACCAAACCGGAGGCACTAACGCTAACGTTATCAAAGATACGGACACTACTAATCTGGAGGGAGCAGAGTCTCAGTCAGCGGCAATTAAGACCTATCACGATCTGGTTCAGTCATTTTCTGCTTCTGTCAATTTGTTGCGTAGTAATAGGGACGGGTTAGTGAACGGGACCCTGAATACAACTACTGGGTTATTATTCACAGAATATAGAGTACTTACAGAGTTACGAGAGCGCGAGTAGGAGCGCTGAAAAGCCGAAAAATAGAAAAAAGAGAGAGCGTCACAGGTGGAGGCAAATTGTTTGGCAAGGCAGCGAAAGCTGGCTGAGAAGCAGAGAAGGCGTGTTCAAACTGAGGTAGAAAAGCAAGCGCATCTTGCCTGGCTTGCACTCCGCGGTAAACGAGCCAGGATTCTAGCAGCAAAAAGTTCAGTGCGCCGTAGCACTGCCATGCTACGTGCACGTTCTGGTGGTGCGGTTACCTCGGATTTCCATTGAAATTGGTTTTTAAGGACGCGATGCCACGGCGCATTTGACCCGTTATTTGTGCATTATTAGGTTCCTTGAGGATACTGAATTTGCTAACTATTGCGCCGTGAAGGAGACTTATGGAGTCCTTATTCGGTGTTTTGAGCAGATGCGACGTGAGGAGAACCATTCAAGGGCTTATAGAAGAAGTTTTGAGGTATAAAGTACACTTTCTCTATATATTCTTTTTAAATCTTTGAAAGTGACCCACCTTTTGGTACATTATGATACCGTGTCTACACTATTAGCGCACGAACACTAATCACAGTGTTCACCTGTAGCTTTGGTACCGGAGGCGCAGATCGTGCGTCCTGGTGTATCTGTGTGGTGCATTGCGGTAAGATTACAAATTCATCGGCTATGGCATGAACATTGACCAATAATATTTTGGTTATGAGGATACTCGAAATGCCAGCATTCGGTATGGACCAGCAAGGTCAAGGTTACATCTAGCAGTATCTACCTTGCTGTACCAAATGCCGAAGGTTGCATGTCTCTCATTTCATATTTTGCGCAGAACATGACTTGTTATGCCACGGCAATCGTTGCAAAGCGAAGAAGAGCAACTTGTTGGGAACTGTTGCAGGCACAGGATCTAAGCGCCCACAGAAGCATGGGTTTAGCGTTATGTTTTCTCCTTTCACCAGCGTTGCATTTGAATGTCCTGTGGAATCGACGTCGAAACTATCGCTCACACGTCACATTGCAACATGTGTAGTTGGGAAACATAACCTGATGGATGACGTCATGTATAAAAGCCTCTCCTTTGCCCTTCACTTCACTTCGCACGTACTTGCTTCCCAACAGCACCGAACCAAACGCCCTCCCGATACTTCACACGACAATACGAAACACACAAACCATCATGGCTTTCTTGCGAAACTTAACTCTTGCATTCGTCACTCTCTTCTTCATTTTGAGTACTTCTCAAGGGGCGGCCCTTGAAACCACTATTGAGAAAGAAGCGCATCAAGCGGCCATCAAGCCCACCGATCGCTTCGTTGGCTTCTGCAGTATTGACAATATGCGTCGGATTGCCAACTGTGGTTGCTATCATCGGTACACATTCATCACGCGAAGCCGTTCTGATCAACTTATTTCGCTTTGTTTCAGATTCATATCAAGATCACCGTCGAGTTTGAGAGGATACTGCGCTCCGTACAGAAAAGGACGTTCTAGGTCTATTGATACTCGCAGACTCTACTCTGATCTCCACAGGGCGAATCGATGCCTGAGATCCTTTGGAGTAGCGTCGCTTCCACTTTAAGACCTTTGCTTTGCTTTGTCCCTTTCAAGGCATGTTTCTACTCCAGCACCAACAGTCACACTATGATCTCCTTGTTTTCAAAACTAGAACGTTTGAAACCTGATTGTTGGAGGCTCTCTTCGTCTTCCTTGCTTAAGACAAGAATCCCTACCAGAGGCGTCATGTTTTATTTGCAGCAGTTGGGAACGAGCTCGCTAGAATCGAAACGTATGCGGTGAAGAAACTTCACTGAATCCGAGTCAGACCGCGTTAAATAGTCAGGAATAGAGCAATAAAGACGAAAGGGAATGAAAAGGAAAATTGCATTGTGTGTAAAAGTGTTAACTTGGGAAGAGCAACGAAGGAAAAGAAGCTACACCCATACAGAAATCACCACGATCTCGTAGATCGTCACGTAAGCATATGCGTAGGGGGCGTCAAAGTTGTCGTAGCCTATCTGGAATCATGATGCTAAATCGCTTTGCGTTGGATACCGCTGTGGGGAGGGACCACTGCAAGGTAGTCTACTAGCCAGTCCCGCTCAGGACACATGCAGTTCCGCCCGTCGAGGTGTGCCGACCTTCCGAAAAGGCTATAAAACAGTATAAAGTTACGCCGGTTGAGAAAGCCAAATGGAGATGCGATTTGGTCTATTAGGGGAATTTAGCCGCCGAATAGATAATTAGCATTCTTCTTGTAGAAAGCGAATACCGTTGCCTTGGAATTAGAGGCACTTGCCCATAACCACACACATATATGCGTAGGAGCTCTTGCATAACTGTCATAGAGCTGTTACTGTACGTGTTAGAGTAGCTGGGTATTCTTTCCACTCAGTCAAACAAGAGGAACGTTCTTCTAGTCCCAATTATTAACACTCACTTGTGGTAGGGGTATCTCAAACCGATGATAATGAAACATGTAGTAGCTCAAAAGATAGACCGAGCATAGCGACATCTGCATTCCAGGACACTTTTTTTCGTTGCTCGCAATATCAATATGTTCTTTTTATCCATTCGCCTAACTTGGTGCTACAGAACTGAATGCTTAGAGGCGTGATTACTCATGTCGGAAAAAAGAGGGCGTCTTCCTAGAAGCATATGAGGATTGATGTAGGGTGATCGGCACACAATGCCGAGCTTGTTTGCGTCATAACTGTTCATGAGCTCACGTGGTATTCTGCGGCGCTGCTCTTCCCTATCCTCCGCTTTTGCAGTATGGTGGTGTGTATGCCCACAAGAAGAAGAGCAAATGCAGCACTTTATCACGTAGCAAACGATCTCTGTCATGTTTCGGGCCTGTTCAAGAAGCGAATAATCGTTGCAACTTGTATGCAAATTCTCTGATCTCCTTTTCTTCACGATCTAGTACCCGTATCCTTGCACTTTGTTGCTTTCGACAGAACATCGCAATTTGAAGGTCACACGCAATCTAATCTGAAGTTAGTCTACATCCCTCCTCTACATGATTCTAGAAATCTGCGTGTTACCATTGAATGCTTGTGGAGATGATCGCCACGCACTTTCAAATGGAGTGTCTTTGTGATGTGTTCAATGTTTGGACTCCAAACCACCAAGCACTAAATCAGTCACGTTCAGCAGCAGCAAAATTACTTCTAAGAAACAAATTACAAAACCCCCGCCCAGAGCTGGGCCTTAGCTTGTTTTCTAATTTGAAGTTTCTAGTCATAGCTGTGCTGAACGCTATAGCAACTTACAATATGAATGTGTTGAGTAGTAATTCGAGACAAGTACAATAATTCGAAGTACCAGGCACGTAATATGCAAACCTAAAGATCAATACGCCGATAGCACATCTGCCGATGAAGCACTGGAACGGGAGCCAGGTACCACGCATTATTGTTTGAACTGTTCAATTTCTGTTTAGTAATTTGACACGCAGATGCCGGAATCTATTTCAATTTAACACTCAAGTGATGAATAGTAAGTAGAGCTGACGCCAAATTTGTGGATCCCTGCATATTCACGTCAACCCAAACCAGCTGGTGTCAGTACGACTGCAAAAGTCTTTAAGGAAAATCTGGTATCCAATTCCGTGAAGACTACTTAACAACAAAGAGTGACAACCAGCGGGAGGAAACTACTCCTTCGATGTCACGGTTTGGTCCAGTAATCTTCGGCTAGACTCCAATCACGGCCACCGACATGCGTGGTACTTCAATTAAATGGCACGGCTCCCCTTCATCTAAATTGAAGGAGAGATGAAGCCCGCATCGATCCACCATGAACGTGATGAGTACTATAAAGGATGGACTCGAAACGAAGGAATCGCTACCCTTGGTCTCCTCAAGTCATCGTCGTTCTCTCGTAATTTGCAGCTGTTTCCAAACAAGTTTATATCTGTTGCTCTTGCTCTTTAGACGACGGTGGCTTCGTTACCTGAAAAGCATCCCACTCTCGCTTTTTGGTCACTACTAAGGTCGGGTTCTTCCACTATACCCACCCGATCTTGCAAGTTCAGGCTTATCCGATTCTTTGATCCTGGAATCAACACACTCTTCTTCCTCAACACGTCTGCGATATTTTACGCACTGGCTCATTTGAACTGATCACTCTGGTTGCTCCACTGGTATTTGTGTACTCTTCATGATGATCTTTCCTGAGTTCGTGGTAGAGCTTTGTCAAAGCGTTCAAGCTCGTCTCAATTTGACTTTCGGGAGGCAAAACTCAGCTCCCCAGACGAGCAATGTACAATCACAGGCTCTTCCCACGGAGACCACAAATGATTTGGAAGTGGAAAATATCCCCCGCGAGGCATGGGCAGAGTTCCTTGCTTATGCACAGCAATTTCCCATTGGAACCCTTCAAAGCTCTGGCTATGAAGAAATTGAAATATCGAGCACATCTTTCACGGGGGATCTGGGCCCAAAGACAGTCCAGTCGGATCCAAACAACGATGGCGATAAAGGAGCTCCAGATGGGTCAAATGATGTGCTCCTGCCATCCCTTCTTGAAGAGCACCCTGACCCGACCAAACCCGCGCCCTCTTCCAATAATGTCACACCACAGGGAGACGCAAGGAGAGTTCAGAAGAATGGGGATCTCTTAAAGCTCATTCTGAAACAGCTTGCTGCCATAGCCCGTGAAAGGGACAACGCTGTAGCAGAACTCAAGGCCGATAATCGTAAACTACAACACGAGGCTGCAGCTGCTAATATTCGCTGCACAAATGCGGAATCGGCACAATCGCAACTGGAAGCCGAGAAAGCGTCGCTTACCTCCAGAATAGAAACCTTTGAGAAGGAGGATCGCCAAGCCGAGTACAATCTTGAACAGGCGCGTATAGCGGCAAAGGAACTGAAAGAAATTGTCGAAGAACAAAGATGTCGACTTGAGGAGAGAAATAGGACTGCAGACAGGGTCCTAACAAGAATTCAACAGCTTCAGATCCTGCAAGACGACATCGTGAACAAGATCGTCGATGAGGCTGCAGGATCGGATGACATTTCGATTTGGAAAACCGTAATGCGCCTCACTGGACGGAAAGCTCGTATCGCCGATTCTATAAACTCCGGTTTCCGTTTGAGAACATCGTGCTCTGGTGTTCTTTGGCAGAGAAAGCATCGTGATCAAACTTGGAGATCCGATGAGACCCCTGGCAAGGTATCACATATTCACATCAGTCGTCCATACTTGCGGGACGATTGGCCTTGTTACGGAAGTGACGGATCAACAAGACAGGGAAAGCATACGGAATCAAGCGTTTTCGTCTGCTTATCAAAGGGGATGTGTTTTCCAGAAGATGATATCTGCCCATCCTCACGATCGCTATCCGTTGAGGATGCATCCGTTGCCAGGAGTCTCGCCTCGTTTGGCAAGGTCCCAGAATGGGTAGATGACCGCCCCATTCATAGAACCTGCGCTCGGATCATGAAGCTATTCAGAAGGAAAGCGGACACGGACCGCTTTACACATGAGCCACCTCGAACGCTTAGACAAAAGGCAGTCAACATGATGAGCGACATTGAGCAAGTTTGTTTTATATTGAAGCAGGACACGGAGGTACTGGGAAAGGTGATTGGAAACAAACTCAATGAAATAGAACGGTTGGAGCAAAAGCTTGACGAGGAAACAAGAAGATCTTCAAAATACAAGCAAGCTCTCCTACAAGAGCGCTGGGAACGGATAGAGGAAGAGCGCGTAGGATACTCTCAAAGAAAGATACCCACGTATACGTCTTCCACGTATGCGCAAGACCAAGCTCCATCACATGAAGAAGAGATAACACCCGTGCGAAAAGAACGAGGTGTTCAGCACCCTCATAGACCTCAATCAATGAGGCCTGTGGGGGATGGAGCAAAGGGTGTTGGCCAAAGAATGAGATTCCAGAACAACACGAAAGCCAATTCTAGTGGGAACGAATACAAGAAGCCTACGCCCAAGCCGTTAACGGAATGGGAGAAAATGGTAGCCAGACGGCACGAGCGTAATTCGCGCAAAGTTAGACCAAGAGAAGTTTTCAACACGCCGGATCCCTTTGCCCCTTCCCCTTCAAGGATGGAAAGGGTGTTTCAGTGGATGAGAAACAAGCGCCGCGCAAACTTTGACGGCTAATGAGATGATCCCCCGTCATTGCCGCTCTGAGCCAGTGCAAGCGAATATTGTGCAATTCCATGCAAAGATTGTTTTGTGAATAAAGAAACGTTCAGGAAAGGATCTCTTTAGCGTTTTTGCATTGTGTTACATTCTTCTTCTTTATTGTAAGCTTTTACAGTCTACTCACAACAAAAGGGTAAAAGGGGATGTTTCCAGATACTTCTCTCTGCAGGAAACCAAGCAATTTCTGCGGCCACGTTCTAATAATATCCTTGCCGGCTTTCCCCTTCTCTCACGCGCATATGGTAATTGCTCTCTCCTTGATTTTGCATTCTTTGAGTGCAAGGCACCATTATGATGCCAGAGCAGTGCGACCTTCTTCAAAGGGTTTCTGTTGCGTTCAATATGTAGCAACTTATTGTAAGGTTTAACGTCAACTGTAGAACACAAACGTAGAGCTTCAAGTTAAGTCAGGCTTAATCATCGTGATCAGCCTTTAGCAAGCTGATGAGAGACAGCAGGTAGCTTATATTTCAGTCTGAAAGGCAGATAGACTGTTGGAAGCCCTATAAAGGAGTGTCAGCCAACCTTCCCCTCCATCGGCAGAAGATCAGACTTCATTAACCATCATAGTAGTACATCAACAGCCACCAATATTTTAAATGGTTGCATCAGAATGCATGTTTAAATACTCTCGACGCCTGCGGAGGAGAGAAGCCCATGCAATGCTATTCTGTAACTTGGGCTTGGTTCACAAGTGTAAGCTTCTGATAAAACGAGCCACGAGATCCTGCAGTGTTTTGATAAGCCTTACTGGGTCTTATAGATGAGCACCTTAGCACTGTCTAGTGCTAGGGCACTGCGATTTTGTATCGCAGACACGGATACTTGGGATCGCTCGTAACCACCATAAGAAAAATGCGTTAATTGAGATGTTGAGCTTGTTTCTCAAAGACTACAAAGATTATCGGACTTTGTGGGAGGCAATTTGAACGAAGTCAAGGTGGCCATTACTGAGAAGGCCTGCCTTAAACGGTAAAGACTTGTTCTTTATGTTGACAACCCTTACCACGCTGTTGGATTCAGTGCTGAAGCCGGCATATACACAAGAAAGAGCTAAGGGGACTAATTTGGGGTTGGCAAGGTCTGCGAAGGTCTTTGGCTTGGGTGGTTGGTTTCCGCGGTTGACCACGCCTCACTCAGACTTCTATGTTCTTTGTATCGCTGTGACCTAGTCTCTCGATCGACTCTTGACTAAGCCTTCTTCCTAAGGCAGTCCAGTCTGTTGATCCATCGACTTCCCTAAGCAGCATCAGAATGGCGGTTAGCTGCCTTTGGCGTGTGGATCAATGCCATTTTGCTTTAGAAAAAGTCACACGCAATCTCTGCATTTCCTGTCATCGCAGTATTAGGCGAATGGAAAACCTCGCACTCCGAATTAGCGTGACTGGTTTAACTTTCAGCCCATCTCCGGTCTTCTTAGTCGCGATGTCAACATCGCTGGGCTCTCTGGGGTAGCTGGGGAAGGGTTTTCAAGGCCGTTTTAGTCACAATGCGTTTAGGACTTGAGTAGTCAATAGTCAACAATATTCACCTCTAAGTCAGTTAAGCTAGTCAATAGTGGTCATGCTCACTGTTCGTAGCTTTTTCAAGCCAAAAGCCATTTCCTATGCGATCAAATCACGCTAAATTTCGTCTACGTTGTTATTGTTTATTGTTTTTTCGTTCGCTGCTCATAAGAAATGGTACACGTGAACTTTGTTGTATTCAGAATTCGAGTTTGTAGAGGCCAAAACGTGACGACTGTGTGCGTAATGAGCGTCTCGTGAGAATGAAAATACACATATTTTAGGCAGATATGTGTGGGAGCTCACTACAAGTATCGCTGGACAAGCTCGCATCAGTGTCTGGCCGGACGCTTTTGTAGCCCAGTCGTTTCACAATATGCAAGATTGTATTGGATCCATGTCCAAGAAGCTCAGGCCGTGCGAAGCTCCTCCGTGTACCTTTGTTTATTGCTGAAGAGAAAGTAGAACTAATCTCTCGAAAACGAGATAAGGAAGAAACAATTTTTTCGTTTTTGCGTGTTCAGGAGACGGCCAGTACCTGTATCCCGAAAACACACTAGTAGAAATTAAGTAGACAGTAAAATAACTTACAATCCCCATGAAAGCAATCCATTGCATTTTCAGAGAGTTAATGTCATCTGTATCGGTATCACGACGAGTCAAAGGCGGAAACCTGGGGGATCGCTAAGAGCATTTCTATCAAGAGACCTAAAAGTGTATCCCAAACTTGCCAAATTTCTAAAGTTGACTTGACTTCACATCCGGCATCTCTATCAGCGGTTGCCAAAGCCAAAAATGTCGCCAGAAACAGTTTCATGATCGGAGATTATGCAAGCGACCCTTTTGACTTACAGTCTTAAGCTAAAACCCTCTGCAGAGATCCATGCTCTGCAAAGAGCTAGATCTTCATCAGGAGTGAAGTTGGGACCTCGTGAGCTGTCCATCTTTGGAACTGCGACAATCAAGGCCCGGACTTTGCGAGACAGCTGTTGATGCATTCAGTTGCAAAGGTATGTGGAAGTCATTATTCTGGTCTCAAAATGGCGCGAAGTACAAGTCGTGCACAGTGGCACACTTGGCAAAAACTTGGTGCAACGCGGTTGGTCTTTCAGTTTAGGTTGCAACCTAAACTTCCGGCTAAATTGTCTTCAGAATGGCTTGAAGTTTAGGTCGCAACCTAAAGAAATTAGGGTTTTGGGACTTGGTAGAGATGCGTTCTGGGATCGGAACCAAATATTTGGTTATTGGGGTCTTTGATAGAGATGCTCTAACCCTGCTAAAAAGAACCGCTTTGATCCATTACTAACAAATGCTTGCTATATCTTTGACCCACAGTCAGATTACAAAAAAGCTTCTGATAATTGAATTACACAAAAAGATAAGTCTCTTGGCCCGCTAATACAACAGCACCGCTGCTGCTTCTCGGAATGATGCATTGAATGCATCCTTCCGCAAATACCGGAGGGCAAGGGTGCGTTTTAAACGATGGAATTGCCATCGATGGCAATCTCAAAGTCAGCAATTTACAGTTTTTCGGAAGCAATTTTCATATCCAATTGCGCGATGGAAGCAATGAATGTTGAGATCAACTGTGCCGATAGTACTGAACGTATCCATTCCTAATACAGCAAAGTCTTACCATTTCAAGTGAGTTGCTGCCATTCAAGTAAAACGATTCTTGTACGTTTCATGTCGTCATAGCTTGTTCAAAAATTGCCACTATTCAAATCTACTTAAAACAGACATCCAGCAACAAAGGGACGGAGGACAGGATTGCATTTAAGGTAAAGAGATTCCAATGCGACTGAAAATTGCTATTCGCTTTGGGAGTGTGTGATGGGATTGCTACTTGATGCAGCAATCCCTGTTCCATCGGACTGTTTCCATCCCTGCCAGAGTGGTGCTGTTATTCTTTAAACCGACCAGTGCTTTTTTGACTTAGTCATGTTAACTCTAAAGAGTTGATCTCTGCTCCAAAGTCTAAGGAGTGGACAGACCATAGTAGCTGATGAAATTTGCTTTCATCCAGTTCTTGTCAGGGGGAATGTCTCGCGCTATGTGTGTAATGTTACTCATTCCGGTATCCTGCTTGGCTGTTACCGTTGTACAGAATGTCTACTACTACGTATCGCAAAGATCTGCACAGCACTCCCATTGGGGAACAAAAAGTGACTCTTGGCTGTTCTGGTATGTCCTGAAGTCAGCAATCTTATGAATCCAATATCTTCTGCACCCGTGTGTCTCCCTCGGACAGATATCACAGATAGGATATGAAAATGCTCTCGCATCTAATAGTTCCAACGGTACAAGACCGGGGTATCTACCCTCAATTCACAACCCGAATCGCTCAATGGGACAAAGTTGTGTTAAATGGCCAGTGAAACATGGCGATATCGTGATGTCCGATCTCCTATCGATCAGTGTGAGCCTATTACGATGCTCAGGTGTGGCTCCTTGAATAGAATTGCGTGAGCGTGTGACAGATTGTCAATGTGAGAACGATAACCTCTGGCGCAACAAATGATGGTTTCGAGAAGTCTTGCAAACCCAACTAACACATCACTTTGCCCTTTGGTAGGGTATTTCGAGAGACTATTTTTGAAATTCACATCGGTGTTTCACAAAAGACTTAAAAGGGCCATTTGAACCAGAATACCTTTGCACAGAAGTATGTTTTTGGCTGCCCCAGAACGAGTCTTCCTATGTTGAGGTTTAATGGCAAAGGCAATAAACAGACAAAACAATCTGGGATTCATTTTGCAGCGGGTGGCCGTTTGTTGCGGACATAGTTCCTCAGCTCTGGTCATGATATTTGTTTCGAAGATGAGATTATTCAGGGTTATTTGAGCATGTTTAGTATCGCCCTCACATTAGCGAGAAGAGCTAATAAACACCATATCTCCGAAGACGTGGATTTTAATCGTAACTTCAGACAGGAGTGTTCTAATACCTCTGAGAAGCCCATGCTTGCTCAAAACTTGTTGCAAGCGAAATTCTGAACTGTTTTTAGAAACATCGGGTGTTCATTCTGCATCAGAATTATGGAGATCCAAACGTTTCTCCGCTGTTTTTGGTTCAGTGTCATGCAAAAACGAGACAAATAACAAGGACGGAGGCAACGGATAGAGACTAATCTTCACCCATCTGTCTCCATCTTCGTCCTTTCACTTACTACGCCGGCATTGAAATCATGTTTTATTTATTTAATATTTTTATGAAGGTTTTTTCCCCAGTTAGGGGTTTGTTGAGGGTGTGACGGAGGAAAGACGATCCTGGACGAAGAGTTCGTAGTTTGCGTTGTTTGTTGCGCCTTGCCTGAACTTGTAACTTTGTTGCGGAGTGGTTCACATACATACTAAGAGCTCTGTAATCGACATAGAAGCCATGAAGTTAGCTTGTCTGGGAGTGCGGGTTTGGGCGCTCTGAACGGGTTTTTTGTCCACAACTGAAGACCACCTTCTGCACAAGAATACGAGCGGAAGCATGCCTTCTTGCAGAAAAGATTCTGAGGTAAAGGGTTACTACGGCTGTAATACCCTCATTCGATGATTTGTCTCGTATGTAACGTCTTGAAAAGCAATGCATGGCGTGTATTTTTGGCTTGTTTCTGTGCCATTGCATGTCTAAAATCAGAAAAGGACTCAACGAGCTGATGGGCTGTTTTCTGTAGTCCATTTGATGATCTATTTCGCCTCCGCTGTTCTACCAGCAGTACGTTGGAGCTTTCCAGGAAGACAAAGAGTTTGTTAATCTTGCAATACGCCTGGGGCAGATTGTCACTGACAATGTCTGTCGGTGTTTGTGAGCACAACCTGCTCTTCACGACGGTGGAGAAATCGTAACGAAAACATGATAAGTGTTGCGTCGGATATTCACCTGTCTGTCTTCACGCCGCAATGGTACAGGAACTTGTTGAAGCGTTGCACGTTTCTGTGGACGGTAACCCTTTAGCAGACAGTGTGGATTGTTGCAACATTAGGTTAAAGCGACATTGCTTATCGAAATGGTCGGAAGCGTTTCCGGATGGTGGGTTACGAAAGGTACGTATAACTCTTTTTTTTTGCAATCTGCCCTCCGCTTTGGGGATGCTATGGTTGTGTATGAACATATTAATGCAGGGCAATTGTTCAAGGTCTCAGAGACAAGCGGCGGCTCAGAAACTGTGCAAAAGCGCTGCGAGCTCGTCCGATCAGGACTTAATCTCGTTTTTGTGTGGTTGCTGCCAACACGGATAGCGGACAGTGGCCTTTGTCTCTGCTCTCCGCCTATTTCTCGTGCAGCAGGGCGCGGCAACTCGGCACAGCGTTGCAAGTTGACGGGGGGGTGTTCTATTGGCCGCAGAGTGGCGTGAACAGTGAAGGTGGGATTTGGAGCTGTCTGATGCAGTGATGAGTTGGGACTGAAATAACAGCTTTTGCTTCATAGACGAAGTGCAATGATAAGATAAAAGGGTTAAACATTTAAACATTTGAGCCAGTGTATGTATTTGTGGTGGCCCGCGACAGGTTTTCTGCAAAGGAAGTTTTCTGTCCTCAACTGCTCTTTGTGTCGTTATGAAGATGAATTGAAATAGCAGTGTTCTGGTGTTGGAGGAGGAACTGCGGCACAAGTGAAAAGGTATCTCTGTAACCTTACTGTTGTGTATGAACAGATGACTAAGTTGAGTAGGGTATGAGCACGGAGATACACGACAATACGCGTACTGATTGTTACTGCTATAACCGAGAAGAGCAGTGAGCGGTGAACGGTGCATGCTGCGACTTATTATGTTAACATCGTAAAGCACAAGGGTACAGTATCGTTAAGGGTGGTAAGAAGCATATCGCTTGCATCGGCTACGGTGCTGTGGCGTATGAGAGGCTGTTGCATTGTTCATATCGTTATGATGTCATGCTGACGAGCACGAACGCATCAAATGCGGTAATGAATTGCATTCTTGCTTACAACTTATCGTTTCAACAATGCACTGTACATGGCATCGGGTGTGCGAAATTGAGCAACGCTTCAAACAGAATTGATGATGCCACCTTTGTTCCCTTGCGAAGGACATATTGCTTCTGCGTCTCGGTGGCGTTATGAAACTGTGCCGGCGTATGATAGTGCATGTAAGCACAGTGAGGCGGAGCAATCTGGCAGAGGCTATCTGCGTTTTTTTTTTTGTTTTTCTTAACGTTTTTTCTGTTGGTTGAGATGTTGCGAGATTGGAGGCCTTGAAGCATGAGCCAAAAAGATTTTCGGGGTAGGTGCGGTCGAAACTGTGTGTGTTTGGTCAAGATTTGGTGAGGCAACGGTGAAGACACAGAAGGGGCTGTATTAGGGGACCACCATATGGGTGAAGTGGATGTGGCAGCTACCGCGATTCATGATGTTTGATTCAGTTGGGCACAGGTGGGAACACGTGCGTTGGGAACGAGGCTTGGTTGCGGTATCAAGGTAGAGTTACGACTGTATTCTTCGATTTGTGGCGTCAGAGTAACCCAGCAGAACAGGAAACCTGCGGGTGGCACCGAAGTTGAGTTGTATGGCGGAGTATGAGGGTTAAGCGTTTTAACCTTTTTAATCCTTTGTCCGCTCCTGATGGTTATCGATGATAATGTAGTCAGCACAGCCGGGCATCAGGCTGTTGCGAGAGGTAAGCGCAACGGTGCTCTTTTGCACGCAGGCAAAATGCACCAGAATCGGAACATAAGTTATTCGGTAAGAAGAAAAAAGATGCAGAAAATGATGTAATGCTGTTGGAGCAAAGCTGTTATAAAGGGGGGGGGGGGGGGGGGTCGCTCTTTTTCTCGAAGAAAAACGAGATGTCCGGTTTACACGCTGTGGGCCGCATTATAGATGCGCACGTGGAGATATACGCGTGTGCAACATAGGCGCAAGGGGGCGAGACGAGTTGAGAATTCTTGGTCGGCGGCGCTTTTGCTGAGCGTGTGCAATTTTAAGGAACGGCTAATGAAAGCGGCTGGCGTGGTGATTGAGCAAAAAGGAGAGAGAACGCGCCACGCTGATGGGACGGTTCGTGGCAAAGCAACGGCCGCGAAAAAAGCTGAGGTGTCGGCATTGTGCGTAATAATGCATACAGCAAAATCTGCGACCGCGAAGCGCAACGCCGAAGGAGTTGGCGCAAGACGACTGCACTGTTGCACTACTGACGTAAGCTCAACTACTTACGCTGACATGAGCTCGTGCAGCTCGCGCTGCTCCGAGTATGAGCTAAAGCAAACTGCTGAGGACAGTGACGAAGAAGGAACATTTCTCACTGCATCTTTTCGCCTTTGACGGACCCCGTGCGCTGCGTGCGCAAAATGTGCGCTCATCCATATATGCACGTCGCACTCCTGCACCCACTCGTGGAGTGCGTAGGCTAGACGATACTTTCCAGCGAATCTCATCGCGGCCAAAGCAAGTGTATGACACTGTAAATGGGCGCTCCAGTTTTCTTTTTATGACAAGTTACCCTCCAGTGATGAGGTGGCGCGCGTCGCGCAAAAATAGGTGGCTGATGCAAACAGAAATGCAACACGTGGCGACACGCGCCGCGCACGTGTCACCGCACCCGCTCATGCCAACTACGCAGTGGAACAGCGAAGCGCAACCCTTGGCGCGCACCGCACATGCGTGAAAAATAAAAACAAAATATACAAGCAACTGCGCTCACGGCACGGCGCGCGCAAGTTGGTCCGACGCTATTGTGGCCAGCTTCATGGCCGCCTCGTGGTGCTCCCTGGTGATGGTGCCCATGTCCACACCCCGCGCCAGCGCGCCGCCGCGCACCACCTCCATCCCGTTGACCATCACGTAGTTGGCCTTGAGGTCCCCCCCGTTGCCCAGGATGAGCGCGCTCAGCACCGCCTCCGGGCTGTGGAACGAGCCTGCGAAACACGGCGCGTCCAGTCGCCACCCAGCCACATCCGCGCACATCCCAGCCTTGATGTACCCAACGTCCGCCCGCCCCAGCACCGCAGCTCCCCCCGACGTCGCCATCCGCAGCACATCCGACGTGCTCACCGCGTCCGCCTTCTCATCCCGCACCCGCGCCACCATCAGCGCCATGCGCGCCTCCGCCAGTAGGTTGCCCGAGTCGTTGCTTGCAGACCCGTCCACTCCCAGACTCACTGGTACCCCCATCTTCATCATCTTCGCCAGCGGCGCCGCTCCGGAGCCCAGTCGGCAGTTGGACGTCGGACAATGCGACACGCCCAATCCCTGCTGCGCAAAGTACTTGAGCGATGATGTGTATCGCCCGTCATCGTCGTCGTCGCGAATTTTTACGCAATGCGCAAACCAGCAGTCACGCTCATTCCACCCGCAGTGTTCCAGATACTCCACCAGCCCCTTTTGTACGTTAGTGCTCATGTACTCCACGTCGGACGAGTTCTCTGCAAAGTGCGTGTGTAGCATCACGTTGTTATACGACCGCGCCAGTCGCGCACACTTCTTCATCAGACGCTCCGAAACACTGAACGGCGAACACGGTGCTAGCGCAAGGCGCAGCATAGAGCCGTCACGTTCGTCGTGGTAGCGATCAATAAGACGGCGCATGTCACGTAAGATCGCCGTCTCATCCTCCACAAGAGTGTCCGGAGGTAGACCGCCGTCACTTTCACCAACCGACACGGCGCCGCGACATGGGTGGAAACGGATGCCCAGTTCTGCGGCAGCGCGGATGGTTTCGTCCAGCTTGACGTCGTTGGGGAATAGATACAGCAGGTCGGATGTGAGCGTGCATCCGGATAGTAACAACTCGGCGATGGCGAAGCGGGCCGACTTGTACACCATGTCCGCGGTGAGAAAGTTCCAAATTGGGAACAGAGTGTTGAGCCACTCGAAGAGCGAGGAGTCACGTGCGATGCATTTGGTGAGCGATTGGTACATGTGGTGATGCGTGTTGACGAGACCTGGGGTGACGAGACAGGCGCTCATGTCGACGGTGGTGAAGGGGAGGGCGCGGAGCGAGGTGGGCAGACGGTCGTGCGCACCGACCCACTGGATGATGCCGGAGTCGACGACGATGGAGCAGTTGGTGAGAAGACGGCCGTCATGCTCGCCAGTCCAGAGCAGGGCGATGTCCTTGAGAAGGAAGCGTTGATTGGGGAGGGCAGGTTCGGGAGACATGGGTTGAGGGGGAGGGTGGTGGGGCAGGGAATGAAGAAGAGAGTGAAGATTGGGTTTGATGTGAAAGTTAGGGGGAGGTTGGGGGTGGGGGTTGCAGTTGTTTGTAGAGCTGGAGGTGGAGTGGTTGCTGTTGGAGGGCTTGGTGTGTCGCCGCGGAGGGGAGGACAAGCGCCACGTCATGGCGAGGGGAGGAGCGAGTGATAGAGAACTCTTTGTTGGGCGGTTGGTTGGTTGGCGAGAGGAACAATTTTGCGGGGCGATGAGGTCTGAAGGAGAAGATTTTTGAGGCTTCTGTGAGGTGGCCGGGGCAGCGGATTCGAGCGGGGGTGTGGGAGCAGTTGTGGGGGGAGAGGTTGGTGGCGGTGCTGGGCTGTAGGGGGGCGGAGCCGGGTGACGCAGGGGCGATATTTTTGCGCGAGTGGGCGGCGCAATGGAGATGGCGCTCGGCGAGAACGATTGCGTCAGACGCTCGCGCACGCGTCTCGCGCGTGTTCTGCGAACCGCGCTGCACAGTGCGCACTTCGCACGGGGCCGAGCGCCCACTGCGCTCGCGCGTGCGCAACGTGGCAACGTGTGTATGTGTACACGATATGCACGTGGATTGCTTATGGCCACGCACCATGCGCTGGCGATGATGGCGTGAGGTTAGCCATAGACGGGATGTGTAGCCTGGCGCATGAACGGTGTGGCGTGTGGGAGCCACACTGTGCGTGTGAGGAGGACGTCCTTTGGCTGCTCCCGAGCGGAAGGTTAAGGTGCGAGTGCTGAGCGCGTTTTCCAAGGGTAAAGGTTACGGTCGACATACCCCACTGTTACGACGGCTCCTGTACCAAACGTATCTGAGTGTGGCTCTGTCGGGCTCCGCAAGTCCCAAACTTCGATTCGTATCGCCACTGTGATGGGGTGTTCATTCGTGCTGGCGCCGCCGTTTCGCGCGCGACGTACGGGCGCAACGTGCTGCGCGCGACGAGACGCGTCATCGCCAAGCTCGGAACGAGAGAAGCGTCATGCCACGTTCCGCACCCTACGCGGTTTGCAAAAGCAGCTGAACGATGCTGTCAAAGAACAACAATTCGCACAAGCCGCAACACTACGCGATCGCATACGCGACATCCGTCTCAATGATGACTACTGTCGCACTGAACTCGCCTTGCGTGACGCCGTGTCTGAGGAGCGCTTCGCAGAGGCCGCGCGATTGCGCGATGCGCTTGCATTGATGGAACCGCCGCCGTTGCTCAGCGGTATGCATGAAGAAGAAGACGCTGTTGGGGTGCGCGGCGCTCGTGAAGGTGTGCTGACGCCCCACGTATCCGTGACTGATTCGTTTGGCATTCGCGTTCGAGCGAGGAGCTACTACGTACCGGAGCAGAGTGCGCCGCAGCAAAACCGCTTCTTATTCGGCTATGACATTCGCATCGAGAATCGCAGCCAGCATGTATGTCAGCTTGTATCACGCAATTGGACGATTCGGACGACGTCCGGGGCGCGTGATACGCAGGTTTCTGGTGCGGGTGTGGTCGGTAGACAACCTGTGCTCATGCCCGGCGAGTCGTATGACTATTCGTCGGCTTGTCCGATCTCGGTGGTCCCTGACGAGGATATGCGCCGCGTGTTGGGAAGTATGAAGGGCCACTTTGTGTTTTGTCGTGGCGATACGGGGGATGTTCGATTCAACGTCGACGTGGGCGCGTTTTACTTTCACTTGCCTCCTCAGATCTGACGCCTCGTTGGTGCGCATGTAGAAAAAAAGATTCGTGTAGGTTTTTTTTCTTCATTTTTGATTTGCAATGCTCACCTCAAGTGAAAAGCAAACCCTCGACCGCCGTTTATTCGCTGCGCACCGCATCGCACAAGCCCCTTCAGCAGTTGTGCGCGTCCTTCGTTTCATTGCGAAAAGTTGTTTTTCCGTTCCATCTTGTTCTTGATCTTCGTCACCATGGGTCGTACATTCTTCGTCGGCGGAAACTGGAAGTGCAATGGATCCGTCAAGAGCATCACAGATCTTTGCTCATCGTGGAAAGAATCCACTGATAATGGCACCAAATACACCGGCAAGCCCGTCGAAATCGTCATCGCCCCCCCAGCCGTCTACGCCCTCACCACTCGCGATCTACTTCCGCAAAACTTTCAAGTCTCCCTGCAGAACTGCTATGTCAAAACGGGCGCCTTCACCGGCGAAATCGCCGCCGACATGATCGCCGATGTCGCTTTACCATGGGTCATTGTGGGCCATTCTGAGCGACGCACCATCTTTAAGGAAACCGACCAACTCGTCGCGGACAAGACTGCTTACGCCATTTCAAAGGGCGTCAGTGTTATCGCCTGTATTGGTGAGCTCTTGGAAGAACGTGAGGCCGGTAATACCATGCAGGTTAATGAACGGCAATTGTCCGCCATCGCAGAAAAGGTTTCCGATTGGTCCAAGGTCGTTATTGCTTATGAACCTGTATGGGCTATTGGAACCGGCAAGGTCGCTACCCTGACCAGGCCCAAGAGGTGCACAAGTTCTTGCGAGAGTGGCTTGCCAGTAATGTGAGCGCGGAGGTGGCCGAAGCTACCCGCATTATTTACGGAGGCTCTGTGAAGCCGGCCAACGCGAATGAGCTCGCGTCTCAGCCGGATATTGACGGCTTTCTTGTTGGCGGCGCTTCGCTCAAACCGGACTTTGTCTCTGTCATTGACTCTTACTCGAACAACGCGTGAGGCCTGTCCGCCTCTGCGACAAAGCTGCTTTAGTTTCCTTGCTCGGTCTTCAGTCACAGTATAGTGTTATCGTTTTTGTTGTCGCTGTTGTTCCTGTGTGGTAAACAGTTTGTGTAGCGTGAGCCTGTCTTTCGTGGCGTGCCCAGTCTTTTTTTTTGCAACCCTTCCAGGGAGAGCATGAGAGATAACACTTCTCGTGCTTAAATCAACGTTAATTCGACGGGAAAACACTAAAACCTGCGTGTTCTGCGTGCGCGGTCGAGCCTTTGACCTCAAGTGAACGGTACCGTTGATCGCACCACTGCGTCATTCCGCGCACTCACGCATCTCGAAACTCTGCACGCCGCGGCCAGCGAATGCGATGCTGCTCGACCGCACGCTGCTCATAGTAGCCCCCCGCCTCGAGGGAAGTTACATCGATGAAAGACCCCTACCCAAACCAACTCGCTATTCGCGCCCGCGCGCCCGCAAACGTCACAAAGCAAAACAACCGCGAGGCATGTGGAACAGCGGTCAATCATGCCATCTCAGCGCCATTATAACGGCGTTATCAGCACTTCCAGCCCTCCGTCACTGGATCTCCAATCAACCCCCGTTACACAACGCACCGATTGTACCGTTAACTCACAGCATTTTGCAAGCGGCATGCGGCACCGAAGAGCACAACGTGGCTATTGACCCTAGACCGACGCTATCGCTGCTGGAACGAGATGGCTGGAAATCACGATTCGCGCAAGATGCTCATGAAACGCTGCTACGTGTTTTGGAGCTGGTTGAGGATCATGTAGAAGAGCCGCGACAAGCTCTTGTGCAGACACAATCGGTGGGCTGCTTAGTGCGCGACGAACGGCAGTTGACGCATTGTATCGGTCGGACTAAAGTGGTCATGGAGTGGAAACGAGAGCGGAAACCCCCGTACACATCCACCACAGCGTCGTGGAGCCATTGTTTCCAGTGCGGATATACAACGCCGCTAGTTCTAACAGACAGTCCTATGATGGTAGTTTCAGCAACTGCGGAGCGAGAAAAGCCGCTAGCTTCTTTAATTTCGCACACGATGTTCTCCAAAACGCAGGTACACATGCGTTGTGAAGGGTGTGGGGAAAACTGCGCGCACCTGCACTGCTCAGAAGTATGGCGCTTTCCGAAAGTGCTTATCACGCTCGTACAACGTGGGATGTACGGGGCGCGAGGGGTTTCAATCAGCAGGGCAAAAGTTTGGTTTAACGACAGTATTAGTATTTATGGCCCTTATGGACGCGGACAGAGACGACGTGAACTGCGATACGGGCTGCGAAGTGTTGTGAGACACGTCGGTGGGGCGAGTGGATACAAGAGTCATTACGATTGTATTGTAAGGTGTCCGGAGGCCACTGGATGGGGACTTTGTGGAGTGGACTCCAAGCCTAAGTGGTGGCGTGTGGATGATGCACGGGTAATGGCATCTTGTATGCGGCAGGCTTGCGAAAGCAGCCATGTATATCTGACGCTGTTCGAATTAGAAGATGATGTGTATAAGACACATTGAAAATGTTTTTGAACACATTGTTCGCGACGGTGGGCGATATGCTTGTGGCACCCGTTCAGTTATCTTTCCGAAAGAGTGACGCATTACCAATGACTGTGAAGTCATCTTCCGACGCGCTCAAGCCGCTCATGGAATCGCCGGAGTCAACCTGCGCGATGGCGGGGACTCCACAGCGGTTTCACTTGCGGCGAGCGCGTGGAACGAAGGGCACGCGACTCGGTTGGACGGCTCATCATCACGGGGAAAACGTACAACAGTCTTTGCAGTTTAAGGTTAGAAAAAAAGACTTGTACCAGAAAGAAGGGGGACGTCATCCCGGACGACGGCGGCGCCGTTAAGTAGTGGCGATGGCGCACGTCGTGCATCGCTCCCCAGCGTGGCCACGTTTGATTCGTTGTGTATACGTTGTACCCGTGTACGGGTCATTTTCGTGTAATGGTGGCCGCCGTGGACAACAAGCTCCAAGGATACTGCCTCGGCCGTTCATCGTTGGATTTCCAACTTGCAAAGGGGTCCGTGGGTAACCTTCGGTACCCTTGTACCCTTGGCACCCTTGTTAAGCAATCGACCCGTGACGACTTGAACATCGACGTGCTTTGTCGGACTGAACGCTGACGTAAGAAGGCTAGGCTCTCTCAAGCTAGTAGCGCCACCCAAGATGTCTCCTTTGCTGGGTCCCCAATTTCTATCACGAAAAGGGTGCCTAGACGTTGTCGCGTGGACGGTGGGAACTGCGGCACCAACCCTCAAAGTCCGACACTTGGATAAGCCCAACTGAAACACCAGTCCACGCAGCGCATCCGAAGCTTGAACTTGCTGTTTGCGCCTACGAGACGTTGATGTGTGCGCGTCCCGTAGGCGCACAAGAAAAGATCACTCTTCTTGTTAAGGGCGAATTATGCACAGCATGCCTGAATTGAGAGGCTTGTGCCCCGTACAATGCAGATTACGTCCTTTCAGACGTCTACTCAGCGCGTCGGACAACACCATTTAAGGATCGTGAACAGGTATTATTGTTGCAGTGCTTGCCCGTTTTGCTTGAAATGCTTTTATTCTCACTTGTGCATCATCCTTGGTGGATGACGGATTGCGAGTGACCCTTTGAATCATCGTGGAACGATTCTCTGGGTTACAAGGCTACAATATCGCTGAATGCCCATACAAGGGCAGCACCCTCCTGTTTTCCTTGATTACAGTGCTAGCTACCTGTAGCAGATGGGCATTGCTTTCTTAACCCACACTTTTTGTCTCTTACAGGATATCTGATCAGCGGCGCAGATTGAAATACAAGTGATGTGACCAAACGTTCCTTTTAGCTCCTTGAACAGCTTTGAACTGACACAGGAGTACGACGGTACTCCATTAGTCGTCTACGAGTCTCCGTTAGAACAAAATGAGATGACAAGAAGCAGCGGTATGATATAACGTTGAAGACGACAATAGCTTTTGCAGGTGGTCCTGGTGACGGAACCGAACGAACGCTCTCAATGACGAATTCGTCTTGCATATGAACATCATGCATGATGCATGTCGGACAAGGAGGTCTTGATTGGATGGTCACATACTGTAACGTAATGTAATGTGCGTGAGCTGGCAACACGTATGACCAAATCAACACCAAAGTTGGATGTTCTTCGCCTGTCGGCCCTGTCTTGTCTGTTCTCAAGCTGCGCAGATTCTCGAAATGTTTAAAGCACCCCCGTGTTGAATAGTACCCTTCTTCATACCTCTGGTACTTCACCTCGAGACGTCTTGGATATCTGCAAGCAACGTTACGATATTACGATATAAGGATTCGAGTATACTGCCATACGCTACGCGCCCGCCAACACCGATAGATCATTTCCAATAGCGCAGGAAAACAAAACAAATGGATTCCGATCTCATGGCGTTGAAACAGCGAATCTGTCGTTTAGAGAGGCTAATAGGGAACTGTTCGTCTACCAACACAAAGTTATTGAAGGGAATGCAAGCAGCACAGAAGGACGTGCACAAACTCGTGCCTGATGAGATGGCAGCGGCATACAAAGCGGTTGCTCTGTTATGTTCGGTGGCCACCTTACCTGCGTCAAGAGCTGGGCGTGCAGACAAGCTGAAACGTGTTGACAGCGCATTGGGTCGGGCGGAACCGTACGTGGAGCAACTGTTTGCGCTGCAGAACGTACTGGATCGTGGGATTGAGCTGAAGGATTTGGATCGGGATGCACTTGGGCGTGTGGAAGTTGGGGTGTGTGATATTGCTTCCAAAATGACGGAGGAGGAACAAAAGGTGGACGCGCTCCTTGTTCAGTTTAATGAGGTGACAGAACGGCTTAACAGTGCGATATTGAGCATGGCACAAGCGCTTCGAAATGGAAAGTGAAGCGCGCGCGTCAAGAAGAGAAGACGGTGAGTTATGGGTGTGTGGAAGGTGTGGATTCGGAAAGACGGTGCTGTCTGGTTGTTCGCAATTGTTTGTCCAAAGCGGTGAGAAAAGGGGTGTGAAAGCAGTCTTGTGTGGAATCGAAGAACTGTTGCAAGTGAACAGTTTGGTGACGTTCGTATTCATCGGCCTGCAGGATCATTTCAAACTTGTCGATTTCCTTGACAAGCTTGGCGTCATCCGTTTGTCCGAGTTCGTACTCGGCCCATAATCGATACAATTCGAGGCCGATATCGGAGCCGTTTAAGACGTTATCGCGGATGTGACGCATGGCGTCGTCTTCCAGTTTGCGTTTCTGCTGTTTGGACACGTTGTCATGCGGGGTTATGTCGCCTACTATGCACTCTGCTAGATCGTGCACCAGGGCCATGCGGATTAGCTTGTCGCGGTTGGTGGGGGTGGGAAGGGTTAGGGCGATGAGGGACATGCGGTACATGTGATCGGAGATGGACTCTGGTAGGGAGACTTGGTTGCGAACCCATCCGGTGCGCTTGGTGGTCTTGAGGGAGCCGATGAGACGGAGAAAGTCGAGGGTGTTGGAGACGGACGGGGATGAGGTTGGAGACGTGGTGCTCATTGTACAAAGTTTTGGTAAATTGCGGTGAGACGTTGCGGAACGTAATGTGTGGCGGTTTGTGACTGGACGCAAGAACGTATGATAGACTGTGGCGTGTAGGGGGGCGCAGGGGGAGCAGGGGGGAGGGGGAGGGGGAGGGGGAGGGGGAGGGGGGGGAGGGGGGGGGGGGGGGGGGGAAGGGGAAGGGGAAGGGGAAGACAGGCGTCAAAGCGAAAACGACAGGCAGGCGGTCATGGTGACGGTTTGCAGCGCAGATTTGAATCTGCGTAGTGCGCGATGGGATGCAGGTGACATAATGTGAGCAGTCATGCGAGTGGCAGGCGGGGCACTGAATGACGGAGCGATGATGCAAAAACCAAAAAGCATTTATACATGCGCGGACGTTTTTAGTTTGCAGAATTAGCGCGAGGTTTTTTTTGTAGCGGCGGGGAGAAGGAGGCAGGTTTGTGACATTTGATCAGGCTGTTTTATTTTGCTGATTGGCGGAGTTGATTGTTTTATTGTTTGGTCGGATATAAATATATGGAGGTGGGGTGAATTACTGTGCGGCGGGTTGTGTGCTGTTGGTGGTTGTTGTTGTTCGCATTGACGGCTGGCAGAGGGGAGGCGGGGGTTGGGGACGGCATGATGCTTAAGCTAAGCGGTGAGCACCAAGGGCACGAGGGGTAGAGATTGTAAGCACTTTCGGGGCTGCGTAAGTATAATAGTAGCGCAGAAGAAGAAGAATGGGGTGCTGCAGCACGGGCTCCGCAATGCACGACGTCATAGCTAGCCTGTAGCTACGATACACGTAGATGCGGCGCACATGTACAGTAATGGTTGGCGATGTACAACAGACGGGCAGAGCGGGCGGTCGGGAGAGAGAAAGTGCTGCTGTGACTGCAGCGCATTGGCTGCAGCGTCGGTAATTTAGTGTAGCATGCATGCGGCGGGTTGAAATGTATTAGCAGTGCACTGTTGGTCTCGCGCATTGGAGCGTAACATTATGTAGCGAGGGTAAAGCGACGAGAGCAGAATATAGACAAGTGTTGATAAGTTAGTGTAAAGTTAGCTGTGTGAGACAAGAGAGAATCGATGCGTAAGGGGCCGGTGCTAGCGCCGGCAGTGTGGAGTGGCGCCTTTTACTGTTGTTATCCTGTGAAACAAGTGGACGGGAGTGCGAACAAGCAGCGAAAAAAAAGGCGGGAGGGTTGGTGTGATAAGGGAATGTACAAAGTGGCATGAGACATACGGTTGTAGCGGCGTCAACTATGATGCTCGACACAAGGGTGAGTGAGTGCACAAAACAAAATAAAAGCAGTGTAATGAAAGCTGCTCATAGTGTGGTACAGCATACACACAGGTGCGTGAAATGAACGGCGAACAAAAAGACGCTCGCTCGCACGGTTGAGGCAGAAAGGGATGGCACTAAAAAAGCAACACGTGTAAGACACAATGGAGCTTGTTGCAAAAGCGCGCCAAAAGCAGCCGCCGCGCGGCTCGAGTACGAGCCAGCGGTCGAGCGGCTGCGGGGCGTGGCATAATACGCAATCATTTAGCAGCTAATAAAGGAGATAAGGGCGTTGCGCCAATGACAGCGCGCTGTAAACGGCGGCGAAAACGCACGCGCGCTTAATTGGGCGTAACTTATATCCATCGTGGCAACACGTGATGATTTCCGCCTTGTTTTCGGCGCGTTGCCCCCTCCCCGCGCGTACGCGAAGGGGAACCATATTTGTAACCGCCACTGCGCCAACGCGTCAAAATAAGTGCGCTCCGCGCCCCTTTTTTTGTGAACCACTTGCAATCGGCTGCAATGATGCACGTCCATACTCACACTGCGCATACGCCGCCAGTTTTGTGCTGTGTTGCGCATGCGGCGCGGGTAACAACGGCGCTCGTCATACTTGCCACGTCCATCCCGTCAGCCCGCATCGTCAGGCACATGGCCGGCAGCGCTGTTGATGAACATGATGGGTGATGATGCACGCCGCGCTAATCGCGCATCATGCGCTCGCCGCCTGCGACCGCACGCCGTTTGCTGAGCGGAGCGCTTTAATTAGAAAAAAAAAAAAAAAAAGTGTAGTGGATTTACAACGAGGCATTCGGTTGGCGAACGCATAAATTGTGCTACTCCCTTGTGAGGACAGTCGTCGCCCAACCCGTCGGGCTGCTATGCAAAACACGTCCATTCTCAAACAACACATCACGTACGCGTGGTACAGTAGCTATAGCTTGACACTACGTGCGTAAAAACGACGACAACATCCAACTCCAATCCACATTCCAAACACAATTAGAGGTGTACATATATATAGATGAGCCGGAGAGCAAAAAAACTACTAGTAAGCAATACAATCCATCAAAACATTAATAACATCAACACACAGGCGGGGGGAGCGGTGCGCGAATGGCACGGCGACGCAATGCGACCAATAGTTAACACAAAATAGCACACAATAACACAACAACAACATCATCATCATCATCATCATCCCTTGGTGACACGGCGTGGCATGGAGCGGTGGCCATTATTATTGTCGTTACGAGCCATGATACCACACTCCTTGGACGTGGTGGTGGTGGTCAAGCTGTTGCTGCTGTTGCTGCTGCTGCTGTTGTTGTTGTCGTCGTCGTCGTCGTCGGTGTGGTGAGTGTGATGCACTTGCTCTAGCTGACGACGCATGCTTTCGGCGCGAGAAATAGCGGCGTCTGCATCGGCCTCACAAAGCTGATGCGCAATACGCACATGAGTTAACAGATTATCACGTTGTGAAAAGGTGCGCGTGCAGTGCATGCAGTGGTGGTGCTGCTGTTGGTGTTGACGCGGCGGCGGTGCTTGCGGTGGCGGCTGGTGAACGGCGACACAATGTGCCTGCAAGTCGCAGCGCTGCACGAAGGAGGCCGAACAGCGCGGTTGGACGCACTTGAATGGGCGGCGACGCTGGTGAATGGTACGCTGTGCGCGGGGTTGTCAAAGGACGGTTAGTTGCACTTGTTGAGGGAGACGAGGGACATGGTACACTTACCTCGTGTCTTAACAAATTGTGGCGCAGACCGAACACGGACGGGCACTTGTCGCATGGGAACAGGCCGCGTTTCCGCTTGACGTGCAACTTTTGAATCTTGCCGGCGCGCGCGTGGAACTCATTGATCTCGCGCGTGCGCAGCGATTCGGCGGCTGCGAGTAGCACGTCCATAGGGGGATAGCTAGTAACAGTGGGAGGGGGTGGAAAGCGACGTGCGTTACGGGACGGGGGTGGGGGGGTGGGGTGTGGGATGCAAGGGGGGTTTGGGCGGGGCGGTGATGGCTGACGGGGGGGGGGGGGGGGGGGGGGGGGGGGGGGGGGGGGGGGGGGTGAGCAGCGGGGGGCTAATAAGCGGAGCGGCGGCGGGGGGGTTGTGTGTGTGCAACAGCGACGAGCGTGGGTTTAAGGACGGGCGTCTTTAATGATAACAATATAACAATTACGTGACGCGCGCGGGAGGAGGCGGTGCTCGGCAGGGGGCGACCGGCAGCCGCATGCGGGGCGGCACGATGGGGAGCCGCGAGTGTTGCGCGCGCGCACAGTTGGCACCAGCGCGCCGAAAAAGGCGGCGTGCTGTAAACGGCGGCGCGAGTCTTTTTTTTGCGCGGCTGCCACGCGGGCGGCCGCGATGCATTCGCGCAATTCAGTTTCAATGCGCGCTGCGGCGTTCGCGTTCGCGCTGCGCGTCGGAACGCAGGCGCATTGCCGTCGCGCGCGCGCTGCGCCTCGGCCGAGTCGACGCTCGTTTGCGCTTGGCGCGCGGCGCGCTGCTGCTTGCGCGCGCCATGCGCCGCTTTGAGATGCGCGCCGCTTTGCGCTGGCGGCCGCCTTCGCGCGCCCAGTCGCTGTCCCCGCCGTCTTGCTCGTCCGCGTCTTGCTCGTCCGCCTCCGTCTCCCCCCCCCCGCGTCGCCCACGCTCACCAGCCGTCCGCCGACCAGCAGCCCGCGCCTCCCCATCAGCTCCGCCCCGTCGTTCTGCCATTCCGCGCGGCACAGCACGCAGCGAACTTCCGGCGTCACCGCCCTGTACCGTTCGAAACAAGCGTCATGCACCGCGCGCCCGCAACCGTACCTGCAGAACGCCAGCCTCTCGTCCTCTCCAAGTAGCCGTTCGCAGCAGATGCCGCATTCATCCTCCGTCTCCACTTTCTTGCGCCCCACGCGCCGCGCGAACAGCTGCGGCACCGCCTTCTTCAGCGCGCTCTGCACGTGCGCCGGCGCCGCCGGCGCCCCCGCCTGCCCGCCCGCCGCAACCGCGCCCTGCCGCAGGAAGCGCCTCATTGTTTTGGCCAGCTGCTGCAGAGCGCCCACCCCGCTTTGTTCCGCCTCGAACAGCTGCGTGGGCGCCTTGAGCACGCGCGCGCATACGAAGATGAGATGCTTGCACACCGTTTTGCGGATCATGTGGTCCACGCAGTTGCAGCGCGCCGCGTCGTGCTCGGACGCTGTCTCGGGTAGTGATACCGTGTAAACATTTCCAGATTGGCCCGTCACCAGGTAACAACTCCGCTGCTCCTCGTCTTCCGTGCTGCTGCTCACCTGTCGAATCAAGTACATGCGCTCGCTCAGAGCGCGCGTCAGTCGCGTACTCGCACCCTTCTTCTTGCCCTTCGTACTCCTCATTGCTTTCTTTCTTTGCACCCTTGATTCCCCACGCCTGCTCTGCGCACGACGCCTGCCCGTGCCCGCCCTCTTGAACGCACACACACACACACACACAAGTGTGCAACTCCAAGTGCAGCAACTGCCTCCGCGGACGCCGTGTCCACTACGCCACGTCGCCCGCTGTGCAATGTGGCCCCCTCCCACCGAGTCACATCCGCTTCGCCGTGTCTGTATCAGCCATGTGCCACCTCACAGCTCAGCACAATCATCCCGCGCTCTATCTAAACTTACTACCCTTCTACAACCGTCAAAAGGGTAATCCCCCACATCGCCAGCGCAGCGGCTCACACGCACATAATTCATCTGCATCCATTTCACGCTTCCGCTCGCAACCAGCCGCGCACCTCGCATCTTCCAAGCTTCAGAAACATGTCCACCCCAGCCTTTCTCGCTCCGTTCCCGCTGCTCGCCCGTCCACGCGCTTCCGCGCTCTGCGCTCGTCGCCGTGCAACCTCTGCCCGCCGTCACCACCGCGTGCTCGCATCCGATGCATCCCCGTCACCAGAGTCCACCGCAACGCCATTCAACCTACATTCCTCCACCCCCGAAATCCCATCACCTTCCTTCAACTCACCCCAACCTCCACACTCACAACAGCCCCCAGAACAGCACGCCCCGCCCGAAACCGACCCAACCCCCCCGTCAGAACAGCCGCCTTACCAACTCATGCCCGGTGAAATCGCCGTCCGCTTCATCAACACGCCCTCTGGAAACGAAGTCATCGCCGCCGCAAACGTCGGTGATAACCTTCTCAACGTGTCCGATTCCGTAGGCGTTCATATCCCGCGCGCCTGTCAGTCCGGTCTGTGTGGCTCTTGTACTTGCGATATTGTCGACGTCTCCGCGCAGGACGGACGACAAACTGTGCGAGCTTGCCAAACAGCTGCCGTTCCCGTGGACGGCTCTCGCGAACTTGTTGTCGATGTGGCCAGAACGAAGACAACCTCTGCCGGTAAAAATCCGATGGCTCGCTTTGAAAACTTGGACACTGAATATGTCGCCGGCGCCGCCCCGCGGAGAAAGGGCGCCTTTGTTCGTCAGATGGAATGCTCTACCTGTTCTAGTAAGGGTGATCTCATTTGTTATGCCTGCGATGGAAGGGGTGAGGACTCGCAATATATGTGTGGACTGTGCCGTGGTTCGGGTCACGTTCGCTGTGGTGATTGTCAGGGTACTGGCATTGTCACTGTTCGTAGGCGATAAGAAACAAAGCCGCGCTCCGCTTCATGCTGTTCTTGCCATCGTTCTTTTTTTTTTTTCCCTGCATATATAACCCCGACCGTCTTGTTAAGCATCACATTGGCGGGACTACTTCATCCGTGTGGCAAGCCGTGCGTCTGCGCCTTTACCTGAAAGTTCGCGTTGCGACTAGTTGGCTTCAACTTCTTTATGGTCTTCATGGTTCGTTGCGTGTCAATTATATTTAATCACAACTAACGTCCGCTTCCATCCGCGGAACAAAGCGCACAGCACACAATTCCAAAAGGGATACTTCATCTTGCTGATTGTTTCGCAAAGAAACGTTGGCCGATGCTTGTCATAGTACTAGTCTGGAGCAAGACGCTCTACGGCGACCTCGAGTGAGAGATGGCACGAAAATGATGAGCTGTTCGAAACCGATCGACTCTATTCATTTCCAACTGCCAGCTTTGACTCGTTGTGTCCCGCTATAACGGCGGAGCTCACTGCTGGGAGCAAGTCAAACGTCATGATCATGGAAACAGGAGCAAACAACACGTGCAACAACTGGTTGGTAAACATGGCCTCTGTTCGCTTGCTCGGATTCAGCTTACATGGCCTGATGCATCCCCGACGTACACGACTTGAAAAGATGACCGAATATGAACAGTAAGAACAAGTAGCCGTATTGTTAATGACAGTTTATCACACAAGCTACAGAGAGCGGCACGTCAACTCATGCACAACGAAAGAGCATCCGAAACAAAGATGACAACGTATATCCGCTCCACAAGTCAAAAATATGATACGTAATAAAGAATAAGCAGTAAGGAAGAGAATCCACCAAACAGCGTATAAGTTAACACACTTTGAACCGCATCTACCGACAGGTTCAACCTAGCTGCAGCAAAACAAGATAATAAAAAAAAGGCACCGGATGGCTGGCGCCCACACAAACGCCTGTTATACCTTCTCCTCAAGCTAGTGCACAAAACTCTGAGGGCTCGGCGTCCAGCGTGTAAAAGGGTGAAGACACTCCTTTTGTAAGCGCAGATCGAATTGTTCTAGACCTCTTGCGCTTCTCGGAGAGCGTGGGCCCAGAACGACGAATCCCCCTCATCGCATACGGTTTGAAAATAGTGGACATCCAACAATCGATTGTTTCAACATTCAGAGTCTCCGTTAAAGACCGTAGTAAACCCATAGTGCGAAGAACCATAAAAAGGTCCGGATTAAACTTTTTGATGGGAACCTGTTTCAAAGGGCTTTCCGACGAGAAGGGATTGATCTCAATTTCAGGCGGTAACGGGGCTGTATCAAGCATTCCATTGGCGTAATGTGGAATCATTTGGATGAACTTGTCGTCAATGTCCTCGGGGCGAATGTCCAGCTCAATGCCGAGCTCGGAAAACGTTTTCAAAATGAAGAGGTTGTTCTTTGAATTGAGCGCGAGGTAAAAGGCACAAAGCTTTGTTCGAAGCTGCTCGGGGATGTGCTTCGCCTGTCCAAAATCGATAAGAGCGACTCGTCCATCTCTCATGATGATGAGATTGCCCAGGTGGGGGTCACAATGGGCGAGTCCGTCAACCAATAACATCTGGCCAAACGCCTTGCCGACGGCTTTGAGCACGAGGTTCGGTTTGACGCCCCACAAATTCATGGCAACGGTGTTATCGGGGCGACATCCATCGACATAGGTCATGGTGAGAGCGCGTTTTGAAACGAGACCAGGGATAACTGTAGGCACGATGACGTCGAAAATGCCAGCTGCCGTCAAGTTTTGTCGAATGATAGTCATAAGTTCCGCTTCTCTGACAAAGTCGAATTCGGCAGGGATTTGAGTTTCAAACTCGGTGACGACCGAGTGCATGTCGAAAAAGGACATGTCATGTTTCTGAAGGAAGTTTGCAAGCCGTTTCAAGTTTAGCAAGTCCATATCACACAGGTGCTGTTGGTCCTTGTACTGCGTCTTGAGGACGATTGGGGTGCCGTCGGGCATCTGGCCGCGGTGGACCTGGGCGATTGTGGCCGACGCTAGCGGTGTGTGATTGAGCGATTTGAAGATCTGGGTGAGGTTGTTGACGTTGTAGGATTGGCGGATTGTGGCTTGTATCTGGGAGAAGGGCACAGGGGGCACGCGGTCTTGCAAGCGACGCAGGGAATCGCACCAGGCCATCGGAACTAGATCGGTTCTGGCGCCCAGGAACTGGCCGTCCTTGAGGTAAAAGCCGCGCAGTTCGACGCAGAGGTTGTAGACCTTTTCAGCGCCCCACAAGTGGCGCTTGTTCCAGCGCTTTGTGCGGGTGTGAGGCGAGGCGTTCTGCAAGGAGAGCGAAATCTGGGTTTTCTTGTAGGCGGCGTAAATGGGGATAACTCTCTTCCAGAAGCGCAGGCTTCTGGCATGGGCGGGGGCGAAGAGGCGGGAGAGGAGGGCGTAAATCCATGTGGAACACAGGGGGAGCAGGAAGGGGCGCAGCAAAGGGAGGAAGGGTAGATTTGTGGCGGAGAGAACGATAAGAGACTGAAGAATGTTCCAGCGGGGCGGGCCCAGCAACGACTGGGTGAGCGCGAGCGCGGGCGTGAGGATGAGCGTTGCGGGGAGGTTGGCGCGGCGAATGGGCAGTCTGGAGAGGAGTTGCGCGGATTTGGGAACGGCGCGACGGACGGAGAGGGGAGCCATCGTGGCGGGCGAGGGGGGGGTCGGGCGGCGGGCGTGGACGTGGTGCTGTGCCGTGCGCGCGCTGCACGTTTTGTGAGTGAAAAAGTTTTGGCAGACGTGGTGGATGGCGGCGCATTGGCAAGCCGCCGTCCATTTCGCTACATCGGCACTCCCCAAGCGCGCGTTGCTTACAGCCGTGCGCTTACAGACGGCGCGCAAACAAATCTGGCGGCCGCATGCTCATGAGAGTTGAACAGTCTCCAGCTCGTCAACAACCGTCCGACGTCCGTCATCCGTCATCCGTCATCCGTCATCGCCAGTGCAAGGCCGTGGAGCAGCGAAAAAAGAACAATGGGCCGTTCTCCCAGCGCCTTTATCACGCCGCTGCCAACGCTGCGCAGCAACAGCTCGCCCTTCCAAGCTACAACTGGCCGCCGCAGCCGTCGGCCGCGCGCAACTGTGTCACCGCGCCGCTTGCCGTGGCTCGCCACCGCCGCCGATCACTACAAGGTATTAGACGTGTCGCCCGCGGCCGATGCAGCCACCATCAAGCGCGCGTACCGACGCGCGGCGCTGAAGAACCACCCCGACGTGAGCAAGCAGCCCGACGCGAGGGAGCGCTTCATGAGAATTCAACAGGCGTACGCAGTGCTGTCGGACGCGTCCAAGCGCGCTTCGTACGACCGCCAACGCGCGTCCAGCGCGTCTTCCGCCGCGTCGTCGTTTGCCAAAGGGTTTGGCTTCGACTTTGATGCGGCGCAGTACGCAGGCAAGTGGCGACAGCACAACCCCATGCCGGAAGACATGAACGACAACCTCGGCAACATCTTCTCCGACCTGTTCTCCGGGCTGGCCGGGGCGGTGGGCCCCAACGGCGTGGTGGAGGACTTTGTAGACTTTCTGGAGAAGAGGGTGGATGGATTTGCGAGCGGCGGCGGCATGGCGAACGATGACGCGTGGAAGGACGTTTTGAACAGCTCGGACGTGGACGTGCTGGAGACTGAAGTTGAGGACGCCAAGTTCGTGCTGCGCCAGTTGAGGGCGCGCAAGAAGCGCGTGGAGGACGAGGCGCACAGTTTGCGCGATCGGGCGCGCGAGTGGCAAACGAGGGCGAGGCGGGCGGAGGAGCGTCGCGAGTACGACGTGCGTGACGCGGCGGCGGAGCGCGAGCGCGAGTTGAGGAAGGACGCGCGCCGATTCGCAGAGCGCGCGGAGAAGGCGGCGCGCATGATCGGCGAGCAGGAGGCGCGCTTACGCAAGATTGAAGAGCGCTTGCAGCAAGTTGGCGAGCGGGCGACGCAGAAGAGCGGCTCTTCTTCGCGCCGACAGCCGGGCGGAGGCGGCACTCAGCAGGCGGCTATCGACGACGAGCTGGACAAGATGAAACGCGAGCTGGGTTTGTGAGCGCGCGTTGCGTTGGCTGTACGTAAACGAGAGCTGTACGAAAAGGGACGCGCTGTTTATTTTATTACGTGCTGCTGTACTGTAGATGGAGCTTTAGAAATGGCGCGCCCAACTCGCAAAAGCGTCAAACGAGAGCTCAAATCAGATCGGGCGCGGCGCGCGCGGTGCAACAACGGAGGCGGGACGCGCTGTCCGACGCTGCACAAAAAATTTAACAAGTTAATACAATTACAGCCGACGGTGGCGATGCAGCGCCCACGCCTCGTGCGCGGCGCGACCACAAGCGCGTGCGCCATTGGAGCCGTCGAAAGTGGCGCCTTGTTTGTTGAGTGGCGCCTTGTTTGTTGAGTGACGCCCTTCCGCCTGTCCAGCAGTAGTAGTAGTAGCAGCAGCAGCAGCAGCAGCAGCAGCAGCAGCAGCACAAGTGCAAGTGTGGTTGTTGGTGATGGCGGCTGCCGAGTGCGTTTCGGTTGTTGGCGTGCGCCTTGAGCTCGCGCGCGCAAGGCGCGAATCGGCACGAAAAGAGCGCACAAAACAAGCAAGCCACCGTCGAGGGGGTGCGTCATGTGTTGCGGTCGGAGAAGAAGCGACCGAACGAGCCACTAGGGTGCAATCGATCAGTGATGGAGTTGTACCGGCGCAACGACTTGCTATCCACATCGAGGCGCGCCTTCTCAGCGTGCACCAACGCCGTGCGTTGGCAGTTGGGGCACTTGTTCGCCCTTCTCAACCACGTCTTGACGCACGCCGAATGGAAGCTGTGGCCGCACTGCACAATTGTGCGCACGCTTTGGCCCACGTCGATGCTGTCCAGGCAGATGGAGCACATGCTCTCGGCGTCGACGTTGCGCGTTTTCGGGGCGGCGTTGGCGATTTGGGCGTCGCTCAGCGCGCCGGCGCTGGCTCGGTCGCGTTCGCTGTGCGCGGAGGACGTTGTTGTCGACGACGCGCGGAGCGGCGGCTCGCTTATGAGCTCGTGGCCGTTGCTGTGCGAGGGGTACAGTCCGAACGACAGATGGCGTCGAACGGCCCTTGCCGTTATGACGAGCACCAGTAGGATGATGACGCCCCACAGGGCGAGAAACGCCACGCACCACGTAGGCATGTTGTGCTAGAAGAGAAGCTCAGCGGCAAGGGGGTGGCGAATGGCTAGTGGCAGGTGCGGAGGTGGGGAAGGGAGGGCGGTTTGCGCTTTGGGTAGGCGGACGAACGAACGGTGCGTCGCGCGGATTGGGGCGCTTCTGTATGTACGATGGGGGGGGGGGGGGGGGGGTGCGCAGCACAAGGCGAGGTGTTCGGCGGCGCCAAGATGCGGGAGAGAAGGCGGCGCGTTATTGGGCGCAGCACACTACCGACGCGCGGCGCGCACCATGTGGGACACACAAGCGCCGTCATTGGCTACTCGCGTCAAACGGCGGTGAGCGCGCGCCGTGCGAGCACGCGCGTCCATTCAGTGCACGCCCCAACGAAAATTGACAGCGCACGGCTGTAACGGCGGCGTCTTCCGTTGGCGCATAGAGCGCCATCGTGCGGGGGGGGGGAGGGGGATGCAGCCCGCCTTGATAGCCTTTAGCCGCCTGTGCGCTCCATGTGCGCCCGGCTGGGTAGCCCTTTTAGCGCTACTGTCATACAGCCGTACGATTGCTACCAACCGTACCGTTGCGCAAAAAGCTAAACCCTGCATCTGCACGGTAGAACAAAAGGCGCCTGTGCGACACACAACGTGTGCTCACACGAGTGGCCAGCGCTGTCGCACTCGAGGTTAAGTGGCACAGCGCTCACAAAAAAGCCCTTCGGCACATTGCGCTTGTCATGATACGTGTTGAGTTGCCACCGCACAACACAAGCAGAGAGAGGGAGGGTGGGAGACAGAGAGAGAGAGAGAGAGAGAGAGAGAGAGAGAGAGATACGCATTTCTCGGTACCGATATGTTCCGCTCTCAAGAGCGACACGACGGTAGCCGAGACGACATGTACCACATCGCCCAGCCCCGCAGTGCGCGCGCGGAGGAGCGGAGTTGGCCAAACCGCTTACTGACCTTCCGTCGTTCGCGGGGGGGACGTGGTGCAAGTCGCGCGCCTTCTGCGCGGCGCGCGCACCTTCGCGAGCGACTCCGCGCTGCGCTGCCTCTGGCCGTTGTTTGTGTTGTTCGTTTCCGCCGTTACAGTTGGCTGTTTGTGCGCCTGTCGCGAGTGTGCGGAGTGCTCGTGATTTGAGCGCGCGCAAGTGGCGGTATCCGCCCGCGCTGCCGCCGCGCCCCAGCGCACCAACGCTACCGCGCCCAACCACCCGCAGTATTCTCAGATGCTACCAAAGTGAGCTGCGCCGCTCAAACTTGCCGAAATCCCCGAAATCCCCGAAACCCCCCTCAATTAAATTCAAAGCACAAACAAATATCTGCGGCACGCTGTCGAGCGCCGTGGCGAGCGCGCAGCCTTCATCGCCGCGCGCTGAAAAGGCGCTTTTGGGAGGTGTTACATCGAAACACTCATACTGTTCACAAACGTATACGCTGCCCGCGTCCATTGCGCTGTCTGGCTGACACAACGCGCAATCACTTCAACCGAGCTGCATTCTCATGCCACATTGCACCCCTGCATTCACCGTATGCGCCCTGTTTTTGGATACGTACTTGCTTCCAGCCTCTATGCACACTCCGTGTAGATGGCGAGTCGCTACGTGCTTGCTTTTTTGCATTCCCTTACCGTCACCGCGCGCCCTTTCGTCTTGCTATTTATCCGCACTCCTGTTTCCTGCCAGCTCTCCACCCGCCCTTACTACTCACCACAAACCGCCTTTCTCGAGCCGCCTACCCCTTCCCCACACATCTTCCTCGTTTTGTACCGATTTGACTCGTTTGTCTTTGCAACATGGCTGAGGTTGAGGGAAAGATTAGCATCTGGATCAAGTCCGGCAGCTTCAACCACGGCAGCGATTTGTACATCCAGGTCCTGATTGACGACAACAGCGTAAGTTGAACCATTCTCCCGCTCCACAATGCTATCGCATCGAGTCGTCGTACTCACCTCCTCCTCGTCGCTGCCTTCCCTTGCGCACCGCAGATCTGGAAGACCGAGGAGAAGGACGGTTTCACCCCGGACTTTGATTCCACCGTTGTCAAGCACATCAAGGGCGATTACGAGAAGATCGTTCTCAGGCTCATGGACGAAGACACATGTACGTTATCACATCGCCCAACTACCGCTCTCTCACTACTTGCTATAGCTTGTCGCCAACTAACGTGCGTGCCGATCGTTGTACCTATTCTGCGTCCCTCCCACGTGTTTTCCGCACCGCAGTCAGGTAACTTTTCTGTTTACAACCGACCGGTGAATCATCAAGTGCTGCCGCTCGCATTTTCCGAACACTAACTTAACACCGTTTTTCTTTGATCTGCGTGCAACATAGTCGTGATGACGTGATCGCTACCGCCGAGTTCCCCATCGCCGATCTGCTGGACGATGGTATCAATGACGACAGCGTGTCCATGTGCGACGCGGACGGCAACGAGGTAGGAACGCTCGGCGTCAACATCAACTTTGAAGCCGGAGACGGTAAGTATTTTGCACCCCAAACAACGCATCCAATCGAAACACGCTCTAACCAACCGTGTTCCGTAACATCATCAGTTAATGCATTCCAATTGTTCGGCTCCATGTTGCACAAGGGGGGAGATTAACTCCTGCTCGTTGGCGCTTGCCACAACTGCCAGCACGCACCGCCGTCTGGTAGAAATGGTCCACTTAGTGGTGAGCTTGTGAACCTCTTCTCGCCCGAATCTTCGCACTGAACAGAACAAAATAAAAGGAAAGAAAAGGTATCCTTTTCTTTTTTTAGCTTGCCCTGCCACCCGAGTCGCGTTGCTTCGACGTGGCGTAGATACACAGATACCGTTGTTACCGTTGTACTGTAGAAAGACTTGATGGAGGGTTGATTCACGGCGCACGACGCCACTCCAGCGTATGGTTTTGCATCATTATGTCTGTGCGTCGACAAACAACAACACAGCGCAGCTTTTAACAACTATCTATGTGGTAAAGGTTATAGGCCAAACAAACCGAAAATCAGATAAGGGTTAGCAGTCTACCAGCAGCGAGAGAAGGGCGAGCCTTGAACCCTTTATCGTTGGACAAGCGTCAGGAAGGCTAACCCCTGTAATACCACAACGACCGTTCCCACTTGCTTCCACACAGCACTCAGCGCTGCCAGTGGAAGCATGCACGACGAATCAGGAACTGGTAGGCAGCAGCGCGCGCGCCTGATCGGCCAGACCGTGCGCTTCGTCAGAGAAGTGCTCAAACTCGTCGGGCGCCACAACGTAGAATACGGCCGCACCGGCCACTCCGCCCAACAAGTTGGCGAGCGATACCCACAGCATGTACGCCAGCTTCCAGAAGTGCTTCACTAAACCGAGTCCTAGTACCACCGCTGGGTTGAATGCACCGCCGCTGATGGGTCCCACCGCAATTACTCCGACGAACACAACGATACCAATGGAAGCTGGTTTCGAGCCGAAACGAAAACGCAAAAAAATAGTTAGTCAATGAGTGTTTGCTGTTGCGTGATGAGCGGACACACTGGAGAAAATAGGCGGAATGACGTACCTCCGTAGTACGGGTTGTTCTCAACCTTGGAATTGGTGGCGGTGGCAAGCACAACAAAGCACAGCAAGGCGGTGAACGTAAACTCGGCAAGGAAGGCCTGCACGAAGTGGTAACCGGTACCAATGTGGGCAGCGATAAGCGAACCGCAAATCAGACCGCCCAGGAGAGCGCCCAGTATGCCGCCGACCACCTGGAAGAGCCAGTACAGCAGCATTTCATCCAGCGACATCTTGCCGCGAATAAAGACGGAAAGAGAGATGGCGGGGTTCACATGGCCGCCTGAAATGGGGCCGGCTGAATACACGATGGCGATGAGAACCAGGCCGATCGCCACGGGCGCGAGCGCTTGGGACGTCGCAATGCTGATCTGAATGGTCATGACGAGCATGGCGGTGCCGACAAGCTCCATCATGGCCTTTCCAAACTTGGTGCGCCACTCTTCGAGAGCCATTGCGAAAGCGGGAGTTGGGGGTGGGGGGGAAGATCGAGAGCGGTTTGGAGGGAGGGGGCGGGAGGGGGCGGGAGGCACGATGGGTGAGGAATGCGAATGGAGCGCGGAGAGGGTGATCGGTTAAGAAGCGGTGCGGGGGGGAGAGAGAGAGAGGGTTTGGCTGCGGAGCGCAGCTAAGGCAGCAGCCAATCGGTTTGCGCGCAGTGCGCAGTGGAGCGTAAGCACGAAGCAGATTGCGAGCAGCATCAAATCTGGGCGAAGCGCAAAAAACAGGTCACGTGAGGGGCCGCGGTGCGATGCGCGCGCGCCGCACGCGCCGTTGGTTTGGTGTTTACATGCGCCTTGGCTTCGGTTCACGTTGCGTTTGGTGTTGTTTCGTTTCGCTGCGCATGTCAACGCTTTGCGAACAGGTAGTGCGCCACGTGCCATTCCTGGCCGTCGTTGTAGCCGAACAGTTCGGCGACGGCCAGGTAGAACGTCCGCCAGTACGCCTCCCACTTGGTGGCCTCTTCTCCGTACGTGCTGCGTAGGATCGGTCGGATTTTGCTTATGTTGCGGTCTAGGTTCTGCAGCCAGTGTTCAGATGTCTGCGCATAGTGCCGTCCGTCCACGCGCCACCGATCCACTACCTTTACGTCGTCTTGGAAGAAGTGCAGCACGTCGTCGCTACCCATTGTGCCGCCCGTGAAGAAGTAGCGCCCCATCCAGTTGGTCGCGCCCTCCGTTTCGAAGTCGTAGATGTACTTGTTGTGACAGAAGATGTGCACGAACAGACGGCTCTGCTTGTGCATCCACTTCGACATCTTCCTCAGAAGCGCCCCGTAGTTCTTCATGTGCTCGAACATCTCGATGGAGAACAGCATGTCAAACGTGTGACTTCCTTCTATGCGCTCCACTTGGCTGATGTCCGCAGTCACGATTTTCACGTTGTGCAGTTTCTTTTTCCGCGCTTCCTCCTCGATGAACTTGCGCTGCGTCCAGCTGTTGGACAGTCCAGTGATTTTGCATTGCGGATAATTCTCCGCAATGTACAACGTAAGGCTGCCCCACCCGCACCCCAAGTCAAGCACCGACATGCCGTCCTTCAGCCCAGCGCGCTGACAATACAGTCGTAGCATGCTCTCTTCCGCCGCGTCCAAGCTGGCGTCTGCGCTTTCGTAGTAGCATGAAGAGTACTTCATGCGCTTTCCAAGCGTGTACAAGAACAATTCGCTGGGCACCTCGTAGTGTTGCTCGTTGGCCTTTTCCTGCTCGATTGCGATTTCCTTGCTGTTCAGAGACTGGATCATCTCCATCTTATGTCTCATCTCCTCCTCGATCGTCGCTCCCGCCTCCTCGCGTAGACGCTGTGCAAGAAGTCTGCGAATGCCAATGCGCATTATCCAGTCTGGTGCCGCGTTGCGTTCGAGCAACGTTTCTGCTATCTGCATGATAGACATGCCGGCTTTGCTCTACGAAAACGCGCGGCTCGCCCCAATGTCTCTGAGATATGGCCGCCAGTTAACGGATAACTACCCGTGCTGTGCTGCAAACTTCGCAGTGGTAACACGAACAAGATCACCAAGGTGACAGCTGCCAGATCATGCCATCGCAGTGAACAGAAGAGCCGGCGCGCACGCGAGCGCACAATCGTGACGCCATCGCTGCAAACTACCCTTGGTACAGCATCTTATTCGGTGCAATAATTTGTTAAATCGAGCCGATTTTAACCTTGCCATTTGCATCGTGCAGTTTCGCACGGCCATGCTTCTGCGATTCGTATTTTACTGTAAAGGTTAACCCTTGGTATATCTATCCGACAAATTCTATCCGTATCGAAGCTCCCACCCACACAATTCTACCAACGGTACAGCGTTTCCGTTGCTTATTTTGAGTCAAAATTTTTGACGCATCCATAATCCCACAGGAGCGCAGTACATCTTATCGCAATTCCAGATACGCTACAGCAGCTCCGGCTCTATGATGCATTGTCCGACCCTCGGGATGTCACTGCTTCTTCCCCTTCTTCATGAGCTAACCTTACTAAGGCTTCAGAAAAGCAATGAAAGCTCTGCAACAAGATACGTTATAGGAAGCATTGATTGCACTCTCTCCACCCTTTCCAGACGGTAGCAAGCTGTTGACTGTGGCAACATAAAGCCGTTTAAGCCTAAGCACTTCTACGAAAAGCACAACCGCATTCACAATGAATACTCACGTTCCTCTTTCCGTCAAGAGTTATTTGGATACATCTCTCGCCTGGCACCGATTAGCACACCTCCTGTGTCGTCATTGACTTCAAAGCCGTAACGGCTCATCAGAGATGTAACACGTTTGCGATTCCACCCGCAAAAGCTTCTTGCCACCGTAACAATCCCACCTGGTCGAAGAACTCGGTGAAGCTCAACCCAAAACGTTGGTCGCTTGAGAAGATACCTTGACTTAGAATCGCAACCAACGTTAACTGCATCAAACGAACGTGGATAAACGGGAATGTTATATCGCCACCTGTGCAGCATTGCCAGACCACCTACGCTAAGTATCTTCTGCACGATATGTTGCTGAGACCAAGTGTTGATGTGCAGTGTGTTTCCCTCAAAGGCAGAGTCCAGTTTCATGCACAACGCCTCGTCAGGGCAGTTCAAATTCAGCAGTCTTCCGGTGCTATTCCGCGTTACCACGCTCGTTGCATCTACAATCTTTTCGCGTTCTTCGAATATCTGGGGCCAGTTCTCTTTCAATTTCGCTTTCGACTCATCTATCGAGCTTTTCATTCTTGTTGGGCAGTACGACGCAACACGAAACTTGTCAACATTCGTCGCCTTCCTTTTCTTGTTTAACAATGGACGCTTCTGGCACATTGTAATGATTCTATGTATCTTTTTGCAGAAAAATGGTTGTCTCGCCAACGCTTTGTCCCATTGGGGGCGTTTCAGAATGTTCCCCTTCTCTGGAGTAAACGTGAAAACAAAGTAACCCCCAGGTACCAGCAGCCGGTTAACTTCATTTAACCACACATTGTACCCTGCCAAATGATGCCAACACCATTTGCAGTGCACGATATCAAACGAATTGGACGGAAACGGCAGTCTCCCAGTGAAGTTCGCTAAGAAAGCGGGAAATCCTCTATCGCTGATAATCGTCTGTAGCCTCAAGTAATTGTCTGGCCACACGTAGGAGAGGGCTTTTACCTTTCCAGCAGCCCCTCTTTCGTCAGAAAGAGCGGCTGCAACAGATCCTATGCCAGCTCCAGTATCAAGCATCACCAAACTCTTATTCCAGCCACAGCGATTTAATGGTCTTATGAATGATAGCCAGTGCTGCACATACGCGAAGTTATCAGAAAAAGCTCTTCCCGAAGTACCACCCTCATGAAGTATGTTGATCTCTGCATCCTCGAATCTTGCCCATCTTTGTTCTGTCACGTGGAGCCTGTATTCTGCTTGGCTTCGGTTTAGGTCGCCCACATTCGCTTTCGGAGTGCGCCACAGTGATCTAGGGCGTGAAAGAGGAGGACTGTAATCGGTAAGGGATGAAACATAACAAGGCCATTTCGATGGTTCGTGAGGCGTATTCAGCGTCCTTGGCACCCGTACATAGAACGGATCAGCGCATTCGGGAATATGCACCGAGACTCGTAGTGGGTTGAGAAGAATGTAAATAGAAACGGCTCCTAACAGAAGCAGCTGTAACCGGGACGGTTGAGATATCTTCTTCATGAAGTCGAGAACTGCTGTTCACGTATGAGGTGTTTTTGAGGTATACATCCGCACCATCAATACAACAGGCTGAATGACGACCAAATAGTTGCTGTGAAGAGTAAACGAAGGTAGAACAGAATGTTTACTGAGAGCCAAATGTTAACTTAGCGGAGAAAGCAGCCAACGCATAGTAATGACATCGTTCCGCACCAATTCGTGTTACCGACTTCATGAATTGTGATGAAAGGACAGGACGCATTTCATCAACACAGGGCCGTTCTTGGAGTCGCTCATTCAGTAAGCCGGACACTATCACTGTGCAAATCCCGGGCCAATTAAGTAAAGAGAGATCACGTACACAAGGGCCCTTCATGGGACAAACAAGGCCCATGATCAAATCAAAAGAAATGCAGCTGCATACTGTTTGTACCATCCACAGCTAAACACCAAGGGCCAGGGCATAACGTTTGCGCACCGACGCCCGTGAAGACAGGCAAACAGCTCAACACAAGACACAGCAGGGCTAGAATCGCAAAACTTCAAGGGTTGTACCGTTCTTCCTGAAACCTCTTTCATACACTTGTACATTCAAACTGAACAGTCCATATTCCTAGAATCCTCGACATCGTGCACGACTAGCTCGGAAGTCAGCCGTCCGACTTCTCATCAATCCCTAGTGGAATGTAACTTCTATAATCCACACACCTATCTACTAGCTCAATCGCACACCCTTTGCAAGACAAACAGGTATCAGGGATACCCCTGAAACTCAACCCTTAATACTCTAATCGCCCAGGCCCAAAAACCTCACATGGAACATATGCCACTGGAAGTACTCGATATCCTAGACTCCCTGTAGCAAAAAGATCGCTTCGCATAACATCGTATACTACACTGATCTTGTGTGATAAACACATACCTCATGTAATCAGGAAGGAAAAAGGGGGATCTGTACAATAACATGGAAAAGAATTGCTTCCTGATTCACACTGAGTGACAGCCAAAACGTGACCCCATGAAAACTACTTTTAAGCCAGATAGTGGTAAGCTTGAGGATTGTTCTCATCACGCTCCAGATACTCGCGTTCAATAAGCGATTCAATACGCTTCTTAACGTCAGCAGGTTTATGATGAAAACGTAATTGATCAAACACCTCCGCAAGCAATCCTGCATGTTGCAGAGTTCGTCTTGTCTTCATGATTCTTACAACGGCGGCATCGATCTGATAGTTGCGCTCCTGGAAAACGCGTTCTGTAGTAGCAGCATTTTCTTCAACAGTTTCTTTGATTTGAATAGCATTAATCTTCAGTTTTGTTTGTCTGTGCGTAAACTTCTTGTTGAAAACGAACGAGTCTTTGGCGTCCACTTGTGGTCCTTTCGGTCTTTTAAGCAGCACTCTAGCCTTTCCACATGCCAACGATAGCATGGTGCGTTTCAACGGCAGCTCCTCAATTCCCGTCGCATCCGCAATTTCAGAGTAAGAGAGTTCATCGGCGTCGTTAAATAGCAACATGACAATAGTTTGATACAGTGAGAGCTCCAAAAACTTGGTGCCTTCCGGAAAATTGGCTTTGACCCTACACGAGCCGTTGACGTATTGCCATGCAAGCTTGCGGCCGCTATGCTTGGTAAGGTAGAACTTCTTAAAAACTTCCTGGCAGTCCATGAGGGATTGCGGAAGTTTGACCTTGGACGGCTGAGTGCTGAGCGGCCATCTGGCCGACTCTAAGACATAGACGTTAAGATCAATGCCGTGGCTAAGACTTGTCTTGGAGAGTTTGTGAGTCTTAAAGCTCTGCATAAGGTCCTTACTGGCGTCGACGTCTCTAAACATGGCCTCGAGTTTAGCTGTGAACTGCGGCCCGCACTCATGCTTGAGTTTGGAAATCATGCTCTTTTCCAAATCAAGACTGGCGGACTTGTCATAGAGCAGGCGCTTTGCAAGGTCCTTGTTGTAAAAGGCCTCAAAGACGTCCTTACCGTCGATGAAGCGAAAGAGCGTAAGTGCGTTATCCAAGGTAGTTTCAAGTTGTTCTTCCGAAAAGCCCTTGTTACCCGTGCGCAAAATGGAGTCGACAAACTTGGCAATAAGCTCGGCAGGCTTGTTTTCCCGGGCATTGACAAAAGACTCGAACGCAAAATTGACGGCCATGTTAAACGCCTCTGTGCCATCGAAGGAGAAATTGACGAGGTCGTCTAGTCTGGCTTTGAGAGTGAGCAAGGATTGAACCATTTCAGGGTCCTTTGATTTGTCCATGACGATGGCGCGACCGACGTTCTTGACGTAGTCGATGAGACGAGATTTCATGAGCTCGTTTGGAGCGCGCGAATCGGCAGGCATGTGATCGCTGGCACGGGAGAGAACGGCGAAACAGCGTTTCAGGTCGTGCTTGCGGTGCTGGTCACACATGGAACTGAAGCCGTTATCGAGGAGAGTGACGACGTGATCGGAAACAAGACGCTTCTCAACGGTGGATATGAGCGGGTTGCGCGTGCTCGGGTCCAAGACGCGCACGGCCCTGTGGGACTCGGCGTGAATGCGGGATTCTGCATGTTTGAGAAAGGTGGGCACGTCTTGCGAGGCGACGAGAGTGCGGGATTCGTTGCGGTAGTAGGTGTCGGTTGAGGCGAGAAAGGGCTTTTCGAAGGCGGCGTCGTAGGTGCCTATTGCGGTGAACATGAGTAATAGGTTCTTCATGAGGGCGACGTCCACGGTTTGTCCATCGCGATCGCGATCGATGAGCGTGAGGAGACAGTGCACGGTGTTCTGTTGCACGGTTGCAACTGAGGAGAAGTGGGTGCGAAACAGAAGCAAGCCCATATCCCAGAAGGAGCGAGCGTCGGGCTGGGCGGCATGCACTATGTAAGTGCGATCGAGGTAGAGAAAGATCTGCCTGATGCGCAGCATGTGCGTGCAGTAAGTGTGCCACACGGCGTGGACGGCGGCGAGAAAGACGTGTTCAGAGGAAGGCGACAGCGCGGCCAGTTGAGCGATACGCGCTGCAATATGTCTATCACACGCACGACGAAGCGCATCGTACAAGGCGGGTGCGTTTCTGTGCAAGACGATGTCATGCACGTGGCCGTACAGCAGCTCGAGGGAGTGCGGAACCGGTTGCGACTGGTGAACGGCGTCTACTGCGGGACGCAAGAAGCGTTCCCACGCGTTGCTGAACAGTTGTGGCGGCGCTGCCGGCTTTCGTTCATACGCGCGGATGCGCATCTTGCGCGGCGGCGCGGCGCGGGCGCGGGTGCGGGTGCGGTCCATGACGAAGAGCAGCAACAAAAGAGGGCGCCGCTGCCCTCCACGACTTGATGATAAACGGTTCTGTATCTACGAGTGCTCCCACAGCTGCCGTTCGGCACTATCTACAATACACACTCGCGCCAAACCTCCGCCCAAACGCCAAACGAAAAACCAAACGCAAAATGGCGCTTACAGTGCTTACACCGGTGCCGAACAGGTGGCGAAGCGTCACGCGCTGCGATCATTGCGTTTGGCGAAGCGTTAACCAACGGCGAGAGCGCTCCGCCACCCGCCTCCGTTACGCTTCGTCGCCGCCATGCCGCCCGCCACCGCGCGTCCCGCGCTGTTCGTCGCCGCGCTTCCGCCTCGTCGACTTCGTCGCGCCTCCCCCCGCGTCCCGCTCGCCGCCCGGTCGCTGCCCCGCGCCGTCGCAGCCGATCCGCCCCCGAAGCGCAGCCCCCCGCCCGTGTGGCGTCGAGCCCTTGCCATTGCCGCCTTCGCCGCTCAGCTCCTTCGCCCCGCCCCCTTGCGCGCGCTTCCCGATGCGTCGTCCCCGCCTTCTTCCGCCTCGGCCCTTGCGGCCACTCACCCGCGTCGCCGTTCCCGTCCCGCCGCCATCGCCGTCACGCCGCAACGCCCCACCCAGCGTCCGCACCCACCCGCTCCCGTCCACCCCCCCGCTCCATCCCCCCCCCCTCTCCTGCCGCCGCCCTGCTTCGTCGGGTAGAGCGTCTTCGTCAATCTTTGTTGACTCGTTCCGACCATGGCGACGATCACTCCCATCAGCACGCCGTCAATGACGCCCTGGTGCTGCTCATCTCCACCGTGCTTATCATCCCGCTTGCGCGTCGTTTTGGAATATCTCCCATTCTGGGTTTCCTGGCCGCGGGCGTGGCGCTAGGCCCCAATGCCTTTGCCCTCGTCAACGACGTGCGTACCACAAAGGCGCTGGCCGAACTGGGCGTCGTTTTCTTCCTCTTTGAAATGGGCCTCGAGCTCTCCACCTCCAAGCTCAACTCGCTGCGCGCAGATGTGTTTGGTCTGGGCACCGCACAGTTTTTCGTCACGGGCGCCATTATAACAGCTGCTGCCATCGCCGCGGGTATCACTTCGCAAGCCGCCATTGTCGTTGGCGCCGCCCTCGCTCTCAGTTCTAGTGCGTTTGTGCTGCAGCTGCTCTCCGAGCGCGGAGAGGTCGGTACCCGCTACGGCCGAGCCGCTTTTGGAATCCTACTCTTTCAGGATCTCGTTGTCGTGCCAGTGCTTGTTCTCATTCCGCTATTGGCTGCGTCTGGCGCTGCATCTGCGGTGTGGCGTGCCGTTGGTGTTGCTAGCATCAAGGCCGTCCTTGCGCTTGCGTTCATCATCTTCATGGGCAACAATGCTTTGCAACCCGTCTTTCGTTTCGTAGCTCGCGCCCGTAGTCCGGAGGCCTTTATCGCCGTTATTCTGTTGACCGTGCTGGGAACATCATCGCTTACGCAAATGCTCGGCCTCAGCGATACTCTGGGTGCGTTTTTGGCGGGTGTCATGCTTGCGGAAACCAAGTTTAGACATCAGGTAGAGGCCGATATCAAGCCCTTCCGAGGTTTGCTTCTTGGCTTGTTTTTCATGACCGTCGGCTTTTCGATTGATCTCAATCTCGCGTGGGCCAATCTCAGCAAGGTTGTATCCCTCGTGTCCGGCTTACTTGCTATCAAGGCCAGCGTCATTGCTGCTGCAGGCGTGGCCTTTGGCCTCAGTGTCGGATCGGCCATTCGAACGGGCCTGCTGCTTTCCCAAGGCGGAGAATTTGCCTTTGTCATTTTCGGCCTTGGCCAGAAAGTTGGTGTTTTGCCCCCGGATCTTAGTCAGTTGCTCCTTCTTGTTGTGGCAATCTCTATGGCTGTCACACCCTTGTTGGCTGCCATTGGTCGTCGCATCTCCACCGAGCTTGAGAAGAAGAGAGGGCTCATCGGTGTGCGTATGGAAGATGCTGATACGGCTGATGCCCGCGATTTTGTCATGGTAGCGGGATGGGGTCGTGTGGGACAGTCTGTGTGCGAGATGCTCGATGCCAAACTGGTGCGATACATGGCCTTCGACATGTCGCCCACTCGAGTAATCCATGCGCGCAACAAGGGCTTCCCCGTGTTCTTTGGAGACGCGTCACGGCCTGAGGTGTTGAGGGCTGCGGGTGTAGAAAGAGCACGTGCTGTGGTTGTTACCCTCGACGATCCCGAACAGGCTCTGCGTGCTGTGCAGAACATTCGCAGGGAGTTTGAGGGTGTCAAAGTGTTCTGTCGAGCGCGAGATGCCAGACATCAAAAACTGCTTCAAGCTTCTGGTGCTACTGCTATTGTGCCCGAACTTCTGGAGGCGTCTCTGCAGTTGGGAGGGGCTGTACTACTCGATTATGGTACGCCCATGGACGAGGTGAATTCACTAGTGGAGGAGGCGAGAGCTGAGAACCTTGCAGAACTTGGCATTGCGGACGGCGCCACGGCTAGCATTGGTTCTGCGTTCAAGAAGTCGGTTTCACCACAGAAGGTGGAGGACGAGTCAGAAGAAGGGGAAGTTGTTGAGGAGGAAGACGAGAGCGAGGAAGAACCCATCTTGATACCGCAAGACGGTGATGTGAAGAGCGAAGATGTGCCCACTGTAGGCAGTGCGGGTGATGTAACTGAGGATATCTACGAGCCTGCCGATCAAGTGGCGGTTGCAGCTGAAGATGGTACTGCACGGGGGAAAACGACTGCCGTAGCCGAGGACCCTGAATCAGATTCAGTGAGATGATGAGGGTTACCACTGGAGCCTTACTGGTCGGTTTTACTGCAAATGCCTTTAATGGGGGCGTAGGGGAGTAGCTGAAGGTTTTTGAGGGCCATCGTGGTCGCCACCCTCGCGCATCCGGAGCACGAAGTTTTGGCATCTAAAGAGGCTGGGATCCGTCTTTCGTCGCAAGTTCTAATGAGGAGAACACGGAACTCTACCGCGTAGTTGATCGTGCACGTGCGCACCGTTTGCTTTGGTGAGATGATGGTCTGTTGTGGATATGAACTCTGAGCAACAGTTTTTTTTTGTTTTTGTTTTTTTGCCTTCTGAGAGTCCACCCGCACTGATTGAAGAGCGCGAGTTCTCAGCAAGGAAAGCCTATTCAAATAGAAATAGCCAATACGAGTATTGCATTTAGATTCAGAACTTGCTTCTAGAAGATGTGCTCAAAACGCAAGAGAGGGCGAGGAGCATTTCTATTACGTAAACATGTTCAACCTTTGTATGCCGTATTCATTCCAGCACAGCTGAGTTCGCAGGTGTGTTTCGTTTGCAACATGTCTTTCTGAAACACTTAGATGAAGGACTTAGTCGTCGGGAGCATCCAACGCATCGCCTGCGTGTTCGTCAGGGAAGTCGACGATAGTGGGAATGGCCGCTCCTTCGTATGCAATCTGGTAGATTAGTTTGATGAAGGGGAATTCATTGAGACAGTTGTCGCGCTTGAGGATCTTCATCACTTCAAGCACGGTGGAAGTGCCCTGCAGTTTTTGACCCTTTAGCATCTCATCTTCCAGCTCTTCCCATGAACGTTTTCCACCGGCGCGCGCAAACGCTTCGGAGACGCGGCGATTACGACCTCCCATACACGTGGTGATGAGATCGGCCAGACCACAGGATTCTACCATTGCGGCATCGTGAATGGGACCGAAATACTTGCTTGCAAAGCGATGCATTTCAAGCAAACCGATGCGAATCAAGGCAGCCTTGGTGTTGTTTCCCATGTTAAGCGCGTCACAGAAACCTGCGCCAAGAGCTATGACGTTCTTGAGAGCGCCAAACACTTGGACAGCCTCGACGTCCTTGATCAGACTGATACGGAAGTTTCGATTGTTGAAAAGTTCAAAGAAGACGATGGCGTTATCAGAGTTGTTGTATCCAATGGTTGATTCACAGAATTTACCGGCGGCGATTTCATTGGCGATGTTGGCACCACTGAGAACGGAGACGTCGATGGAGAGCTCCCTTTTGATGATGTCGGACATGAGAATGACGCCGTCCTCGTTGAAGTCGATGCCTTTGATGAGGGAGATGGCGATGGAATCGTCTGGAATTTGTCCCTTTAGTGTCTTGCAGGTTCGGATGAGGAACTGATGGGGGATGACAAAAATGAAGACGTTGCAGCCTGCAGCTGCGTCACGCAAGTCGGGGACGGCAACTATGTTCTCCGGCAGATTGTGGTCGGGGAGATACTTGACGTTGATATGCTGTTCATTGATGATTTCAGAGAGTTTCTTGCCGTCGATTATCTCCTCGTATACCCACATGTTGACGGTATCGTCGTAGTAGTCGTACTTCTTGACGTTTTCGGCAATGATGATGGCAGCGGCACTGCCCCAATTTCCAGCGCCGACGATGCAGATACGCTTCATGGGAAGGAGCTGTTCTGAGGAATGTTGACGGGAGTGTGTAGGGGAGGGAGTTGCATGAGTAGGGTCATCAGGCTGGGTACGGATAACGATAGGAGGCATGGTTGGGAGAGAAGGGCGGGGACTGGAAGAACGGGGAGTGGAGTGAAGCAGAGGGAGGATTGAACGACGAGCGAACAAGACGCGAGCGTTGAAGAAGTGGCGGAGAATAATGTATGGCGGGGGGTGGTAGGCGTGGATGAGACGGGGATGAACGGTGTGGAAACAAATGAGGGGGGCGCAGTGTCGGATGGTGCGCTGGGGAAGGTGAGCGCGTGCAGGTGAGTAGTTACAGGTCGGGGGGGGGGGGGGGACGGGAGCTGTGAGGTCACAGTGGGGCGGGTGGTTACGTCATTGCGGGCCAGGTGGGCACGTGTTTGAAAGCGACGCAACCGAAGATTCGATTGGCGATACGTGCGTCACGGCGCGCGAAGAGCGCCTATCAGAACGCAGGACGACAATTGCATCCGGCGTTGTCCGCGCCGCTTCGAATGCGGGGGAGGCGCGACGCGGCGCCAGAGAGTGGCGCTTTGGCGGTGTGCGTTTGCGCTGATGGCGCCCGATGCTTGTGCTGAGCGGTTTGTCTTTGTCGGGCGCGCTTTTGCGGGGGGACATGTTGTTCACTCTAATTCCTCGTTCTTTGTGGTGCTGTGCGAAATGAAGACCGAAAGGAGGACTTGATGTGGCCGTGATGGCTGCGTCGCGTTGCGAAACGCTTGTTGTTGCTCTGACGTGGTGATGTGTTCGTAGCTGTGTCAGGGTCGACGATGGCCATTGTATGATAATGTCGCATCACTACATATGTGTGCTCCTTTCGTCATCGGTTTGCAATATATGGGACGGATCGAGAGCGATGGAATGATGCACTGCGAATGGTGCATCTTGCATACGAACCTCACGCTTACCAATCATATTCGTCTTCGCGCGCTGCCTCATTACCATAATTCATTCTTTCATCAATCCTCCTTGCCGGACTTAACTTATCCATGCTCCGTCATAGATCTGTAAAATGTCCTTGTGGTAGTTGTGCTGGAACGGCACGGCCTCGAAAGTCTTGTTTGGACAGTTGTTGAGAATGGTCCACCGACTCTTGTGAGACACCTTTTTCATAACTCGTTGCCCGCATGGCGCTGCCCACTGCCCAGTGCTCGGTCTAGCGTCCACCGAACCGCCACTACACGGCACGTGTCCCATTTGCAGTGTGGTACAGTACATCCTGTATCTACAACTGCGCTTTCCAGAGTTTCCAGTAAAGTTTATACAACTGGCAAGGCTTCAATTGTGAGGACAAGCATTTGCGGACCAACCAGCACAGCACTCCAGGATCGCAACGCGAACCAATTTCGTCGCCACAAACAAAAAACAAACTTTTCGTCTTCCTCAACGATTGTCACAGAGTACACGCTCACCACACCATCACAAGCGCATCTTCCTCGACTTGTTCCGATCGGAGCGCACCATATCCACTAACTGAAAAAATACATGGAAGTTCTCTTCCATCCAACCGACAATGACGTCTTGGACTACAATCCCTTGCCTCCCGCCCCACCAGAACGCCCATCACTTCCTTTTCTCAAATCGTACCTAAAATACCGGACAAGACCTCCGTTCCGACCATCTGCAACCACCCCATATACACAATATGATTCCTTCGTATTCACCTATCTAACTTCTCACCTCACCGATCTTTCGGAGCACCACATGCTTGACTTCATATCTCTGTTCCCCCCATCAGCCCTCGAGGAGCATATCCCAACTTTCTTGGCAACCGCCACACCTCTTCTAAACCGCCTTGTTCGATCTCTTCAAAACCGTTTACGAACAGATAACCTTTACTACGTTGCAGACAGCCTTCACATCCTGGCCACCATGTCTTCTACAGGAGAAAAAGGCCGCTCCGTCGTAATCGAGGCCCTTTCCACGCGGTCCCAAACGGCAGATGCCGCAGACAAGGTCCAAGCATGGGTGCGCGAATTATCGAACAAATCAGAGGGCGAGTCACTACCGAATGGATTAACACAGCGTCAAGTATGTGTCGGTCTAGCGTCCCAACTTTTGGACGCCTTACTCTCGCTCCCACATTCCGAACGTGTTGGATACGTGCGATTACACTCTTCTGATGCGCGTATCGAATCGTCTATTGCTCGTGTCGCCCATGTGAATGTTTCGCTTGCTCGGGATGCTTTGCGAAAGTTTGGTGGCGTTGATGCTGCTGTTGCGGCCCTTTTAGACGGATGGAGACCGCAAATCGGGAAGCGAGCGAAGGAAAAGGACCAGCATCGCGATCGAGTTGATACAGTTCAAGTTCAACGTCGTATTGCTAGGGAAGATGCGCGCAGACAGGCTGAGGAGGAGCGGGAAGCCGCAGTACGCATGGACGCGCTTGCCATTCAATCTGGTGCAGATACTGAGCGAGGAGAGGCGGATGGTTTGAAGATTGATGCAAGACAGAATCAAGGCCTTGATGTGGATGTTGATGATGATGTACCTCTCGAAGGAGGGTTCTCTATGCCGTACTATGCTCGAGATGATCATGAGTCTCTGGACATTGACTTTCCACCGCTTTCATACGCCGGCAGTCGTGGACGCGAGTCTCGGGACTCCCAACCTTCTGCTTCGTCGAGGAGTAAGCAGCGCGCAGGCGCGTCGCGGGGTGGGCTCGGGGGAAGGGGAGGTAAAGCAGGAGACCAGTCAAAGCGAGTTCAAGCGCAAAGAGAGGACATGGGGCCGCGAGACGACGCTTTGGGGCGAGGAGGAAGAGGCCGTGGCCGTGGCCGTGGAAGAGGGCGAGGTCGAGGACGGGGCCGTGGTGCAAACCATAGTCGGAAGACACGTGCGGCGAGGAAGCAAGGCGCATGAAGTCTTGGTACATGTTGTTCTCATGTGCTTTGCCACTGGTTTACCACAGGTACAAACATACCGTCGGTAATCCTATAATTTTTGACGTCTCGAAGCCGGCTTCCTTCGGGTTCGTCCGTCGAAATCTGTTTCGTTTTGTGGCGTTATCAAATACGTCACACTGTATGTTCTCATGCAGCAGAGTTTGGCGCTAGGATGTGCACGGCAGTTCGTCCTCTGAGAGTCGACCCGTCGTTCGTCCACAATATGGCCTCGAAGCATGAACTTTTGCTCGCTAAAAGAAGCCTAAGTACGCTATCAAGTGTTCATCCAAGAGCTCTTTGACGTACCTAAAAACGTATACAGGTGGGGTGGGATCGTTGCAGCCCTGGCGAAATACTCGGTATATCGCAACCAGAACCTTCGAGGTTGCGTACGCTAGTTGCAGTTTGACAGTCTATGGGAGCTGTGGGTGACACGGTTGCCCGTAGTTCAGGGTTTGGAGCGTGAATTCCCTTCTTCGGTACCTTCATTAACACTTTACCCTTATAGCCCCACGTACTTACGTCTATTCCTTTCACATTCACAACAAACAAGAAGTTATTGGGAACATCTAGGGAGCTGTGGGACAATAGCTCTCCAGATTCCTAAGCCATTCCACACAACTGCTATTCCACATTCTTGTCCGGCAGCCACAATGTTGCCGGTTTTGTAACGACCGAAATTCCGATGCCTGCATCTCAGCCACGAGATAGTTGAGTATGGACGATGACACGTGCCAGAAAATGTTCCTCAAAATTAATGGAATTGTTGCATCTGGATCAGTATTGATGTGCTGGCGACGGAGATAGTTTGCCGTCGGCAAACCACAACCTCTGCTTTTTACGAACAACCGTTTGTGGTTGAACAGCTTCGTCTCCACACATGCGCCTTTCAGCAACTTTCGTCCTCCCGAGCGAAGTATAAAGCTCCTTTCTCCCTTTCATTCTGCTTTCGCTTTCTTCGCCCTCACCCGAGGCTGTTCAACTTCTCTGCTTCCTTTATCAGTTCGTTATCATTATTCCCCGCCATGCTGCGTGCCGCTGCTTTGCGTAACATCTCTCGCCGCTTCTTGGCTACCCCGGCGGTCAACCCGGCTGCCTCGGCGCCATCCATGTTGAATGCACATCTATCTGAGGTGGACCCTGAATTATTCGATATCATTGAGCGCGAGAAGGCTCGTCAGATCAAGTCCATTCAGCTGATTCCTTCGGAAAACTTTACATCCCGTGCGGTCTTGGAGGCGGTCGGGTCGGTGATGACCAACAAATACTCTGAGGGGTACCCTGGTGCTCGCTATTACGGAGGCAATGAGTTCATTGATATGAGCGAACGCCTCTGCCAGAAACGAGCTCTCGAGGCTTTTCGAGTCAGCCCTGAAGAGTGGGGAGTCAACGTTCAAGCCCTCTCGGGTAGTCCTTCCAATCTTGCCGTATACACGGCTCTCCTCAAGCCGCACGACCGAATTCTTAGCTTGGATTTGCCGCACGGGGGCCATCTCAGCCATGGTTTCATGACCGATAAGAAACGCGTCAGTGCAACGTCCATCTTCTTCGAATCTATGCCGTACCGCCTCAATGAGGCCACTGGCCTCATTGACTACGAAAAGCTGGAAGAGTCCGCCGTTCTTTTCCGTCCGAAGCTGATCATTGCAGGTGCCAGTGCTTACTCCAGACACTATGACTATCCCCGTATGCGTGCCATTGCAGACAAGGTAGGTGCATACTTACATGCTGATATTGCACATATCTCTGGGCTTGTAGCCGCTGGCGTTGTTCCATCACCGTTTGAGTACGCCGATGTTATTACCACGACCACCCACAAAGCCCTTCGTGGACCTCGAGGTGCACTCATATTCTTCCGAAAGGGTGTCCGCTCTGTTAATAAGAAGGGCGAGAACGTCATGTACAACCTTGAGAATCCGATCAACTCCGCGGTTTTCCCAGGCCTGCAGGGCGGTCCACACAACCATACGATTGCTGCATTGGCTGTGGCTCTCAAAATGGCCCAAGAACCGGAGTTTGTGACGTACCAACAAAAAGTGTTGGACAATGCTCAAGTTCTCGCGAAGGAACTAATGGCAAAGGATTACGAACTAGTCTCTGGTGGAACAGACAATCATCTAATGCTCGTCAACCTCAAATCCAAGGGTATGGATGGAGCTCGTGTGGAGCGGGTTTTGGAGCTTTCAGGAATTGCATTGAACAAGAACACCGTACCTGGAGACAAGAGCGCGTTCAATCCAGGAGGAATTCGCATGGGCACGCATGCAATGACTACAAGAGGTTGTGAAGAGGGAGACTTCAAGTCTATCGCAGGGTATCTCGATCGCGGAATCGCTATTGCCACTCAGGTGAAGAAGGACTTGGGCCCGGATGCAAAGATTGCTGCCTTCCGAGAAGCGCTGGACAACGGAGCAGGTGCTTCTGAGATCAAAGCATTGAAGGAAGAAGTCGAAGAATTTTCCTTGGGTTTTGAACCCATTGGCTTCGACCGCGCAGATATGGTCTACCAGTAGAAACTTAGCAGCTGCAATAGCCAGCTAATCAGGACAAGAGCCTGGGTACAAAGCTTGTGGTACTTCCCTCTGGGAAGAAACCACGGCGCATCTCTAGAAACACATAAATCTTGTCCATTCAGTGTAAAGCATATATTCCGCAGCAAAACTTTGCGTCACCTTTTAGTTTCACAGCGTTGACCTCACTGAAGAACGAAACGGCGTGCTCTTGTTCGTCTCTTGTAAAGAGTTAGATTAGTAGTTTCCTATTTATCTCTCAGTTAGTTGAAGAGTATATCATCTCTAAAGCAGAAAACTGTTTGTTTTCGGGTACAAGCCGATCCGCCTTCACGAGATGTACCCGTCTTCGCTCCACTAACGAGGAAAACGAAATGGACAGGTGATTGGGTCTCTCACGGAGACCAGCAGCCTTCCATCCGGTTTGTTGTTGGTTAAAAGCTTGGACATGGTAGAGGTATTCTCTCTAGCACATGCTTTGATTCCGACAGCTCCCTCTGACACCTATTCTCGTGAGGATGGGTCCCCTGACTTTTGCTTAGTAGGGCGCCCAGGCCCCTTCGGTGCGTTTTGAGGATTTGGCATTGTTCCTTTGCCGTCAGGCGTTGTCCTGTGGTGGATTGAATCAAGACCGCTCCTCTGTCGCACTGATCGCCCCTTCGCGGTACTAGGTTTTGGGCTTTTACTTCGTGTTGCGCGTGGTTGCAGCTGATCTGCGCTTCCAGTCCGGGATGAAGAACGAGTTCTTTTCGAAGAAGACCGAGATCCGACTAGTGTATCCCCTGAAGGCGATGTGGACCTTCCAGATGACTTGCTGGGTATCTTTGTACTCTGATCTTTGGAACTTGAAGTATCTGATCGTCGTTGTCGTGACATCCCTCGCGGGGAGGGGGATCTCCGAGGCGAACTGGATCTGGAAGTCCTTGACCGCGTGCTGCTTGGCGATGGGCTCCTAGACCGAATATCTCTCGGAATGTAGTACTTAGACGGCCGCACTGGCATAATCTTCATCTCAGATATTGGATAGTCCCTGGCATGAAACCTGTTTTCGAGCCCTGTCTTGTCGCGCAGTTTCTCCATATCTGTCAGTTCCCTTTCTTTATCGATAGAGTTCACCTCTCGCAAGAGGCTCCTCTCATCAATAAATGGAACGACGACAACGGCTTCCCATGAGTTGCGTTTCCCATTTTGATCAACGTCAAATTCAATAGGGTAGAACCTCGAGACTGGCGAATTGGGATTAATCATGAGCTCCTTCATCGGATTTGGTAGAAGATCTGCCGACTCGGGAGGTAACACGGCCATTAGTTGTGTCAGAGGCCGAAAGGGTTTTCCTTTCTGAAAAGTCACCTTGATCGATCTGAGGTTCTTCATATCGCTGGCAAGTATTCCGTAGAAATCAGGATAAAACCAATTCCATGACGGTACACCGTTGTGATAGTACTGAAGGACCCAGTGCAAGCCTTCCATGTAGATCTTACGCAGAGACTTGACTTGTGCATGGCTATCGTCGGCTTCAACATCGAACCCGAATTTGAGCTCGTAGTATTTGCGGCGGTAGTCAATAGTGCTGTACTCAGGCACGCCATCTGTCTCGGAACGATGTTCAAAGTACTGTGTTTCGCTCTGAGAGATTCTACCCAAAAAAGATTCCAAGCGTTCGGGGTGCAACCTATGTCCCTGAGTTAGATACCCTCCCCAAGTTGGAAGCATGTGCTTGTATATACGAAACATCAAATTGATGGCGCCTTCCGCAATATCAAGATGCGGAATATTAGGAATGAAGTCATTTCCAACCAGCATACACATGAACACAAAATCATCCACAATACGTCGCGAATCATATTCGAAAGGAGCTTTCTTCTTTGAGGCGCCTGACGGCTGCCCTTCAGAAGGCGAGGTGGATTCGCTGGACGAAAAAGTGGCCATGAAGGCATTCTTTTCAAGTTGAGATGGACGGCGTCGTGACTTGAAATGCGTCCACGGTTCGCGTCCATCATCTCGTTTAAACTCGAGGAAGAGCATATCTCTCAGCATTGCGATCTCAAGCAGCTGGAATTCATCGGCGTCGCTATCGGTGCCAGTCATGACTGGAACTTTGCGCTGGCTTTTCTTGAACTTGATCTTTTCGCGCAGAAGGGTGAAATGGGGTGCATGGGCGACCAAGCCAAGCATCATGAGATCAGCATCCAGTCCATACATACAGTGTCTTACCTCAGGGCTGTATTGAGGTGACACCTTCCACTTTCGAATGAAATCCATAATCTTATGTTCGCCTTCTCCCGGGACTTCCGAGCCGGAGAAGACAACTGTGCAACCCTGCTGCCAGGCCGGGTCGGAGGTCATTTTCTGATGGATCCAAATCCTGAAGCGTTCGGAAAGGTCGAACATGAACTGGGTGCCAGGGGTGATGCAGTTGGAATCAAAACGCTTTCCGGGAGGAATTTCCTCGCCGCGAGCAATTGCGTCGGCCATGTTGCGCTCCGCCTCTTTTGCGGATCGAAATCGTCGACTTCTTTGTTGATTCATTTTCGCGCGCGGGGCGACGCCGTCTACAGCGAGAAACATAAGCTGTCGCGGCGACACGATTCTGAATAGGCGCTCGGTGTACTCGAATATTCTGGCAAACATTTCATCGAGATTCTCGATGGCAATTTCGAAATCGCTCGGATGGGTGCATTGATGAATGATGCCGTTCATGTCGAGATAAAAGTAGTCGAAGACATGGTCTTCGTCGAGACGCTGCAGTATAAGGGGATAGCGGTCCGTGAGGAACCGAAACATCTTTGGGATTCCCATGGTGCTGCAAAGGTTAGATGACGTAAAAAGTGCATTAACGTTTCACTATAAGAGTGAAGGGGGGAGATAGGGCGACCGCCGGGGAGGCATGAAACGCAGTGGGAGTATCTTCAACTGATGGAAGGCGACGAAGCGGGGAAGATGGTCACATGGACAACGCTGGAAAGGCGACAGAGGGATGAGCGAAGGGAATCACGACATAGGAAGGCGTAAAGTTATCTGCAGCGATGCGAAATGGCCGAACAAGGTGACAATTGCCCTTCGTAGATATCTGGATGCAAGATAAGATACCGTTGGTAACACGCGTCGGCGTGCACGGTCCACGGCGAGATCTGCCGCATGTCGCGTTCAGCTCCGGAAGGCGAGAGCTTCGAAAAAATTCCAGATTTAATAGCATCTCCAAGCAATTTGATTGGCCGGTGTGAGAACCAGTGCCCAATGGACGGCACCAAAAGCGCGAAGAGAACAGCAAAAGTGCGGAAGATTGGCCATTCATTGGGTGCCAGGTGTGCGAAACGTCATGAACGAAGCGCCAAATCTGCGCTCACGGAGATCATCGATTAGGGTGCAAAAACACGCCCGATCCGCATTTAGTGGCCGCGAGCTGGCGCCTGACGCCGACAGCAACGCCTGCCGCCTACCAAAAATCGCTGTGGGCTCATTCCGCCATCGAACTGCCCGCACATGACCGCAACCTATCTCCTTACAAGCCGCACAGCATCTTCCCGCAATCCGCCTTCCAGCGAAGCCCCACTAGGTCTACCAATAGCTCCTCACTGCAACAACCTTTAAGCGCCCTGCTACCCGTTCACTGCCCTCCCACGTTTCGGTGCCGACCAACCCTTCTAACTAAGTCAACACCCAAGATGGCATTCGTCAACGTTCCGCTGCTCCCTACCACCCAACGTCGCGCCCACAGCGCAGTGACGTGCTCGGCAACCCCACCGACACCCCAGCAACGCGTGTCTCGTCGCGACCTCCTATCCGGTGCAGCAGCCGTCACAGCCGCGCTTCTCGCCGCCGCACTTCCGAGCCCCGCCTCCGCCAACATCGGAAAGGGTCTTGAACGCGCCTTTAGCAAAGTTCTTTTCCCCAAGGTGGGTTTCAACGCCCCCGACGCGCTAAAACCGTCCGAGAACATAGTGGACAAATCCGTAATCGAAACAAAGGAGGGGCAAGCCGCTCTCAAGAAACTGAAAGAGTATGACACAAAGATTGCTCAGCTTTACCTCCAGTTCAAGGAAAATCCACAACTTGATTTGACCCCCTCTGTAAGAAATCTTGTCAGCATCTCCGAACTGCGAAACGCCCTCAACGTTGTCAACGAGGCGATTGATGAGCAATCGCAAACTGAGACAGATAAGATTGTACGTGGAATCATTCAGGATATCAGTGAACTTGAAGTCGCGGCTGTTTTGAAAAAGGGTGGTCAAAGAACGCCTAAGAAGATTGACAGAACCGCCGACTGGTTTGAAAAAATTACTGGCGACTTCACTAGGCTTCTTTCATTCTACTCCTAGACCGTTTTTATACGCTAGTAAAGTCACCACAAAACAATCTTTCAATTGACCAACCATAGGTTATCAGCAACGTGTGACTCTTTGACGATTGCTACTGATCTCCACTCCGTCTTGCTGACACACTTCTCACAATACTTGTAAGCGCTTGGATGGCAACACCTTACGCAGCGCCTTCTCGTTTTAAACAAAGCACTATACACAACATCTAGCGGGTACGGACGTTGTCATCGATAAACTCCGTAGCCTCGTCAAACATATGAGCAACCTCTCGGAGATTATCCGTCTGATGAGGCTTTCGTTTCCCAGTAATTGATTCGTCCAACCATTCAGAGTCATCTTCGGCAAACGAAAACTCATCTTCTTCGTACTCATGTTGCACTGAATCATCTTCTTCACTGCCTTCTTCAACTTGATTGACATCCGAATCACCCGTCTTATTGACGTCCCAAGCACGTAATGTCGGTGTTGGAACAGGGGCGTCTTCAACACGTTGCTCCGAATGAACAGGAATTGTTAAGATTTCCGTAGTGTACGTAAGCGGAAGATCATCTTTACCCCTAGCCCATAACCTGATATGGTTTCTTTGAGTATCAACTTCAGCAACATGTACCCATATCTTCTGTCCCAGTCGAAGAAAGTCTAGCGTTTCACGCGGAAGCGCTCCCCAGAGTGCGGCAACGTGCAAAAAGGCCTGCCGCTCTGCGCCGATATCGACGTACGCACCGTAGTTGGTAATACGTTCAATGACGCCCTGATACCGACCCCCCTCAACGATATCCTTCATCTTGATACGAGATTCAAATCCCAAATGAGGCTTCACCATAGTAAGTCCCAAAACACGTTTGGAAGCATTGACGAACTTGACCCAAACGGTGACGGTATCGCCGCTTCGCACAATGTCGGTCGGGGTGTGCACGAAGTCCACGGCCATGTCACGCACGTGCACGAGTCCGTCCTTTTCTGCACCTACATCGACGTAGGCACCGTGCGGAACTGTGTTGCGGACTACACCGAACAATCGTTCACCCAGCCGAATGTCGGAGAAAGGTCTCTTCGGCAGCGGCGGCTGCTCGTCTGTTTTGTTAGGGTTTTCTTGGATTTGTGATTGTGTTTCAGATTGCGCGCCATCGGCGATTTCGCTAAGTTTCCTATCCTGCTGTTCGCGGCGATGAAAGGCCGGTCCCTGGCGATGGCGATTTTGCATTTTCCTGTACGTTGGAACGCGCTTGCCCCTTGGAGCATTCTTGCGGCTTTCATCTGTCCTTCTGTTTCTGACAGATTTCTTTGAAGGTGTCGATGGTTGAGAAACTGAAAGAGCTGTCTGCGGGCGGTGTGTGCAGCGTGAAGAGGAGTCAAAAGGTGTTGTTTGTGCGGCGTTCGGGAAGAGGGAAAGTGGGGCGGAAAAGGCTAATTGGGTATCCATGGCGGGAATCAGGGGTGCGGCGGGAACGCCTACAAGAAGGTTAGACAAGGAGGGAGGTGAGAGGGCGGAGTGGTGGCGGAGATTACGGCGGTGAGCAGAACTGAGCTGGGCGACGTCGACAGGGAGGCTCACAGATATCTTGCCAAGTGCGCAGAGCAATACGTATCTGAGCAAGCGCAGCACTGAGATTGTTGCCGGGTGACACGTGTTCTACAGTTGTAACACGTGGCACGCGTCAGATCTCATAGCGGCGCTTGAGCGCGGTGGCGCTCATCACAGCAGCTCGTGGGAACGGTGCCGGTGTGGCGCCCCACGCGTGGCTTGAGCCTAAGCGCGACGCTTCCGAGCACAACAGGTTACTCAGCGCCGCCTCTCCCTCATTCAACCTAATAAAACGCTCGCTCGCGCTCCGCGGCGTGCGGACAAGGCCAATTGGTCTCCCTTTCTTCCCCAACCCAATCCAACATGGCCGCGTATCACCCCGCTTTCATCCCTATCGCCCTCCCCTCCTCCCAGTTTTCCAATCCCTCTCGCACTAGCCCCCTACGTCCCACCGCCGAGCGCCTGCGGCGGCCAATCACTTTCCGTCCGCGAGCGCCACCGCTTCCGCTTCGCGTGCTCGCTTCTGCTGATCGCGCCACCGCAGACGATTCTTCGAAACGGCCCGAAGATGCCATTCAACCGTTTCCACCAACCTCCCAAAGTCCCGTCCAGCCTTCCCCTGCATCCTCGCTGCAATCGCAATCATCACTCTCAATAGATGATCCGTCCGAATCCAAGCCCTCTCGACCACAATGGGCCCCCGAGTGGCTCCCGGATTTCTTCCTTGATATACGCAGACGTCCCTGGCTGCAGCTCGCCATTTTGCTCCCGTTATACGCATTCCACCTCTTCTTTCTCTCCACCAAGGGATTCAAGTTCAAGAAACCGCTCATTCCTAACAGCAAAAACCTTTTTCAAAGCATCGGTTATGAATCCATTGCGGGCGCTATCGTTGCTGTTGTCATGTTGCTTTGGAGAAGGTACATTCTTCCTCAGGGCCAATCCCAACCTGTGCTGCCTAATGTGCTTACTGTCAACAACCCCCCCTGGAAGGTTCCGCGTGATGCAAAGCGCCGAATAGGACAGACTACAATCCTGCTCGTCGTCGCTTACTTGCTTTCTGGCTACGGCGCCGTCTTCAGTGAGCAGGTGCTTTATGTTCTTGCTGGCTCTGGCGTTCCGCTCACCGTAGCTACTACCCGCGCCTGGAAAGTGTTGTTAGGCCATCTCATGTGGGTCTACATGGGCATTGCAATACTTCGTCGACTCAAACCCTTCTTCCCACCCAAGGGCACGTGGCTTCGATGGAAGTGGCGGAGCAATTGGCTGTGGTGGGCTATCGGTGGATACTACGTCAGCGCCATGTTCTTCAACGTTGCGGATGTGCTCAATCAGCTGCTCCTACCGGCTTCCCTTTTCGAAGAAGAAACCGTCGTAAGCAAGTTGATAAACCCGGAGAACAAAGATCGTGTCGCCATGGCAATCGGCTCCATAGGTCCTTGCGTATCGGCACCTGTATTTGAGGAGGTTTTGTACAGGGGCTTCTTGCTACCAGCTTTGGCGTGTTTCTTACCCATGTGGGCAGCAATCCCGGCAAGTTCGGTTCTATTTGCCATTCATCATCTCAATCCCACTATGATCCTTCCTCTCTCAATGCTTGGTTTCATCTGGGCCATTCTTTATTCGAAATCCAGAAATCTCACCGTCACTGTACTCATCCATGCCATGTGGAACAGTAGAGTTTTCTTGGGCTCTTTGCTGGGCCTTGGTACATTTACCGATTTTGAGTAAGGGAGTGTGATGATCATTACACAACCCGTATGTTCTCTTGATCTTATCTCTCCTCTTCGCCAACCACCGCGTCGAAGCGGTTTATTCCTCAACCACCATGTGCACCAGAAAAGGCGTTATCTTCAGCATCCTTCTGCCTGTGTGGGTTCTTCATTGGTGCATTCTCGTATCACATATTCGATTTTCGGGTACGAGTCCTGCAAAGAACGGAGGAGACGCTAACTGAACAACTGACGAATTACTGTAGTGAATGACCTTGTTTAGCACATGCCGAAATTGTTGAACTGCAGAGTACGACTAGCTCAGTCGCGACTCTTCCATCTATCATGCGGCGTTGTCGTGATGTCGAGGATATGCCAAAGTTTTGCTATGAGATAAGATGTAAAGTCGCAATGCTGATGGTCTCAGACCTATCCACGTTCCGTCCTGAATGTATTTGGGATTCACGGGTACCGGCTGCCGGCCACAGAAGCAACAAACTTATTTAGAGTAGTCGGTTGATTGGTTGATGCAATCTACATACTACGTCGTGGACATGTGGACGGTGTGCAAACGAACACTTCTATTGAAAAGGGTGTAACAGAGGTGCTTTCTTCCTTGTAAGGCTTCCAAAATGAGCTAGGCTGGAGGTCGTAGGCCCGTATTTTAAGCAGCCTCTGTGGTTGCGCAGTAATGGGAGCGTAGAACTACCGCAGGTGATTATGATATGTGCATGCGAAGGGTACATGTGCTTTTTTTGTCAAAGAAAGCTTCCGACGATATGGAATTGACATATGCTTGTTTCACGAATGTCAACCAAGACTGGCATGACGTCTCTCACGGGACTTTGGTAGAAGCTGCGATTACGGTCTTCCCTGCCATTCGCACCGCCATTCATCGAAAGCGAGGAAGTTTGATCTTCTAAGACAAAAAACAGCCATGAATCTCTACAAGGAATGTAATCTCCTCAGATTCATGCCTCTGCAGCTGAAGCAAGTGAAGGATGGAGAAGCCATTTATACCAATTGCAAACAACTAATGAATGGAGAGGATGACGATGAGGATGGCAGTCGGCGTTCGCATGTCGTACTGGATTTCTATACAAAGAGCATGAGATTGATACTCGAACAAAGCGCACCTCCTGAGCTCTTCTTCTGCCGCGGGTCAACTTGGACACACACTGGAAACTGATGCGATAGTGCAAGCCTCTTTTAGTTCTTGAGATGAGATCATATCAAAGTTTCGTCAGGATGACCCATCAGACAAGAATACAGCATCCTCAAATTGAAGCTGGCATATGTCAGAGTGGTTTTCTTATAGGCGTGTTTTCTCTTTCAAACTTTCTTTCAATTACTTCCCCACAACTCTATGAATTATGAAGCCAGCTAATCGTGCTCATCAATTTGCGAGTAAAGACAAGTGGCAATCGGGAGCGCTTTGGGTCTAAGCCTCCGCAAACAAGTACACACGTACGTTCAAACAAACACACAAATAGAGTTTGGCTCTTTCTTTCCAGTTTTGTGCGTGTATGTGTGTAGCATCAGAGCTATTGCAATCGCCTTCCAAAACCTGGTAGAAGCGCTGCATCGACAACAGCTTAACTTGAGAAGTTTGAGCCAGACAGCCGCGGAGATGGCAGGGTTGAGTTTACTGAGTATCGGTACTCATGCCTCTGCCAAGCAGTCGCCGCCGATGCTTTAATGCGCGATCGACGATCTGGGCGCAAGTACGTAAGCCTGAAACTACGTTGAACGTTTTCTCAGCTGAGGCAAGCAACTGCTTGCCTTTATCGTACCCCATCTGTTGGACAAGAACACCTGTCTAAACTCAAGACGCAATTTGATACGCTGACGAGGAATGCAGTTTATCAAGGCCCGTTTATATAGCTCCTATCAAATATAAGCCGACGTATGAGCACATCCTCTGCAAAATGTATACGTCGCAAGCCCCCGCATGTCTCATCATTCGACGGCTGCATGAAGCTGTGACAATGCGCTTCCCATGTTCGTGACTAACTGTCGGGAAAATAAATATCTCTGACACCTATCTATCTCGAATGCAGCAGAATGCATCTCGCAAAGTAGTGCTGTCTTCACAGCAATGGCTGGGTCTGACCCAAATGTAATTACATTTTGCATTTCCGCTACACGTACCGTTGTACCCTTGGCACCAACGGTACTGCAGATTTCGGGCCTGTAATGTTACAGAATCGTATGCAGCCATTCGTTCCACTGAACTTGATTGCTAAACCTGTCTTTTCAACTCCGCCAGATATCTGCGACGAACTGGCGAAAGTGCGGATATACATGCAAGACTGGTACTTCGGCTTCAGAACATACGAAGGGTAGAACGCTTGCCCACTTTCTCATTCCGTGGTTGTGATACATATCAGCAGTAGAAGGAAGTCCTCTTCATCCGCCACTTTTCCTTGGTCGACATGGCAACGAATAACAGCGTCCCAGAGCATCTCACGCAAGCGCGGCAAACATCAACTGCTACTTCTTCAGAAGTGACGGAGAAGAAAGAGGAAAATCTGTTCGAATGTCACGTCTGCCTCGAAGCTCCTCGCGAGCCAGTCGTGACCCCCTGTGGACATCTCTACTGCTGGCCGTGCCTTTTCAGATGGTTGCGGATGCAAGGCCAGAACGCGCAATGTCCAGTTTGCAAAGCCGCCATTTCCCGCAGCTCAGTCATCCCCATTTACGGCCGTGGGGGCTCTAGCTCTCGTGCTAGAAACGAAGAGGGAGTTCCGCCGAGGCCTTCAGGGCATCGAGAGCAGCCTCCCAGAGGTATGCCGGGCGTGCCACACTTTGGAGTACATCATCCCACCTTCGGTCGTTTCAACCCATATGGCGCAGGCTACGAAAACGTTGGATTATCAGCTTTCGGTTTCTTCCCTAATCTTTTTGGTATGCAAATCGCTTATCCCCATATGAACGAACCCCCGAGGGAGGAACCTCAACAAAATGAGCAGGAAGACGGATTACCCGATATAGGTACGTTTTTTAACTACGAACATGACGTATTCAGCCAGCACAAGCAAAAGACTAACATAACTGTTCACACTTCTGTTCTTTATCGCAGTTGCCAAGATTTTCCTGCTGCTAACGGTCTTCATTGCCGTGATCATTACCACATTCTAGCTCAACGCAAGAATATCGTTCAGCACAATCCACCTCTGTATACCGATAAGGGCAACTCATGCGTTCATAATTTTATCTGGTGGCAGCCTTTTGCGTCCCAATACCTTTCCACTTCGAAGTTGGCAATCTGTTCGCCCTTATCGAAGTAGAACTTGACTAATGGGCTTTTCAAAGTATTTTGGATGGTCACTTCGCTTTTCCGTACTTTTGTTCCGTACAGCATCTTCGCGTTCGGCTTTTCTGAGGCTCGTGTGAGGATCGCCCTATGGCTTACTCTTCGATGCAGCAACTGACTTTCTGTCTTAAACGTGTTTCCGGGTCTTTCGAAATCCAAGCGATGTATCATTAACTACCCGTACCAGCGAGGCTCGATCTTGCTCTGTTTGCTCCACTGAACATGACTTTTCCAGGTCAGGATCAACATGTAACAATTTGACTCCGCTACGATCAGAAGCTATGCTTTTTGACACGTCCTGCAAGGGACGCAAACAATCGAACTCCCATAGTGAACGGAAGTGTCGCTCCTATTGGTCTCTCCGGTGAGTCATCATAACAAGACAGCGCAATCTTCCTGTCTGTGATAACGGTTGGTTCCTATTTTGTTGAAGTTTGCTAAGCTGCGAAAACGCGCGAGTGTACATCCACCAAGGGCATCTGAAACCTCACTTGTAAACATAGCATCCGCAGTTCAATCGGCGAAACGATGTTTCCTGTGGGAAATATAATATCTTTGATATCCCTCTTGATGGGTTTTACCATCCTCACTCTTTCGTTCATAGTGTTAGCCAACTATGGTGACTTGTATCGAGTAGTCTCTATTCCTCACGATCTCGGAGCGCCTGCAGATGAGTACGTGGTCAACATCCGCATCGAACACTAAGTTGCTCGTCCCACCCCTGAAAAGCACATCCACATCAATCGTTCGCTCAAGTTTCTTTCCTATCCGTTGCAAACTTATATCAACACATGAGGTGTATCCTGTACCTTCCGTTCTAGCTTTTCTCGCATTTATCCTCCACTTAACTGTCTGTAATTCAACCTCCATGACTTTCGTCCATGCATCACTGTTCATATGCACTTCATTGAATTGTATGGCGCCAGACCATCGCCTTGGAGAATTCACTAATAGCTGCAATGCTTCGATTTGGTTCCGCATTCCGTTGACGGTGTCAAGCATGCCTTCACTCAGTGCTCGAAGACGATGATCCAGGCTATCAAGCAGGTCGGTGTTCTGGAAACTGCTCAAGCTATCTCTGGCACACTTTCTCATTTCTGACCAGTCTGGTACGGAACGAGCAACATTAACAAATGGGACAGCTGGGTCTACGACGATAATTGAGCACAGATCGCTACGCCCCACATCAAGCAAGCCTTTAGCCATGCACAAATCAATAGTTCCTCGATTGTAATACCTGTCCCACCACAGCATTGACTTTGGCATGCTGTCGTCAGCCATTACATCAGAACCAGAGCCACATTGCGCAGCAGCTAAGGACAGAAACCGACGCATAGTAGTTGAATATAGGCCAGGTCCGCGCGGCATACACGGGGCTCCCGTGAAAGCCTCAAGCATGAGCAGCTCGATGAGATAATCTCCAGGCATATCGGCTGACGATATAAAATCGCATGTTGATCTCCATTTCTTCGCGGAACGCACCATATCGTGATATAAAGGACACTGGTTCGCAATAACCTGTGAGCGCAGAACACCACAAGTGGTTTCTACATGAACTTCACGTGCTATTTGCTGACCTCGGAGAATGTCTGGCAATACTTCCCCAGATTGCTTCTCGTTTTCCTTAAGCGGAAGAAGCAGATCTTTGGGCCCGCCATATAACACCCCAGCTGCGAGGATACGCACTTCAATTCCATCCTTGTTGAACACAGCAGCTAAGCCGTTCTCCTTCAGGTCTGAGAAAACGTTTGCGGACTTCAAAGCAGCCATCATGGGCTTGAGATGAACCTCGAAATAGTTGTCAGGTTGAAAATCGTCATAGATGGAAAAAAGTTGCAGCTTGTTTTCTCCGGTTGTGAGAGTCTTCTTTCCGAAGGAACCACCGGGGAAAAGATTGTGGGGTAAGTGTGCATCTTTAAGTACATCTTCCACTTGAGAGATGATTGACTTGTATAAGTTGATCTCATCCGGCGATGGTCGAAGAGCGGCGAAAACGTCCTCCCAGGGCAGGCCCCATGAAGTCTCGGTAGAAGCAGAATGCTCCTGGAGTGTGTTTGAAACCATGGCACCAACAGTTTCACGTTCCCTTCGTAAGCTGGGCAAATAGTCGTGACGAACAATGGACTAGAACGTATTTGATCCGATTGTCTCGCAGGCATCTTGGCCCTCACACCGACCAACAGAGCACATGCGCTGGAGACGTGGAGAAACACATTTTTTCTTAGAAATTTATTTTAATTTCAGTTTTTTAAAAACGTATCGGTAGACATTTGTCAGCAACGGTTGATCTGCTCGTGCAGAATACATGCGCCATCACTCCATCTTTCGTCCTTTTGATTTTCATGAAGTTATGCGTCTTGGTAGCACATCAACAAAATTAACGTTTCTCCGTTACCTTCACTGCGGGCTCACAGATGTCTGCTTAAGACATCTCTGTAGACAATCCTACTCAAGCAATTTCCCTAGAGCTGAAAACCTTCTATGTAACTCTCTCCTCTTCTTTCAGTTGATATTGAATTCCAATCTTAACGACTTCTTTGTTTTAGGAAGCAACATACATGTTGTTCTACTTCGTTCTTGACCACTTAGTCGTCCCTATAGTTCCAAAGCGCGGTGCTAACAAGAAAATCTGGCAGCTAGTGAACTGAAGACTGGTTTCCACGATCGCCCCAGCTGCGAGTTCAGTTAGCTTTTCTCATGTAATCTTATTCTTCGTACCCATCGATGAAAAAAACGTACGCCGCTATGGGAACAGTAACGCAATGCGCGGTGGGCAAAGACAAAATGATTCCTTGGAGATTTCGTTCTACAGTCCTTCGCATATACCAATGCCCGAGTAAACGGTAATGAAATCTGCACGCTGTGGTGGCTACTGGTTCTGTTTTCGCAGGCTTACTGGTTTGAACCATGCCAAGATACCAAAAATCTCGCATAAACCTTTGTCTTCGAACCTCTACACTAAATCAAGCGCAAAATCTTTGGTTGCCGTTCCTAACTCTCAAGCGATGTTTGACGACCATTGGACTGATATGTGTTCTATAATGCAAAGGAACAGAAAGACACCAAGCCAGAAAGTTCTCAGTATTTCACTTTATTCGTAATGCAGCAGTTGTACTGTATCGTAGAAAGTAAGCTCGTTAAGCCTCCTTGTGTAAACAGGAAGAATCATCTCTTCGTCTATTAAAATGTGTACGGCGTTTGTTTTTTCTCCATAGAAACCCTGCTCTGCGGCTTTATAGATGATTGCAACTGTCCGCTACGGTCGCTGGAAGACGATCAATATTTCTATATCGAGAGTTGTGGGGACTACTTCCCACATACTCCAGCTCGGATCACACGTGCCTCTATAAGTACCACATTGAGGAGTTCTGAACTACTGGTGAAACCACACGAAGAAGCACTCACAGGAGAATCCTTTCCTTTCTTGCCTTGTTCTTTCCTTTTACCTAGCTCTTGCTCTTCCACTCCGCCCTTTTTCTTGCATCGATGGGCTCCAATCCCACAGAGCGCACCCAACACCTTTTCCGTTTCTTTAGGAGAAAGAGGTCATACATCCTGCGGTTTATTCACTTCTCCAGGCCAAATATTAAGCGACATTATCTGGTGCCCTTTAGCGGGATACAAGATGGATACGATTCCGAGGAATTAACAGCCTTGGACTTGGCATTCTAGTTTTCATCTTTTTCAGTTGGATTCTCCTTCGTTCTGGAGTTTTCGTCTTCGCCAAGCTTTTGTGATATCTGAGGGGAGGGAAGATACACTCCTTTTTCCTTTGGTACAAGCGTTATTCTGTCTTCATCTCATCGTTCGTTAGTTCATCTCTTCGTATTTGCTCTCGCTAATGCCATGGAGATGTAGATGGACTCATCTTCAAGCTTTGGAACTCTCCCTCCACTTGTTCCTTCGCCGGTCCAGCGCTTTTGCTGTAGAGCTTGCATATAGTTTCTTGCTCTCTGAGTCTCACCGTCAAGATTTTTCTCTAACCGTACGATTTCATCCAGTATACGTTGAATACCTTTTTGCACCACTCCTGTGTCCCGCGTCAGTAGAAACATATCTGATCCATATCAGTCATTATGTACACCGCCTTCAGTTTTAATATTCGAGGTGGTTCGTGAGCAAAGCAGCCCACATCGCCTATCTTTCACACGTTCTTAATGTCCAAGCGCAAGTTGCATGAATGAGATGGTAGCCTATCTAGTCCCCCGGTTGGATATTCGGTTTTGATCATGATGCTTTCTCCGACAAAGCACACCAAAGCACGATGTTCCCAAACGGAAACTGGAGGTAGTAGTATCTGCGATACGCAAGGCGTACTAGGGTTTTCCAACTGGAAATGTTATCCAATCCTGTAGCTTCATCGACAATTTCCACGGTTTCTTTTTGCAGGATCTGAAGCTCCTGAATTCTTTGTACGAACTTGTCTACAGTCCAATTCCTCTTATCAAGCCGATATTTATGTTCTTCGATTATGTTTCTCGCCTTTTTTGCCGCTATCCGCGCATGTTCAAATTCGTGTTGAGCTTGGGAGCTATCAATGTCAAGAACTTCTTTCTTGGAAAGAACTGAAAGATATCGACTGCAAGACGCGATTTTCTGGTTCTACCTTTCTGGCGCGAACTTTTGCAGGCTCAGCTTGATATTATATTTTCTACCTTTCTGCCGTGTGTGTGTGTGTTTGTATGGGCCCGTCTCCCTAATTCCAAAACTAAGGTAGGGGCTAGTATGAGAAAAACTCCTCTCTCAGCCTTGAGTTCTGTAAACGTGTTCTCTCGTTCACTTACTATGATAGAAAACAGTTTTAGAAAAAGTTTTGAGATACCCCAGTTTTCTGAGTCCTCTTTGCATCAATGTTTCATGCGACATCCTTGGAATTCGGAGCAAGAGTGTTTGGGCCTTGCTACTCTTCAGGAGTTGCGGCCAGAACCAAATCGAGAAAATGGTCCCCATATTTCAGTTATTCATAGCTAAAGTGTAACACAAACGCAGAGCTACAAGCTAAGTCGTGCTTGATCTCCCTGCTCAGCTTGTAGCTCACGCTAACAAGAGACATTAAATGGATTGTAGCTTGGTCAGATTGACAGAAAGATAGGGTGATAGGAGCAATATAAAAGGGCACCAGCCGATCTCCTCCCCATCTGGTCAGGCTGCATACGCTATCAAAGTGTTCCATAAAGCTTTTAAGATCTCCGAGAAGAAAGAGCGGAGCAGATCCTAGATATTCCTTACCGTTACTTGATTAGGCCAGTTCGATCTTTCGATCTAGATCCCGCCCGGATAGTCTGGGCCCACCATGTCCCCTAAGAATTACGGCGTGCCCGAGTGATATGAGGGGAGGACAAGCTACAGCAGAGAACGGAGCACCATCACGAATATTTCTTTACTTTTTTTACCATCTCTCTTTCTGTTTCCTTGTTCCTTCTCATCATATCGTCCTCCTCAGGCGAGCGTAGACGTACCTCCAAAGAGCACAACAAAACACACCCACATAAGTTGAATAGAACGGTCTCTTGTTACTGCTGTTGTTGGTTATGGGCGGACGAAGCCAAATTCCTACTTCTACGTACCAGCTCTCTAAGAAGCTAGTCTCTGTCTGCCCTGGAAGCCAAGTTCTCGACGCAGACCCTGTTGCGGATCCATTTTGCTTCCTTCTGGTTCGCAGCAGTAGGAAGGTCGGCACACCAAGGCGGGCGGATCAAAGGATTGTGTCAAAAGCAAGGGGCACTTGCGGTTTCCACGTGATCCCTCAGCGCAGTACTAATCCGGCAAAAAGCGAATTGGCACCACAGCTCCAGTTGTTGTTGTTGTTCTTTATGGGCGCACATTGTCTAATTGCGACGCTGTGGTAGAACTTATCATAATTCCTTCTCAATCTCTCAACAACTAAGGTTAACCGCTAGCTACTCCTCGTGAATGATAAGTTCTCTCTACCCCGTTACACCATTAACTTCCGACTCAAAATATTGTTGATAGCTGTTGCGTGCTCCCACCCTGCAGCAGCCGTATTGCGCTCACCAACTAGTATTCCAAGACGTAGTAGAATGGTGCAAAACTTCTACAGGGACACGCCAATGCATAATCCATTTCGTTCCAGTGATGCGCTACGAAGGCTTCAACTTCGACCCATTTCACCTTGACGAGATTAAGAGCATTCCGGGTCAACGGTTTCTTATAGTGAACGTGTGCCGATGAGTGCCAACTCATGTGATAATTCGAACAAGAATTCTTCTGCAGAAACTAGCTAAACGGTCCCATAACGATGACAACTTTGCCATGCGCTTTGCACTCACAATGCAGAAACACTAAAGAGGATGTTTTCCTAATCTTGGTTATATTTAATAGAAGGTTTTTGTATTGAATTGTACACTGTTTGCTTGCATTGGCTCAAAGCGGCAGTGACGGGGGATCATCTCGTTGGCCGTCAAAATTTGTGCGGCGCTTGTTTCTCCTCCACTGAAACATCCTTTCCATCCTTGAAGGGGAAGGGGCAAAGGGACCCGGCGTGTTGAAAACTTCTCTTGGTCTAACTTTGCGCGAATTACGCTCGTGCCGTCTAGCTACCATTTTCTCCCATTCCGTTAACGGCTTGGGCGTAGGCTTCTTGTATTCGTTCCCACTAGAATTGGCTTTCTTGTTGTTCTGGAATAGTCTTTGGCCAAAGCCCTTTGCTACATTCCCCACAGGTCTCATTGATTGAGGTCTATGAGGGTGCTGAACACCTCGTTCTTTTCGCACGGGTGTTATCTCTTCTTCATGTGATGGAGCTTGGTCTTGCGCATACGTGGAAGACGTATACGTGGGTATCTTTCTTTGAGAGTATCCTACGCCCTCTTCCTCTATCCGTTCCCAGCGCTCTTGTAGGAGAGCTTGCTCGCATTTTGAAGATCTTCTTGTTTCCTCGTCAAGCTTTTGCTCCAACCGTTCTATTTCATTGAGTTTCTTTCCAATCACCTTTCTCAGTGCCTCCGTGTCCTGCTTCAATATAAAACAAACTTGCTCAATGTCGCTCATCATGTCGACTGCCTTTTGTCTAAGCGTTCGAGGTGGCTCATGTGTAAAGCGGTCCGTGTCCGCTTTCCTTCCAAATAGCTTCATGATCCGAGCGCAGGTTCTATGAATGGAGCGGTAATCTACCCATCCTAGGATTGTGTCTGGGAAGCCAAGCGAGGCGGCACTCCTGGCAAGGGATGCTCCATCAGCGGATAGCGACCGCGAGGATAGGCATATATCATCTTCTGGAAAATTCATCCCCTTTGTTAAGCAGACGAAAACACTTGATTCCGTATGCTTTCCCAGTCTTATTTCTGATCGGTCACTTCCGTAACAGGGCCAATCGTCTGGCAGATGTGGACGACCAATGTGAACATGGGATACTTTGCCAGGGGCCTCATCGGATCTCGCGTTTTGATCACGATGCTCTCTCTGACAAATAACGCCAGACGATGTTCTCAAACGGAAACCGGAGGTAAGAGAATCAGCAATACGAGCTTTCCGTCCAGTGAGGCGCATTACGGTTTTCCAAATCGAAATTTCATCCGATTCTGCGGCCTCATCGACAATCTTGTTCACGATGCCGTTTTGCAGGATCTGAAGCTCCTGAATTCTCGTTAGGTACTAGGCTTTATTGTTTGAGCACACCATACGTATACGGTAGGCTTAGATGAGCCTGTCCGCTGTCCATTTCCTCTCATCAAGTCGACATCTTTGTTCTTCGACTTTTGCTTCCAGCTCCTTTTCCTTTATATGCGCCTGTTTAAGGTCATGCTAGGCTCGGCGATCCTCCCTCTTGAGAGCTTCTATTCTCGATATAAGGGAAACCGTCTCAGCAGCAAGGTGCCATAGTTCTGATTCTGCCCTTTTGGCTCGAATTCCTGCAGCTGTGGCCTGTTGTCGTAGTTGATGATTATCGGCCTTGAGTTCAGCTACAGCGCTTTCTCTTTCACTTAAGATGACAGAGAATTGTTTCAGAACAAGGTTTAACATGTCCCCATTCTTCTGAGCTCTTTGGGTATCAATGCTTGATTTGACTTCAATGAAAGACTGGGTAAGCTTGTTTGAGCTCTGATAGTCCTCACGCATCGAATGCGGACCCAAACCAGTTTCCATGTCTCCCGTTTTCCTATCCCCTTTGTATTTTGGGTGTGGCGGAGCCACCTCTTGGCTGTGGTCCGTGAAAGATATGTGTGATGTTTCAATTTCTTCGTAATGTATAGTTCCAAAAAGAATTTTGCTGCGCATAAGACACAAATTGTGCCCATGCCTTACTGGGGACCATTTCCACTTCTATATCATCTTTGGTCTCTGAAAGAAGGGTCTGTCCCGGCACATTGTTTGCCTGGGGACTCGAGGGTTTTCTGCCAGAATATGAATTCGTGCGAGTTTGAAAGCTTTGGAGAAGTTCCGCAATGAATTCTGAAAACACCATCATGAAGAGTAATAGAATATCAATGTGCCGAGAAAGAAACACAGGTTCAAACCAGCCAGTGAACAAAAGATCGCAGTCCTGTTGGCGAGGCAGCTAGTGTCAAGTCCAGTTTTAAAGAACGGGATACGCTCAAGAGTGCGGATGGGATGGGCGAAAGACAGAAACCTGATCCCAGTAGTCACTAAAAAGCGAGAGGGGGAAGCTTTTCAGGTCTCGAGGTCACAGTAGTCGTGAGAATAGATGTATATGCGAAAGAACGACAATGAACTGAGGAGACCAAGGGTAGCGATTCCTTCGTTTCGATCCACCCTTTATAATACTCATCACGTTCATAGTGGATCGATGCGGGCTTTATCTCTCCTTCAATTTAGATGACGGGGTGCCGTGCCATTTAATTGAAGCATCACCCATTTTCGTGGCCGTGATTGGATTATAGTCGAAGATTATTGGACCAAACCGTGACATCGAAGGGCTAGTTTCCTCCCACTGGTTGTCACTCTTTGTTGTTAAGTAGTCTTCACGGAATTGGATACCAGATTTTCCTTAAAGACTTTAGCAGTCGTAATGACACCAGCTGGTTTGGGTTGACGTGAATATGCAGGGATCCACAAATTTGGCGTCAGCTCTACTTACTATTCATCACTTCAGTGTTAAATTGAAATAGATTCCGGCATCTGCGTGTCAAATTACTAAACAGAAATTGAACAGTTCAAACAATAATGCGTGGTACCTGGCTCCCGTTCCAGTGCTTCATCGGCAGATGTGCTATCGTCGTATTGATCTTTAGGTTTGCATATTACGTGCCTGGTACTTCGAATTATTGTACTTGTCTCGAATTACTACTCAACACACTCATATTGTAAGTTGCTATAACGTTCAGCATAGCTATGAAGAGAAACTTCAAATTAGAAAACGAGCTAAGGCCCAGCTCTGGGCGGGGTTTTGTAATTTGTTTCTTAGAAGTAATTTTGCTGCTGCTGAACGTGACTGATTTAGTGCTTCGTGGTTTGGAGCCCAGGCATTGAACACATCACAAAGATACTCTACTTGAAAGCGCGAGGCAATCATCTCCACAAGCATTCAATGGTAAAACGCAGCTTTCTAGAATCATTTAGACGAGGGATGTAGACTAACTTCAGACTAGATTGCGTGGGACCTTCAAATTGCCATGTTCTGTCGAAAGCAACAACGTGCAAGGGTACTAGATCGTGAAGAAAAGGAGATCAGAGAATTTGCATACAAGTTGCAACGGTTATTTGCTTCTTGAACAGGCCCGAAACATGACAGAGATCGTTTGCTACGTGACAAAGTGCTGCATTTGCTCTTCTTCTTGTGGGCATACACACCACCATACTGCAAAAGTGGAGGATAGGGAAGAGCAGCGCCGCAGAATACCACATGAGCTCAGGAACAGTTATGACGCAAACAAGCTCGGCATTGTGTGCCGATCACCCTACATCAATCCTCATATGTTTCTAGGAAGACGCCCTCTTTTTTCCGACATGAGTAATCACGCCTCTAAGCATTCAGTTCTGTAGCACCAAGTTAGGCGAATGGATAAAAAGAATATATTGATATTGCGAGCAACGAAAAGTGTCCTGGAATGCAGATGTCGCCATACTCGTTCTATCTTTTGAGCTACTACATGTTTCATTTTCATCGGCGTGAGATACCCCTACTCCAAGTGAGTGTTAAGAATTGGGACTAGAAGAACGTTCTTCTTGTTGGACTGAGTGGAAAGAACACCCAGATATTCTAACACGTACAGTAACAGCTCTATGACATTTATGCACGAGCTTCTACGAGTACGTTTATGTGACGATCTACGAGATCTTGCTGATTTCCGTATTTGATATGATTCCAATTGGGACAGTTTCTCTGGTTGTCAATTCGCGTTTGTAAGGCCAACTGCTACTTTTCATACAGCGCCCCGTCAAAGTGTCCTGTTTCTAAACAGAAAGAGTATTTTGCTTTTGGGGAACGGGGTGTAGCTTTTTTTCCTTCGTTGTCCTTCCCAAGTTAACACTTTTGCACACGATGCAAGATTCCTTTTCTTCCCTTTCATCTTTATTTTTCTCTTCCTGACTATATAACGCGGTCTGACTCGGATTCAGTGAAGTTTCTTCACGGCATACGTTTCGAATCTAGCGAGCTCGTTCCCAACTGCTGCAAATAAAACATGACGCCTCTGGTAGGGATTCTTGTCTTAAGCAAGGATGATGAAGAGAGCCTTTAACAATCGGGTTTCAACGTTCTAGTTTTTAAGAAAAGGAGATCATGGTGTGACTGTATTGGTGCTGGAGTAGAAACATGCCTTGAAAGGGACAGAGCAAAGCAAAGGTCTATAGTGCAATCGGCGATATTCCAAAGTTTCTCAAGCATTGATTCGCCCTGTGGAGATCAGGGTTGAGTCTGCCGGTATCAATAGAACTAGAACGTCCTTTTCTGTATTGTTTGCAGTATCCTCCCAAACTCGACAGTGGACTTGATATGAATCTGAAACAAAGCGAAATAAGTCGATCAGAACGGCTTCGTGTGATGAATGTGTACCGATGATAGCAACCACAGTTGGCAATCCGACGCATATTGCCAATACTGCAGAAGCCAACGAAGCGATCGGTGGGCTTGATGGCCGCTTGATGCGCTTCTTTCTCAATAGTGGTTTCAAGGGCCGCCCCGTGAGAAGTACGCAAAATGAAGAAGAGACTGACGAATGCAAGAGTCAAGTTTCGCAAGAAAGCCATGATGGTTTGTGTGTTTCGTATTGTCGTGTGCAGCATCGAGAGGGCGTTTGGTTTGGTGCTGTGGGTAAGCTAGTACGTGCGAAGTGAAGTGAAGGGCAAAGGAGAGGCTTTTATACTTGACCTCATCCATCAGGTTATGTTTCGCTACTACACATGTTGCAATGTGACATGTGAGCGATAGTTTCGACGTCGATTCCGCAGGACATTCAAATGCAACGCTGGTGAAAGGAGAAAACATAACGCTAAACCCATGCTTCTGCGGGCGCTTGGATCCTGTGCCTGGAACAATTGCAAGCAGGGTCTAAGTGCCTGCAAGAGCAACTGTTGCCAAGTTGCTCTTCTTCGCTTTGCAAAGCGAATTATGATTGCCGTGGCATATGCGCAAAATATGAAATGAGACACGTGCAACCTTGGAAACATGATACAGCAAGGTAGATACTGGGCGCTCCTGAACCCGCAAGTACACAGAATCAAAAGGCTATACATGAGTTTGAGGTTGCATGCATTTTCACGAAAGCCCAGGGCTTCTGAGGCTTCTTCCCTGAGCTTTGTTTCTGCCAAAGAGAATGTGGAACAAATCTCTCAAATTGGCCCATTTCTCAAATAGAGCCTGTATGATTGCTACCAAAGGTACACGTGCAATGAACACCATTCGGTTAACAAAGCAAGGTATAAAAACCATCTTAATGCTGCCAACGTGAATACGTCAAAAGCGATGTTGGTGAGCAATGCGGGGTGAGCTCTTACACCTGTCCACATTCGAGGATATACTTGACTCCGCGGCGAGGAGGCATTCCACCGAGCACACCGTCGTACCATTGGTACGCGCCATTCTCGTACTAGGGATCAAACGTTAAAGCGTTTCCTTGGTAACTTTACAAGCATTCACGACATGGGCAAATCATCGCCTCCGAGCACTGTGAACTCTACACGCGGACGTTAATGGTTTACAAGCTGCCACAAGACCCGAAGTCCAGGTGGATATCGGGAAACTACACCTTGTGTGGCCTACAGCACAGGAACAATATGGGGAGAGCCTGGACACGCAGAAGCAATAATCACATCTGGAGAAATCAGGCGAACCGTTCCTGTTTTACCTTTCGAGTATGTTGTAATCCAGCTAAGTTCTGTGACTTCACCGAGGGAGAAGTTTTCTGAAGACTACTTCCTATCGGAGTTCTGAAATGAGACTGTCCGGGACCCAACAAGTCTCTAGGACCCCTGGGAAATTTGGTGAATTCGGCCCTTTTTTCTTTGGTGGCTGCTGGAAAATGGTTGTATCCTCGGAAGCAAAAGCGAATGCTTTCACACTTTCAAGAGACTAGGTACACGTGCGTTCAGGAGTTTCTCTTCTCTCTCGGGTTTTGAAAACGCGTGCGTTGATTCCTCGTTCGCATTGGTTTGCTAAAGACCGAACAACCTACAACTCCTCAATATTGCAGCCCCTAGCTACTAATCAATAGCTGTACTGTACTTACTGAGCTACAAGAAGAAGGTGCTAGCTAGATTTCTTTAGTGTTTTCGACCGTTCGAGAGTTTGATTAGGGTAATATGTCCCTACGTAAACGATGTGCTACGTGAATCTGGATTCTAGACCTTTCCGACATCTTTGGTTCATGTGGAGTGTTTGGGATGAAAGAGAATGGGAACACTGCTTAGAATGTCATGTCACCAAGGGAAACACAGCACCCGCCGCTGACAATATCCTACGGCATACTCCAATGGTTCAATAGGGTCTGTCGATACAAGCTAGGATGGCGATCAGAAAGGTTCTCTGTCAAGGGAATGGCTATCGTGTCTAAGTTGTTTGTAGACAAAAATATCTCGATTTGCGACAGTAACTCTCTACCTCTCCGTATGTTCTGGTCCCTATTGCAAGGAATTGGTGTTCTGAAGGGTGGAAAATGGGATGAAGAACGTGAGCTTTCGTTGTTGACCACGGTATTGCGTGCTGGTAGCGCGAGTGAGTGGATTCCTAGCCGCCCCGGTGCAGAGATATATCTTGATCAAGCATGTGATAGTGGACTAGGGCAGCGTTTTTAACTTTGTTACCTTCAGACTCATTGCGAACTTGCACTTCAACAATCTGGGCCCCAGTCAAGTTGATGAAGTGAGCGTAATGAAGGGGCAATTGCCAGTGTAGTAAACATTCTTGTCAACATGATGGATGAAATGGTCTCGGCAAATGAGCCTTCACCAAACTCTGTACCACCGCACAGAAGTTATCGTCCACGGGCCCATGAAGTTGCCAGGCCAAAGTAGGGGACATCGAATGACAGTAAAGGTTCACTATCCGGGTATGGACATTACGGTGCATCCCGTACAGAAGTTATTGGCCCCTTCATAGGGTCTCGTACCATGTTCCAGCTCCTGCATCCACCAGAACGGTTCACGTGGCATGAGGTTTTATCTCCAAAGGCCTGTCCCTTTTACCTTTCTCGGGGAGTTTATAAGTATGGGAACCGTGTTTGCGCGCATGTAGGCCCGTGTGGGTGCACGCAGGGACACAGCTTCCAGAGAGGCTGTCCCGCCCACGGGGGAGTCAAGGGAGAGCTGGGGTAACGGTTTCAGGATGCAATATGCACACTGCACAAAGCATACGTTAATACTTGCGAGCGACTTGGTACAGACCTTTTTGCAAAGTGCGAAGGGGTGTGCTAAGCGCACATCTTTCTAAGTTGTTCTGCACATCATCACGACTAAACCATGCTGAAATCTTTTCTGGTGCTATTTTCCGTAGCGCTCTTTACGGTTGCTTTCGGTACCGATGGCGATAACTTCATCAAAGTTAACGTAGGTGGACCGGAGCTGCTTGACATTGGCTTCTTAGCGGACGAGGACTACTTCTTCGCGGAGAGTAGTGGCGCGGTACAAGCGTACACAGCTCCGGAATTCGATGTACCGCCTTCGCTTTGGGGTGAGATATACCGTACGCACCGCTACGCGGAAGGCGGTTCATTGACGTACAAATTCCCCGTACCGAATGGAGCGTACAAGGTGGGACTGATGTTCATGGAGCAATTCGATGGAGCAGGCAGGGCGGGCGGACGTGTAATGGACCTCTTCATCAACGGACAGCCTCTGGACAAAGGTATCGACGTATGGTCACTTGCTGGGGGAAAGTTGTTCGAACCTTACTTTCTTCAGAAGCTTGACATTTCACCTGTTGACGGCTTCATCACCATTACGCTGGATCCTGTTGTTGAGAATCCCATGCTGTCTGGCATTGTTGTTGAGGGTGCCGGAGCTTCCAGCATTCTGTGGAACACTGTTAATGGCGCTACGCCAACGCCTTCTCCAGCGGCGGGAGGCGAGGCAGCACCTGTCGCAGCTCCCGTGATAGAACTGCCCACAGTAACGCCGACGGCTACTCCAGTACCGACGACAGCGGCAGCGAGCAATGTAGCAGGCAGCGCATCTGGGGTATGGAGTGACGTACGGTACGGCTCCGGATTCCCAATCCCGCGTCACGAAGCGTGCGCAGTGTTTGCAGAGGGGCTTGTGTACAACATCGGAGGACGCGGAATGAAGGAGACAAGCGTGTACAACCCTATGACAAAGACGTGGGGCACGAGAAGTGGACCTCCTGTGGAATTGAATCATATGCAATGTGTGTACTACAAGTCGCAGATCTGGGTGGGCGGAAGCTGGTATGGAAAGTTCCCCATGGAAAAGGAACAAGAAGTCATGTGGGTGTATGATATCAGCTCTGACTCTTGGTTGCAGAAAACGGGGCTTGCTGAAGGACGTCGTCGCGGCGGAGGCGCTTTTGTGCTGTATGAAGATAAGATGTACTTGTCGCATGGTGCTATTGGTGGCCATGGTCCTCACGCTGTGTCAACTGGTTTGTTCGATGTATACGACCCTGCTACAGACAGGTGGACGGCTTTGAATCCGGCTCCAAACGCAAGGGACCATACTGCAGGCGCGATTGTGAACGGCAAGTTGTGCGTTGCAGGAGGTCGTGACGGGGGACAAGCGGACTTTTGGAACGCGAATGTAGGTCCGATAGACTGCTATAACTTCAAGACGAATGCGTGGGAAGTGAAAGCGCCGCTGCCCGTACCACGGGGCGGCACGATGGTTGGTGCGACTTGTGATGGGTTGCTGATGGTTGCTGGCGGGGAGGGAAAGACGGTTGAAAACACTGTGGGCCAGGCGTTTGATCGGGTGGACTTGTTCAGGGAGGAGAGTAATACGTTTGAAGAAGCGAGTTACATGACTAGTCGACGACATGGAAGTGGTCTTGCAATCACTTCTTGTGAATGCGGACATATATACGTTCCGTCCGGTTCGGCCGGATTGGGCGGCGGTCCGGAAGTTGACACGATGGATGTTTGGACTGCGGATGGTGTCATTCGCACGTGCGTGTAAGGGATGAAGTCTATGGAAATGTAAAGTTATGAGAGATGAAGACGAACGTCATAAGAAGGTTGAGATGGAGATGAGGGGAAGAATCACATGATGTTAATAGATAACTTCTTAGATGTAACTTGCAACTTTGCAAATGGGTTGGTCGCCCATGAACGTAAAGTTTTAGGTTTGACGCGAGAGATTGTCGAGTGCGACGAACGCGTGCCACGCGCCGTGCACCTGAGGCGGAGCTGGGAATGGTGGGCGGCAAGTGGCGCACATAGGGCGTTTTGATTGGTCGTCGAAAACGCTTGAAGCCGCGGCAGCGATAGATACGGCGGCTGCTTACCGCGTCGAGAACTCAAATTACCGCAACCGCCATTCAAGTTGGGCGCGCTGCGACGGCAGCGCTCTTCCGCGCTTCTCTGCCATGGCGACATCGTCGTCGCTACAGCTAATGCACGCGCTTGAATCCGTTTCCTTTGAGGTGGACGACCGTCCACGCACGTCCGGTTCTCAGCCGCCCCGCAAGCCGCCGCCGGTGTACAAGCCGTCCGCCGATGAGGACGTGGCGACTCGCTCTTCTTCCGACCCGGCCAGCGCGTCGGGAAGCGCCCACGTCAGCGACGATGCCAAGCTCCGCGAGGTGAAGACGGACCGCATTCCAATCCAGCGAAAAGGCGGCAGCGATGAGCGCGGCAAGAAGCGTGAAGCCTTGATGTGTTTCGCGATGGGTGTTTTGGTGGGGGTCTTTCCGCCGATCATTTTGGTGAGACTTTGTGCAAAACAATGGGTAGACTCTCATTTGCCGCCTTTGGACAGCCGCTTCTTTCGCTACGGACGGTCGATGGGCTTGTTTCTACTGGTGATATTCTGCATTCTGGTGGCGGTGTTACGACTGAGGTGACGCCGCCCTCTTTCAGCTCTATTATTTCGGATTCGACAACGGCATCGGAACCTGCATCTCCCCGTATGCTACCCTTGGTTCTCTAAGTAGCGCAATCTCGCCCGCATTGGCAGCGCAAGCCGCGCCCTCTCACCGATCACACTGATTATATATCTAGCCCGTATTGTACATAACCATATTACGAAGGTAGGAGGCTACAGGGCAGTGATATCCACCGCACTGTACAACTACGTATGTATCCTATCTATCTCTTTCCTACGGCTACGCACTACCGTCGTACATACAACCGACGGTATGACAACCGTACATCCGTTCTGGTGTAATTGCACCGCGTCACACTTGAGCTCTTGCATAAACCTGCCACGCCGTCGCTCTGTACGCGTGGACACAATGTGTAAAACATGTAACCTTCCCCTTCACCGCAGGCATTTTATCTCTCTACTAGCTAGCTAGACACTAGCGCGTCATGAAGCGCAGCTTCGCAAACCCGAAGCCCGTAACAAGTCGACATATCACAATCGCTACTACAACCGCAACCAACGACAGCCATTTGTTCACCTCGTCGGCCGCGTACAAATCGATTAAAGTCTGTCCAGTAGGAACAGGGCAGAAACGGCACGCAGTAATTACCCCATTCTCCACAACATTCTCATAAACCCCGCCAGCAATACTTGCGCAATCCGAAACCCCATCCGGGATTCTGAACAATCCAAACTCCCCAGCCTCGCAAATGAACGTCTTATTCTCCATCTCGTTCTGCACAAGTCCAGACAAATAGTAGCTAAACGGGTTCACCCACACGCTCCACCTCCACCAAGACGGCATCTCATCCTTCCGAATGAAAAAGCCGCTCACCACATTGAACAACGATAATATCGAATTAGCCAGATTCTCAGCAAAAGCAGCAGTCGGTGTCACGCTGGCAAGCATCACCCCCAACACAACAGTAAACAAGTACAGCAACTGCGACGCCAAAAAGAAGTATCCAAATCGACCAGGTGTCAATCCTACCATGAAGTAGAATACTACCACGAAAACCGTTGTCGCCACAACCGTAAACGGCAGTTCCACAAGTCCCACCGCCACGTGATGCGCCGTCGTCTCGTAAGTCCCGCTTGCAATTTCGCGGTAGAACACAGCCCGACCGCTCGTTGTCGGCGGAATCACATTCTGCGCCGACAGATTGCTCGGAATAACTGTCAAAAACAACGCCGCAAAGCTTAGCATTGCCCCCGTTTGCGTGTTAGATAACTCGCGAAGAAACAGTAGTCCAATCATCAGCGCAATCATCAACAACAGCATAACTCTCGTCGTGTTGTATTCCGGAAGACGCCAGTAGCGCCAGAATTGACGGCGGATCATTTCAACCGTCTGACGTGGAAACGAAGGAGTGTCAAAGTCTTCACCCCACCCGTTGCTGCTGTCCTCATCTCCTTCGGCAAGCTCTGCAGTTTGTTTGCCCTGCTCTTCCTTCTCTTTGCTTTGTAGCCACTCTTCCGCCCAGTCTGTTTTCTCATCCGAAATCACGTCCAACATCCACGCCGCAGCATTCGCATCTTCGTTCATTTGTTCAGCCCCGCGAGCTTCAAAGTACGATCGCAGAGTTGCTCCATGCTCCCCAATGTCTCCAAAATACACAACCTTCCCCCCTCGCTTCAACAGCAGCAACATGTCAAACATATCAAAAACTTCCGCACTGGGCTGATGAACCGTACACACCACGCATGTCCCAGTCTCAGCGATCCTCCGCAATGCTCTTGCAACAGTCATCGCACTCGAGCTTGAGATTCCGCTGGTCGGTTCGTCAAGGAAAAGCACTTTCGGTTCAGTCACAACTTCCACACCCATTGTCAACAATTTCTTTTCCCCGGCCCCCAAAGCCTTTACCAGCACATGTTGGTAAGGTTCCAAACGGAGCATTGCAAGAACATTTTCAACCTTGTCCATTTTCTCTTTCAATGTGATTGACTTCGGAAGACGAAGTTTCGCGCTGAATAACAAAGCTTCTCGCACCGTCGCTTCTTCCACATGAAGGTCGCTTTGTTCACAGTACCCTGACAGGTGAGCGAGTGCCTTTTTATCCAACACTCGACCATTCAGACGCACTTCCCCACTAACTGATGTTCCTTTGCCCAGAGTTTTCCGCATCGCGCACACGTCTAGTAGCGTAGTCTTCCCCGCCCCGGATTCGCCCATCAGCAGAACTACCTTACCACCGACCGCATTCCCAGTCACTTTGTTCAGTAACACTTTACGTCCATCATCAACTGAATAGCTCATGTCTGTAAATGTGAACCGGTTCTTATGAGGGCCTTGTGACGGACTATTTTGGACATCGATCGCCACTGCGTCTTTGTCATTGGGTCGCACCGAGCTCGCACTCGATTGACTTATTTCTCTTTGCGGGTGCCCCTTTGGTTTCGTCCGTGCCGTTGTGTACGCGGACAGCAAGAAGAACAAAACCTGGAAACCCAGAAGCACCAGAAAGAAGTAAAGTCGGAATATCTTGTCATTGGTGATACCAAACGTATCTTCCAAGTATTGTTCCCCAGTACTTACCGGACAGACGCGGAACTCCGCTGGAATATTCGAGTTGGCTGGAATTCGTTCTTCCAGAGTGCATTTGAAGTTAAGACCATCGTACTCATTGATAAGAAGCGCCTCAAACGCGTAATGAAGTGGGTCAATCCAGTAGATCCATATCAGATAGCCCTGTATCTCTGTCGGCGTCTTCAAATATCCATTGAGAAGTACCAGAACGATAGTAAGTACCCCAGCAAACCCGCTCGCCGATTCAGCATCATCAAAAATTGCTACAACAAATCTAGTCATGGAGATCATCGTCAGCGATACCATAACAATGATAAGCAAACAATAAAGCAATCGCTGAGCGCTTCCACCCAGGTTCAGACCTGCCATGAGATATACTGGAATGACAAGTGCGGCTGTCTTGATAAGCTCCTGACAGAAATCAAAGATGGCCTGTGTCAAGAGGTATGGCCATGCGTCAAAGAAGGAAGCTGCTTTTTGCTTTGCAAATACTTCCTTCTCTTCAAACCTGACAGGTATCTTTGCTAGCGAACTGAGGCCTATCAACAAGAGTATCAGGAAAAGTATACCACCTCTGCTGTTGGCACCGCCTGCCGTGTCTGGCAATTGCCAGAAAATAGAACCAAGCAAGAGGCCCAGGACGAGGTTCTGTAAAACTTCAGCAAGAAAACTCCTTCGAATTGACATAATGTGACGCCACTGACGCCGAGCAAGTGCCGCAATCTGATAACGCGGGCTCTGCAATACACGTTTCGCACCAATCTTCTCAATGTGTTCTTTGGGACGTAATGTATCATCACGAGGCTGAGCCTTCACAGATGCTATAGTATCTTGCAGTTTGGCAAAATGTTCGCTCTCCCGAAACTTTGTCGCAAGATTGTCTGTGTCCAAACGTGCAGTGGTTTGTTCTTGTAACAGAGAATTCGGGCCATCGAGGTATTCTGTTTGGATGAGGGGATCTGCAATAGTGGAAAGAAAATCTGGAAGAGATCGGTGTTGAGGGCGATAGAGGCCCAAGCTATTGAAGTAGCCCTCAGCATCGCCCGTGGGTCCGAAGTACAACAGCTGGCCCTGGTCTAGAAGACACAAGGTGTCAAATAATGAATACACCTCAGATCCAGGTGCCTGCATAGACAACAAAGCAGAGCCTTTCAGAACGTCAGCAAAACTACGAACAGCTTGTGTTATGCTCAAAGTAGTGCCGCTATCAAGGCCCTTCGACCAATTATCCATAATCAGAGTACCTGCAACACCTCCAATTTGCATCTCAGCGATGGTCACACGCTTCCGCTCACCACCACTGACACCACGTAAAATATCAGATCCAACAATGGTATCAAGCGTGCGCTCAATACCCAAACCTCGAGCGGTGAGGATGACTTCGTTTCTACGAATCGCATCGACGTGTGGAATCCATGCCGGCCAGATGCATTCAGCTGCAAACTCGAGGGTTTGGCGAACAGTAAGTTGGGGGATATGAACGTCATGCTGGCCAATGTATCTCGTAAAATGAGCCGGTTTGGCCTGCCCAGGATTGAAAACAGTTTGGTATGAGACATCCCCACTCGTTTGTATGATTTTCGGCATTTCTCTACCGGCTATACGGGAGAGGAGAAGACTTGTTCCAGAACCAGATGAGCCGAGAACTAGGCAGAGCTGTCCAGGAAGTAGATAACCAGATACGTCGTGTAGCACACTAGCTGAAGGCGGTTTTCCAGATGTATGTGGAGTCATGATACGAGCGCAGCCATGCGAAACCGCGGAAGCCAAGCCAGTAAAACATGACACGACAGTGTCAATGGCTCCACTGGTGGAAATCGGAACAGTACACCTCAGACTCTCCCATGTAGTGGCGATTGGATGAAGCGGAACATCTGCGGCGTGGAGTATCTCGCGCAAAAGACCGACATACTTTTTGATGTCAAAGTCCGGTGCAGAGACATTGATGTCGGGAAAGTCATTGTAAAGAGACTCTACTCGTTTCTTGTTATCCCAGACAGTCGCCGACAATGCCGGATGAAAGTGCGGCGGCATGTCGTTCAATGGGTTTCGTTTAACCCGAGCAGTGGAAAGCGTAGTATGGAGGCTAGGGAAGATGTCAAACAACGAAGAGCATTAAGCCACTATATAGCAAAGATAGTCTGCACGCCGCACACCGTCGCAAGGTATTCTGGAGTCATCAAGCGAGGACAGGGTGAGCCAGAATCCCTATTGCTGGACTTCAACGCGGCGTTGACAGCAAGTTCCATAAAAGAGTGCGGAGAGCTGGCTTTTCGAAGGTTAACCTTCTACCGAGCGCAATCTCGGCTACCGATTGGCTAATCGTTCATACAGCTTCATCATGAAGCCATCGAAAATGATTTGGCCAGTATTATCAATGGTTTGAGTTCCATACAGTGTACCGTTGTTACCTTTGCACCAACGATTGGTTGTGAATGACGCAATTTGAGCCATACTGTGAGTGACATGTTGCACGATGTCACGACACCGGACGATGACAGTCCTTTTTGTACCCTTGTTCACTGGAGGGCAGGTCAGAAATGGAATCGTAGCTCGAGAGTACCAGCACAGTCGTGCAATGCCAATGTAGTAAACAGAAACAAACTGCGTCAAATAACCAATGTATTACGTAACAAAGGAACCAGGTAGTGATTTTATAACCAGCGAACAAGCTTGGGACAATGTAGCGAAGAGACTGCACCAGTGGATAACCTACGCGATCAAAACCTTAGATCTAGCGTAGTGCTGACGACCACTCCTAATATAGCACCATGGCCAACACGCACGACCAAAGCTTTAGGTCTGGTATGCAACCGAAGTGCACCATGCCACAGATGATGAGCCCAAACAAGGGCAATGTTAATACAAGCACGTATAAAGGTGCGGGAGATTAAGCCGCACCAAGTGAGAGGGTAAGTTGGGAAAAGTGTGGTTGATGGCAAGGAGAGGCAGACTTCTCTAAGAGAAGGTGGGTGTTGCCGAAAAGAGGAGAAGTGGTCTGGCCCGAGTTGGCTTGGAGGTTGCCGAACTCGGGCTTTTATAGGCAATTAGGCTAGGCACATAATCTCTAGTTATGCATATTAGGTCTAGGTAATAACTCATAACAATCTGTCAGGGGACACATTCTTGCCATGACGGACCAGCTTGGCAAAAGTTATTATACCTAGTAGGGTATTTCTTTTTGTGCCTTTGAGTGGACGACACCGCCGGCAACGCGACGTTTGCAGGTGCGCCAGGAGAATGGAGATGGAGCCAATGAGCAGCACAGGATCGAAGCTGGGAGTTCGGCGACATTGGTGGCGGCGGGTGCGGTTACTGCGACGCGCTAAAGGCACCAGGCTACGCGACAGCGTGGGCGACAGATGGTGGTGCGCGTGGTTGCGTGGCGGCGCGGATGGCGTACGGACAAGCGGGTGGCATGCATATTTATGCCTGAGAATGCCCTTGCCGTGATGGCAGAGCATGTAAATTTCGGAGGCATGCCCTGCCATCATGGCAATGGCATACGTCCACTTTCCCACATACGTTGGCACACGCAGTGCTGTCCACCCGTTACTCTCCACTGTGCACTGTAAAAGCGCAGCAGGTGGTTCCACCAGCCTGGACTCCCCGAAATGGGAAGAAGGAGGCCGCCAATCTCTTCATGGTAGCAATTGCCTAGCCGACCCCTTTGACTGCCCTTCCACTTGGCGACATCTTGGCCTTCCTATCCATCTCCCGGGCATTACTCCGCCTCCACTGAACCTTGTGACTCCGTTCCGCCTCTTCGCGCACGCAATGTGCTGCACCGCCACACATAGCTGCTCAAAGTCAAGCAAGCGCCACGCCACCAGTGTCCGTCGCCCTTGGAATCATTCTCTATTGCGAAACTCTGTCTGGACCCAGTCTACGTCAGGTATTATTGCGTTTAAGAGGCGGTGCACCACTCATCATACAGGTGCATTTCGTAGAAGCGCAACGACACTACGCGACTATGTAACGAAGTTGACACACTGGACTGGGAGTTCGGTCCTCAAACTACAACAACATTTGGGGTCAACAATAGTAACATCTATTTGAAATCGTTTTGGGTTCTGGAAGGGTGTAGAGAGGTTTAACCGGTGAACATACATCTGTTGGTTAGTAACCTCCTCTGGACCACCCCTAAGGACATATAAGTACCAAGCCCTGGTTCGCATGTGGTAAGGTAGAAGGACGGAAATCGGGTATCACCGAGAGAGTCTGACTCGAAACCAAGGGTCTTACCATTGAAGTACAGAAGTCAAAGAAAACCCCTCACCTGTTTGGTGACTGGTAGATGTGGTGCAATGCCCCAAAGGGGAAAAACACCGAAAGACGTTCGGGATCTTCCTCTCACGAGGTGAACCCAGTTGGGTAGAGCCCTCCCAGAGGTGTCACGGCGAAGCCGGTTTGTAAGACCTGGGACACCTGTCGCGACTCGCGCAGGGAGGTGAAGGCGAAGAATCGGTATCCGCGTGAGCGGGGTGTGGTCCTCACTAGAGGTATGTTTCCACGTAAGTGGGGGCGTGTGGGCGGATGCGCACACGAGGGCCGCGGATAGCGGGAGGTGCTACCCTAGAAAGGGGAAAAAGGAAGGGCGAAGAGGAGGAAGAGAGGACGAAGTGAGTCGCGAGAGCGACGGGGACGAACGGCGATGCCGGTAACAATATCCCTATACAGGGCGAAACACCAATGCAATTGGAACAATTATACTCCCAGTGATGGGTCCCTTTAGATGTGCAAGAGGGTTAGATGTCCCGTGGTTTACGGCGTTTCCCTCCAAGGAGGAGTAGAGTACGCGCGCAAGCGGCAACAACTAGAGCCAATTCCCCAGGTTGGGGTCCGTTGTTGGGGCAGGTTTACTGGTGTGACGGCAGTGCGCCGTCGCCCTAAGTACTAGCTTCCCAGAAATGGGTGTGAAAATAATAAATAATATTAACTAAAATACTCCACATTTCGTGGCAACATCCACTACTGTGGCCAACCGCCAATTGACCCAAAACCGTGTCCCACGTGTCCATATCCACCATAGTGGGGCGTAGTTCATATACACACTACACAACCGATAATATCGGGAAAGTGTTCAAGTACCAAGAATCCCTCCCTGAGGCCGTTGCACTACAGTAGAGGCCATCTAATTGAAACTTTGTCATCTCAAGTTGAGCATACTCCTCGATGGATGCCGACAAAGAAGACGACTCTAAGCGTATCTCGCGATTAAAGGGAAGTGCGGAATACTACATTTGGCGAATATATGTAAGAGATCTAATGAATTCTCTAAAATCTCTTTTCGTCCTGACGGAACCGCGCCCTCAACCCGCACACGAATTTCGTCGTTGGGACGACGCAGACTGCAAAGCCAGATCTGCGATTGTGCGAAACCTATGGAATCAATGAATTGTGGCTTTCACTGAACTGTTAGATCGAGGACACTGTTCTGCTCTTTAAGTATGGACGAAATTTGAAACAACGTATAAAAAAGACAACATCCAGTCCAAAATGAACCTCAGGCAGAAGCTTAGTACCTTTTTATTCAAGGACGGCGAAGACATCCAACAATATGTAATTGAGCTGGGAAATACGTTCCTGGAGCTCACACCTCTTGTGGACACACTGACTGATTGCGATCGTACTGTCACCTTACTGCAAAGCTAGCCCGGTTCACTTCTGGCAGTCACTCTTATATACGACGCGAAAAACTTGAGTACAATCAAGGCGTTTCCCTTGTCTGTTCGGAGATGGATAGTGTAGTGCAATGCCCGGAAGCGGGAGTGCACTGAAAGACGTTCGGGATCTTTCCTCGTTAGAGGTGAGCCCAGTTGGGTAGAGCCCTCCCAGGAGTGGCACGACTATGTCTGGTTGTAAGGCCGAGGCCACCCGTCGCGACTTGTGCAGGGAGGTTGAGGCAAGAATCGGGTATCCGCAGGAGCGGCGTATGGGGGTGGTCGTCCTCTAGAGAGGTGAGGTTTCCACGTTGGTGGCACGCGCGAACACGAGCCGTGGGTAGCGGGAAAGCCACCCTATGAAGGGAAAAATAAGGGGGTGTGGAGTCACGAGTGTCGTGACGAAGAATAACGGCAGTACCGGTAAATAAACCTTATACGAGGCGAACACCAAGACAGCTGGAATAACAATCCGAATACTCGGGTCCTTTAGATAGGCAAGGGGGTTAGACTTCCCGTACGCGACGGTGCTTCTCTCCAAAGAGGAGTAGAGAACACGCGAAGGCGGTGAGGTCTAGAGCAAATTCCTCAGGTTGGGCTCCCTTGTTTGGGGAAGGTTTACTGGTGGGAAGGCAAATAGCCGGCACACTAAGTACTAACCATCCCAGAAATGGGTGTAAAAATAATAAATAGAATTAACTAAATTACTCCACTTTGGTGGTTCATGCCCACTACTATGGCCAACCGCCAACTGACTGTTCCGTGTCCCACGTGTCAAATCCACTATTAGTGGTCGTAGTTCATGCAATGACTACATTACCGAAACATTCGGGAAATCAACCAAGTACCAAGACTCCCTTTCTGAGGGTATTGCAATTCAGAGAGGAGAAACCATCGCACTTCCGCTTCTGCAAACAACGAGAAAAAGACGGGCGGTAAGAAGGACCAATCGAACACATATCCATCCGCACGTAAATCTGTCTCAAGAAATCAGCGCTCACGTAAGAAGAAGAAAGGCGTTGAGTGTTGTAACTGCGGCAAAATCGGACATACCCGTGCCGAATGTTGGTCGAAGAGAAAGTCCAACAACAATCAATCCAACGGGAACTCCAGAAATGGTGGTGAACAAAACGGACATCAGAACAACCACAATTTCCCCAACAACAGGAAATGAGTATCACAAAAAGGTTCTAATTACCACAACACCCGCAACGACGCTCAGCGAAATAACCGGAACATCAAAAATTACGATCAGCAACCGCGTGGCTTCATCGCCATTACACAAGCGAAGTCCTCCATTACTCTTGACACTCGGACATGGTTGGACTGCGGAGCGACACTCGTTTTCGTGAAAGACACATCCCTATTTTAGGACTATCACCCGACACGGAACCAAACCGTTAGAACGTGTGATAGGGAATCCGAAATTCACCGCTACTGAACTACCCATCTACCTTTAGGTGACAGGTTAGCTCTTCTGGCAAAACACACACCCTCGTTTGACTCGAACCTGGTCTCGCTCTTAATTCTCTCTGGCCATGTGAAAATGCAATTCGAAACACGAAAGGACTTCATAGGACTCACATTGAAAGACCCCACTTCTACTGCACTACTTTAACAGACCTCAGTGAGGGACGGACTATATCCCTTACCAAAATGCCGTTCCCCCACTACGTGCACAAAATTTACTGCAATCCCCAGGACAAACGGTCAAAGATTGGCACGATAAACTCCGATATACGGGAAAGGATAGACTGCTGTCATGCCATGAACTATGCGAAGGTCTCCCTCAACTCTCCCCAACCGAAGTCAATAATGTTTACTGCTCTCCGTGCATTGAAACGGGTTCGAGACGCCCACCTCTTCAGCAATCTACTTCTACAGCCGACACACTCCGGAAGTGACTCACACGGATCTCACAGGTCCCATCAATGAGCCTTCATTACAAGGCTCCCGCTACATCCAGGTTCTCTTGGACGATAATACCCGAGTATGCTCCGTTTAGCTCCTGGATCAGAAGGCCCAAGTCTTTCAATCAGTCAGGTGGTACAAGGCTTGCGCATAAAACGAAGTATCTCCTAACCGAGTTTACCGCGTTCGCCTTGATGGGGCGGGTGAAAACCATTCGGATGACATCATTACGTATGCAATGGAAAACGGAATGATGCTCGAATATACTCCTCTATACGCACACCAATCACATGGAGCTGCCCAGAAGATCATTCAGGACTTGTGGAGAACGGCACGAACTCTCCTGCACGCCTCTCAACTCCCACTCGAACTATGGGAGGAAGCCATCTCTCACTCGAACTACTTGCGCAACCGGCTGCCTAACTCCAGAGTAGGAATGAGGATACCGTTTACTCTCTGGTTTGGGCAGAAGCCTGACCTCTCCAACTTATTGAAGTTCGGACAGAGAGGTCACGCATTTATATACAGATCCGAAACCGTACCAAACAAGAAGTTGTTACCCCGAGCAGTACCTGGACACTGCGTCGGCATGCACAGCCCAAGAACTCTATACAGGATCTACATACCTTCCATGCGGAAAGTTATTAAGTGCCGGGAACAAGACTTCAACGTGGGTAGGGAACAACTCCCATCCATTGGTGAAATAATGGACTTCTCCTCTCTGCAACGGAAGAAGGCCGAGAGGAACATCAATGAAGAGGACGAGGAACACCTCGACGCTGCTCTTTCTCACGGTATGGTCGCCCACTCGCACTTCAAAGATCTTATGGGTCCTAACAAAGTCCCAAAGAACTTTGAGGAAGCCAGAGTTATGCGTGGATGGGCAAAGGCGATTGACAGAGAGTACAACGCGCTCGTGCAAAGGAAACTTGGATATTGGTGAATAGAAGGCCTGGCATGAGGCCATTACCATTTTTGTGGACCTCCCTAGCCAAACACTTAAGCTCAGATCCACCTGTAGAGCAAAACCCGGAAGCGGGAAATACCCTCAAGGTGTTCGAGACCTCGCTCCCTATGGGATGGTGTCTCAGTTGAGAGAGCCCTCTGCGCCACGTAAAGGCTGGCTTGTAAGACCAACGTGGTTCTGGCTATATCTGCAGAGGTTCGGGAATGGCCCAAAAAAAGGGTAAACTCCAGGAACGGATGGTACACACGTGAGTGTATAATGATACGATATCCTGTGAAGGAAAGCAAAAGGAAAAAGGGAAAACCCAAGAGAAGTGGCGACGGGGCGTGCAACAGGCGGCAACAGACCCGGCGACGGGGCGAACCAAAAAAAAGAACGAATCCCAAACGGGAATGTGGTAAACACCACGACGAAGAACCCAATACTGGGGCGGAATCCAAGACTGACAGTGGAACAAATAACCAATACCGAACACGGTGATACTGTAGCAGTAGTGACCCCTGAATGTTCCCAAGGGGATGGTAGACGGAATCCACTCGTGGATAATCTCCGCGAGGAGTCGTAATCCCTACGAGGGCCATTCCTACCAGAGCCTTACTCTGCAAAGAGTATATCTCGAAAGAGAACCAAGGTTACCATTTACTGGTGGTGCTGACGGCGAAGCCGTGATTAGATAAGTAGGTTTGCACCACAATAAACTAAATAAATTAACTAATTTGGTGCACACCTCTTGAGGTCCATACACGTGGATTTCCCACTTTCTGGGCCACAAGTGGCGATAACCATAAAATATCCAAAATTGGAACCGAAACTACCACACGCGTACAGCGTACCATCTGTCACGAGAATGCCACCATTAATACCTGTCCAGGTCCCTCAAGTGCCAGCTCATCGCTATCCCGCGAGGGATCAACTCATAAATGAGGTATCGAACCAATCCACCATTGGATACTCATATGAATAGGAACAACTCCCAACCGACGGGAAAGCGTTGCTCCACACCACCAAGGATCCTGCCCAAGGTACGATGTGTAGTACGAGGTGATATGCAACGCCCGTACTTAGACTTCGATCCCGAGAATCTGTATGCACCAGTGGCTCGCTTGGAAACTATTCGAATTACAATTGTATAAGCAGCAGCCCAAGGTCTCATACTGGAAACGATGGATATCAGTAATGCATACCTATATGGTGATCTGGAAGAACCTCTAATCATGGAACAGCCGACAAACTCTTCAGGCTCTTCGTACGTTCCCGGAGAGGGTTGTCATTTGCAGAAGTCAATTTACGAAGCAAGGCAAGCTGGAAAATCTGGGGATCAGTGCTACATGACGAATTACTGCGCCATGACTTCAGAAAGTCAAGAACCGACAGCTCTCTTACCTTTACAGGTCTGAAAGTGGCATTTTGAACGTGGTCGTCGTGTTCGATGACATTTTGTGTAGTGCAACGCCCTCAGGGAGGGATTCTTGGTACTTGAACACTTTCCCGATATTATCGGTTGTGTAGTGTGTATATGAACTACGCCCCACTATGGTGGATATGGACACGTGGGACACGGTTTTGGGTCAATTGGCGGTTGGCCACAGTAGTGGATGTTGCCACGAAATGTGGAGTATTTTAGTTAATATTATTTATTATTTTCACACCCATTTCTGGGAAGCTAGTACTTAGTGCGACGGCGCACTGCCGTCGCACCAGTAAACCTGCCCCAACAACGGACCCCAACCTGGGGAATTGGCTCTAGTTGTTGCCGCTTGCGCGCGTACTCTACTCCTCCTTGGAGGGAAACGCCGTAAACCACGGGACATCTAACCCTCTTGCACATCTAAAGGGACCCATCACTGGGAGTATAATTGTTCCAATTGCATTGGTGTTTCGCCCTGTATAGGGATATTGTTACCGGCATCGCCGTTCGTCCCCGTCGCTCTCGCGACTCACTTCGTCCTCTCTTCCTCCTCTTCGCCCTTCCTTTTTCCCCTTTCTAGGGTAGCACCTCCCGCTATCCGCGGCCCTCGTGTGCGCATCCGCCCACACGCCCCCACTTACGTGGAAACATACCTCTAGTGAGGACCACACCCCGCTCACGCGGATACCGATTCTTCGCCTTCACCTCCCTGCGCGAGTCGCGACAGGTGTCCCAGGTCTTACAAACCGGCTTCGCCGTGACACCTCTGGGAGGGCTCTACCCAACTGGGTTCACCTCGTGAGAGGAAGATCCCGAACCTCTTTCGGTGTTTTTCCCCTTTGGGGCATTGCACCACAAAGTGGTCTCCCGACCTAGAATCGGTTTTTGTTTTCTCTCTTACGAGGTTTGTTTTTATTTACCGGAAGTTCCGTGATCGTTTCCCGTCGTAACGGTATTTTCTCATGTCGAGAAATCCCTCCGACGCGGAGCCAGTGGTTACGCGTAGTCGCTCCCGCGACAACGCGGACACTTCCGGAAGTTCGGTTCGTACCCCGTATCCCTACACGGAGAAGTTCCAGCCGTGCTGGCGCCGCTTCATCGCGGAATGATACCCCCTACCGGGAACCCCGGAACCTCCTTTTGCCCTCGTTATCACCCCCGCAGGGGAATGCAGCATCGACTCCGGCTGTTGCCGCAGTGCCCCAGGCACCCCAGCCTGCTCCCGCTGTCGCGGCTTCAAGTCCCCGTGGAACGGGCAATAACACCCACCAGGGGACTTCCCTGGAATCCCAGGTCCGCGCTCTGTGGACCGCCCATGACACCCTTGTAGGGGAACTAAAATCCCTCCAAGAGGTGGTCTGGGCAACCCCCGTAAAGGAGGTCGCCGAGGAACTCCGTATTTTACGGTCTGACGTCAACTCCGTGTTGGAGAGTTTGGGACAACCCGCCGATTTGATCGGATTGGTGCCCGCCTGGGGACGCTGGAGCAGTTCGTCCTCATGGACAAACCATCCCCGGATGATCCGGTGAACGAGGTATCGCACAACGACCAGCTTGCTGGGAAGAAGAAACGCCGTCATCGACGGAAACACCACCGAAAATATTCGGACTCCGATTCTTCGACATCCTCGGACTCATCCCGAAACCATTCGGTTAGCTCGAGCTCCTCGGACTCCGACTCGGAGGACGAGAAGCGAGGCTACTCCTCCCGCTCGAAGCGGTCATCGGCCACTGAAGGTGTGGTCCGAACCCGCCAGAAGGGGAGAAGACACCCCGGTCTCCGGGGATTGAAACCGACAAACCCGGATTACCGGAAACTTTTATCATACCGGTACTACCGGCTCGAAGACTCGTCACTTGGACGTACGCCCCGTGGTACGGGAAAGGTGCGAGAATGCATTAAGCGAATGCAGCTCTCGCTCCGCAACCAGTATTTTACTGGAGAGGACCCATTCCTAGTACTGGATTTCCTATCCCGCTTTGTAGCGGAGGCCGATATCCTCGGTATGAATGAGGGACAAGCCTACTTGGCTCTAAAGTTTTTCTTACGGGGAGTGGCGGAGGACCAATACACCTCTGTCAGAGGATCTTCTCGCGCCTCCGAGGGAGGAGTTACTTGCTGGCCGGAGGCTGTGCAGTATCTTCTGCGCTCCTACGCCACCAACACCGCTATTCAGCAGGCTATCCTCGCTTTGCGAGATACACGCCAGCGTGCTGGAGAGACTGAGACCGATTACTCGGTGCGCCTTAACAAGGCTTTCCACAGATGTGGTAACGTATACCCCGCTGGGGAGCGCAGTACCATGTTCATTGATGGTCTTGACCCGGCAATCCGGAGTTCAGTTCCCCGTTATCGGGAGGACAAGCGGAGGATCACCTACCTCGAGCTGGTCCAACACGCCCGAGCGGAAGGGGATGCACTTCGTGCAAGAACTCCGAACAATCGGTCTAAATCCGCCAAGGCGTTGTTGCTGGAAAGCGAAGCTTCCTCTCTCCCGCTCGCCGCAGATGGGAACCCTGGACAGGGATTTGATACCGTGCATTTAGTGCAGGGGGATGGTTTGTCGATACCCACCAGTGATTTGCCGTCAACGACGGAGATGACCCGTGATACGGGAACGGAAGACCCCGTTTTGTACAGTGGTAACAGTCGGGTTCAACCCCAACGACTCCCGTTTTCAAACGGTCAATCCCGTTATCAACGGCCTGGATGGACTGACACCCGCCCTGCGGTTCGCTTCTCCGATACTCGGAATAATAATCCGCGTGTCGCGGTGCTGGCTCTCATTTGCCACCTGTGCTATGCCCATGGCCATACCTCCCCTCAGTGTATTTGTTCACTGAAGGATATGGCCAAGGTGGTGGCAAATTATGAGGCCCTCACTCCAGAGGAGAAACGTTCCGTCCCGACGGCTTCCTACCTCCGTGCTAAAACGGACTTTTCCCATGCCCTACCACAGACCCCGCGTGCGCGGCAAGCTTCATACACCCCGATTCGGGAGATCACGCAACCATCCGTTGCAACCCCCGCTTATGCGGATAGAAACCCCCGTCAACGGGATGAAGCACTCGTTGTCGAGGAAACCAACCCACCGCCGAAGGCGGGAAACTAACTGAGGGAGTCTCCCCTTTGGGAGAGGCGTCCTCAAGAACGAGGCTGTTGGCGCCCGAGGCGTCCTCGCCTCGCTCCCCGGTGAAAGTCCTCTCGAGGAAAGACACCGCTGACGCGGACTCTGCGCACCTCGGTGTGTTGCGTCGCCCGTGGATACGGAGTAAAAATCCCCAGATCCCCGGTACAGTTTTGGTCTTGGCCAAGCGTAATTATAAGGTCTATGACGACCTTGGCCTTGATCCCCAGTTTATGGTGAGGTTTCTCACCGTCCTGGATACAGGTGCAGGCCCCAACTTTGTTGTGAAATCATTGTTACCCCCGCTTGTGCGGTCTCGTATCCGCTCTGAAGCGGTCCCCGACATTTCGGATGCGAATAACAATCCATTACAAACGGTGGGCACAGTGGACCTCGTCGTGAGACTTGGTACCTCTGTGGTGAAGTTGGACTTCATCGTTTGCCGTTCATTGGCAGCACCAGTCATACTGGGATGTGATTACTGCGACAGATTTGTCGACGCAATCAGGCCCCGCCTCAGGCGTGTAGAACTTGACGACGGATCGTCGGTTCCGATTGTTCGCCGCCCGCTAAAGCGGTCCTCTTGGAAACAAGTTCCGCTCCCTGCTGCGCAGGAACCACCGTCCGCGTCCCGCGAGTCCACCAAGCTCTGCGTCGCTGCCTCGGTTTCTATACCGGCTGAGTCCCAAGTCTGGGTGCAGGTAAATTCCCGTCAACACGGTCTTCGGGTTATACAACCCCTCGCCTCTTTGTACGAGAAATCCCAGCTGGCACTGGCTAATGGAATTGTCTCCATTTCCCCGGATGTCCCTTTCCGGATATTGGTTGCCAACCTTGGCAAACACCCCCAGTATCTGGTAAAACACCAAGTAATTGGGAGTATAACCCCCCATCCTATGGGAATGCTGCCAACAAAGATGACAGCCGCCGATGTACTTGGAGTTACCACCTCTTCTGAGGAGTTCGCCCCGTGGTCCGAAGACGTCAAGTCTAAGGAGGGGGAGGAAACCGCTACTTCAGCGTCGAACATACCGAGTAACTCGGAATTGCGAACCACACCTGTTCCACAGGACAATGCTCCATCGAGCAACGACCGGATTGATCCGGAAAAAGCACTTGAAGCGCTGGACTTCAGCCACGTGCCAGAGTCGCACCGCGACAAACTCCGTACTATGTTACCGTAATTCACCACAATGTGGGATGGCTCGCTTGGCGAGATTAATGCAACGGAACACCGGATCGATTTAATCCCCGGTGCGCGACCGGTTGCACAACCCCCTTACAGGGCAGGTCCGAAAGCTCGGGAAGAGGAGCAGTCCCAAGTGGACAAGATGCTCCGCGCAGGTGTGATTGAGCCCGCTCAATCACCCTGGGCATCCCCAGTCGTACTGGCTTTAAAGGCCGACGGAACCTGGAGGTTCTGTGTCGACTACCGCCGGCTCAATACCGTGACTGTTAGGGACACGTACCCCATCCCTCGTATGGACGAGTGAATTGACTCCCTTGGAGACGCCACCGTGTTCACGGCCCTTGATGCCAATTGGGGATATTGGCAAGTACCTGTCAGACAGGAGGATCGCGACAAAACCGCATTCACCTGCCACGCAGGAACGTACCGCTTCAAGCGGATGCCATTTGGGTTGACCAACGCCCCCGCCACCTTTCAGCGTGCAGTAGATATTCTACTCAACCGCTTTAAGTGGCGGAGTTGTCTGGTCTACCTTGATGATATTATCATCTTCTCCAACTCGTTGGACGACCATCTCACTCACGTCCGAGACGTGCTGACCGTACTCCGCGATGCGGGAATTACCCTCAATTTGAGGAAATGCGAGTTTTTCACAGATACTGTGAAGTATCTGGGTCACATTATCCGTCCTGGACGGTTAGCGATCGAGAAAGCTCGAGTCAAATCCCTCGTTGAGGCGAAAGAACCCGTACTCAAACGGAACTGCGCTCCTTTCTGGGGCTGGTCAACGTCTATCGACGGTTTATCCCGAACTTTTCGGATACTGCGGCGTCCCTGAACGCGTTGTTGCGAAAGGGGAACCCCCCAAAACTGGGAACATTTACGCCCGAGCAATCGGAAGCTTTTAACTCCTTAAAGGAGGCTGTCACATCAGCACCAATCCTACATCTCCCAAAACTTGGGTTGCCATACTCCGTAGATACGGACTCGAGCGACTACCAAGTCGGGTGTGCTCTTTTTCAAACCACCCCCGAGGGGAACGACATCCAATTGGTTATTGGTCGCGCTCGCTCAATGTTCATGAGCGGAACTACTCCGTATCGGAGAAAGAGTGCCTCGCCGTCGTATGGGCGATGACCACTCTGCGCCCCTACCTTATGGGAATTCACTTCACCGTGTACACGGATCATTCCTCATTGAGGTGGTTGATGAATATCTCCGACCCGTCGGGACGCCTCATGCGCTGGAGACTCCGCCTCGCGGAATATGACTTTCAAGTCATTTATAAAAAGGGTGCGCAGAACACCCAGGCCGACGCTTTGTCGCGGTTACCCACAAGTGGGGAAGCACTCCCAACCGAGGATGATGAAGTCCCATGCTTCATGGCTATAGACCCGGATGATCCGGAATGTGCCGTCGAGGCTAGGCCAGAAACCTGGGACGAGGATGCTGATTTTGACGAACTACTCGCATCGCGAGATGAATCTGAGAACCCGTTACCGGGAAACTTTGTACCGGTATCACCGGAAGAAATGATCCGAGAACAATTCGGCACCCCCCCCCCCCCCCCCCCCCCCCCCCCCCCCCCCCCCCCCCCCCCCCCCCCCCCCCCCCGCGCGGATTCGCCGTAGCCATTCGGTACGAGAATTCGATGCCGTCGACGAACGATTGATGCAACCGGGCTAATTAGCGGTCGGGTTAACCCAGGTGGTTATGGGAACTTCATATTTTGTGGTACTTGCCTGGCAAGGGTGGTGGACACGTGGCTACAGCCCGGCCAGGAGCCCAAAACGGCTACTTATTTTAGTATAGTTTAGGGGTTAATTTTACTTAGGCTAGTGCACTACCTACTGTACTGCACTGAGCTAGTTACTTGAGCGTCGGCCGCACGGCGGCGAGCTCACCAAGAAAAGTACAAGAGTTCGGCTCTGACTCTATTCGCCATGCGAAGTGTTTAATCCTCGCGAGTTACCACCGCTTGCCCGATAGTTTTCACCCGACTCGCACCACCGAGGAGACCGTGCTCGCGTACCAGTGGGTTGTGACCACTCGTGGTATTCGTTGTTGTCGTGTGACCGCCCGTACAGGCCCTATCTCCGCCCCAGTTTTGGTATTGATATTACCGACGTGTGTCGTGAGACCGTGAGACCCATCCCTTCCCCTCATATCCCCTAACCGCCGCGCGGTGCGTGTTCGTGTGTGTGTGTATCGGCACCCCCCCCTCCGGGTCTGTTCCCGCTTTCCGCACCCCCCCGTCGGGTGGTCCCTTTCCCTCTTTTGTTCCACTGTTCGCAGGCTACTTCCGGACAGCCGTGGTTCCGACCGTTCTAACCCCTAAACCTCCGAGGGTACATCCAGGCTCCCGACGGAGTTACACCCGTCATACGGGACACGGAGGGCTCTACCCAGCTGGCCTACCTCTCCAAGAGAGCAAGGCTTCGAGCGCCTTGGTGCCTTTCCACACCGGGATTGCACCACACTGTGCGGTTCTGTAGCGAATGTGCGAAGAATCGCGTCAAACTCCGCAAAAATGCGAAGAAGATGAAACTATTCCCCGCAAAGGGCGCCACTCGAGTTTATTGCAATTGATCTTCTCGGACCACTACTCACCACAAAACGTGGAAACAAGTTTTCTACTTGTCATCACCGACCGCTTTTTCTAAGCTGGTACGGACTGTCCCTCTTCGGAGGATAACCGCTCTCACGGTGGCCCAGGCTCTGGTGACGCAATGGATTTTTGTCTACGGTGCCCCTGTGGAGGTGCTCTCCGATAACCGAAAACAGTTCGTGAGCAAGTTCTTCCAGGATGTTTGTCGCATCCTGGATGTCAAGAACTTGTTCACGACTACCTACCACCCCCAGTGTAATGGGCAAGTTGAACGGTTTAACCGGACGTTTACTCGCGGCGTTACGTTCCTACGTCGCTGACCACCCAAAGAATTGGATCTCTACGCTGATGCGGTAACCTACGCGTACAATACGCAGGTACACCGACTACCGGAGTTTCGCCATTCGAGTTGTTCTATCTAGAACACCCCCGCCTGTGGCGCTGGAACCCCAAGCTACCTTGGACAATTTTCCATCTGTGGGTATCTACCGGCAGCAATGGAAGCAATGGCTTTCCAAGCTGGTCCCCGCTGCGCGGAAGTCTATGGCACGGGCCCAAGCCGCTTACAAGCGGGATTTTGACGCTCACTTGCGAGGAAGACCCCCCGATTCGGGCAAATGATTACGTCTTCATCAGGAAGGAGTACTACAACCCGACGGGAGAAGCGTCACAAACTCTCGCCTGTGGCGGATGGACCCTTCAAGGTCATCTCTGTTAACACCGACACTGTCGTGGTAGAGAGGGCGACACGCACGAACGGATCTCCCGTGATCGTGTTATCGTTGCCCCTCCTCCCTCGTCAGAGGTTCCTGATCCAGGCAACCCCGTTTCTACGGACTCTGCAACACCGGAACATCCGGGAGTACTAGACCTACGGTACTACCACACCCCAGCCGGGACTCTCATACCTACCGACTTCTGTCGGACTCACCGGCTCAGCCGGGTAATTCGGGCCCCTCAGCGCCCGCCCCTACCACGTCTGCCCCCACTGGCGCGCATCTATACCGCCAGCGGGGAATGTTATCCCTTATCCCGCCGCTCCGTCTAAGGAGGGGAGGAGAAATGGTTTCGAGGACGTGGAGAACACTCGTTTCGAGGACGATATCGCCGTTCGCAACGGGAAACACACCGTAACATACGGAACACTGACCGTGGAGCACGGAGTATGTCACGCGACACTAATCCCCGTTCCCGGGCAGTGCTGTGCAACAGGAACCAGACGCGCAGGCCCTGCAAAAGCGGCAAATACACCGTTTGTCACGGGAAAACGAGAAGCCTCACTCCAATACCGCAGCAGCGGAAAGGCAATCGCCCATCCATCCCCGGAAACATTCGCCACCAAACCGGAAAACATACCGTGCTACACGGGAAGTTGAAGCGCAACTACCGCACACCCCTGTCAGGAAGGATCCCCGATAAGGAGTATGGGACGATTGCCCCCAATCCCCTGAGCAGGGCGATGCCTCGAAGCCGCCGTTGGCGGAAGTCCCCGCGAAGCGGTTCAATCAGGTCGATTCAGACCCGCCCTGCGGAGAAGAGGCGCCCAGATACACCAGCGCCGCTGGGAAATCCCCACACCCAACCTGGGGAAAAAGGCACCCAAGCCGCAGTCGAAGCTTTAAGCCCGGCTCGCAAGCACCGGAAACGGCCTCCCGTCGTTGACGGAATCGAACCCCCGCTACGGGGAATAATTTGCGCCAACCCCCGCAACGCTGCGGCGAAGAACCGAGGAACTCGGGAAAAACGCCGCGCCATCGCACGCTCGAAACCGGTCGTACCGGACGCTGCTCCTCCTCATGGAGATGGTGCACCGCGCTTAGCGGCAATTCCCCTGAAAAGGGTGTCATCGGCACCTGCCCGGCACCCCCCAAAGGGGAATTTTGACCAAAATACCGGTGTACCGGAGTTAGCCCCAGGCAACCCGTCAGTAGCCGGGACACCACGGCATCGCCGGAACGTATGGTGCAGAGCGCTCGTGCGCCTGGCAGGGAGGCGGTTTGCCACCCAATCACCGTGTCGCACGGGACCCCCAGGGGATTGTGTAAATGCCGATCCCGCAGGAGCGGTCATCTTCCCGCAAACTCGCGGTTCGTGAGCTCAACCGCGAAGGCGGAGCCCAAGTCCCCCGCCGACTGGCGGTTCGCCCGCAATACCGCGAAAGCGGAAATGAACCTGCCCCAATGGGGAATGACTTGCCGGTGAAAACCGTGGCACCACACACCCTCTTGAGGGATATCTTCCCGCATGAGCAGCGGCCGCTATCACAGCGCACGGCAACGCCGGAGTTATCGGCCGAACACCCTGCTAAGAGACATTATACCGCACAGCGGGCAGCCCCGCAAGGAAGTTACAACCACCACCCGGCACGGCCGGCAGGTCTACGAACGAGAGTTTCGTAGTAGACCCACTTGTCGGACACACCTGGACCAGGATGGTATTCTACAATACTGCGTCCGCTGGTACGGGTACGACCCCAGTGGGATACGCGGGAGCCAATTGAACACCTCCCACGGTCGCAGGTCCTGCGATACCACCGTCAAACGGAACTGCAGCTCCAGCCACGCTTGGTAAATGCCCAAGTGGGTAATGTTGCCCGCGCGAACGGAGGGCGATAGAAAGGATAACAAGGCAAGGTCCGTGGAAGACGGGGAACTCAAACGAGAATCACCGTTCTAAACGGGAAAGTTTATTCAAGGGAGCAGCTAGCTCCCCACAACACTATACTACACTGATGGCTATTGCCAGGAAAGAAGAACTAGCAAACAACGGCTGCGGTATCAGGGCTAGTGACTCTGATGCAGAGGAAATTACCGGAGAAGCGGAGACGGCGCACGCGCTTTTATCACCCATTTTCGTCTGGGAACCTCCGCGTCCACGGTCGTTTTCCCGTCTTAGGGGGGGGATATGTAGTGCAACGCCCGCAAGGAGGGATTCTAGGTACTTGAACACTTTCACGATATTATCGGTTGTGTATTGTGTATATGAATACGCCCCACTATGGTGGATATGGACACGTGGGACACGGTTTTGGGTCAATTGGCGGTTGGCCACAGTAGTGGATGTTGCCACGAAATGTGGAGTATTTTAGTTAATATTTATTTATTATTTTCACACCCATTTCTGGGAAGCTAGTACTTAGTGCGACGGCGCACTGCCGTCGCACCAGTAAACCTTCCCCAACAAGGACCCAACCTGGGGAATTGGCTCTAGTTGTTGCCGCTTGCGCGCGTACTCTACTCCTCCTTGGAGGGAAACGCCGTAAACCACGGGACATCTAACCCCTTGCACATCTAAAGGGACCCATCACTGGGAGTATAATTGTTCCAATTGCATTGGTGTTTCGCCCTGTATAGGGATATTGTTACCGGCATCGCCGTTCGTCCCCGTCGCTCTCGCGACTCACTTCGCCCTCTTTTTCTCCTCTTCGCCCTTCCTTTTCCCCTTTTTAGGGTAGCACCTCCCGCTATCCGCGGCCCCGTGTGCGCATCCGCTCACACACCCCCACTTACGTGGAAACATACCTCTACTGAGGATCACACCCGCTCACGCGGATACCGATTCTTCGCCTTCACCTCCCTGCGCGAGTCGCGACAGGTGTCCCTGGTCTTACAAACCGGCTTCGCCGTGACACCTCTGGGAGGGCTCTACCCAACTGGGTTCACCTCGTGAGAGGAAGATCCCGAACTTCTTTCGGTGTTTTTCCCCTTTGGGGCATTGCGCCACATGAGACTTGGAAAGAGAGTACTATGGTACTTGAAGGGTACGAAGGTTCTTAGTTTGTTCTTTCCCGCTACCAATGCGGAACCATTGAAACCACACTGTGATGCAGACTGGGCTGTTTGTGGTGTGAAAAGAAAGACTACGACTAGAATTCTGGTGAAAGTTAATGAAGCGCCAGTAATGTGGATGACGAAAAATCAGACACTTGTCGCTTTTTCTTCCAGCGAGGCAGAATACATTGCACTCCCATATAATGGGAAGATGCTTGTATGGCTTTGAAGGCTCTTCTGGGAGCTACACACAGATGAGGTTCTACATGATGAACCAAAAATGTACCCGGTCTCTATATTAACGGTCAGCTAGACTGCTTTGTCGAGTTTTTCAAATACCAAGGCTTTGGAAAGTAAAAATCATATAGCTCTAAAGTATCATCATGGTAGAGAGCTGATGAAGTCTGGCTTGGTGAATGTGCAAGAGATTCAAACTTATGTGCAACCTGCAGACTTGTTTACAAATTCTTTGCAACCGAACAATTTGCAAAAAGTTTTTGACCATACTTGCTTTTTTTTATTAGGTCTGTTAAATCATCTGACCATTGTTTACCTTGTTTTTATTTGTTTTCTTTTGAATCTTATTGTAGATGATTGTTTGGTTTTTGTCTTACGTATTGGTAAAAACGGTCTCCTATATTAAGGGAGAGTACTATACCTTTTCCTTCATGACGCAGAATTTTCCTACTGGATTTTGCTGCTTCTAAATGTTTTTAACGGTAGATATTACGCTTTCATGTATTGTTAGTCTAGTACGCAAATCATCGCTATCGAGCATGTTTGCGAGGGACGGTGTGAATGACGCAATTTGAGCCATACATTGGCACGCGCAGTGCTGTCCACCCGTTACTCTTTACTGTGCACTGTAAAAGCGCAGCCTGCGGTTTCACCAGCCTCAACTCCCCGAAAGGGAAAAAAGGAGGCCGCCGATCTCTTCATTGGTGGAGGATACGACAACTTGGCATCGGACCTTGGATAACGTGTCTGGACTCCAGACTCCGGAGACGCTCCAGCTGCAAAGCATCCGTACGTAAGTTCAAGGATTTCCAGAATTTGATTTTTTTGTGTTAGATATCCGTGCTTGCCGATCTGTTTCATAAACGGGTGAGATACTTTTTGAGAACATTATCTAACCACGACGGAGATATGTGGCGCCAAAAGTGTTGACTCAAAAACGGAGCTGTTGCGGGTAAGCTCATACGCAGCAATTTGTTCGAATATCTCTTAGAAAAGAGCTTTCATTCACTCCGAAAAAACGTCTTTAAGTTGCGCCGCTGCCAGGGCATCGACAACATCATGTTCTTCCCTGAAAAGAAGCTGCACTGAAGTAACTCTTACCCTGTAAGGTTATGCTTGTTCGCAATCTTTCAAGAAGAGCACTTCTCTCGCACCGTACCAACGGTAAGGGTTAGCAATCCTACCGTTATTAGCCTCGCAGGTGAATCTTCATTCCTATTTCTCTTCAGGATACCATTCCCTACAGCAGGAGACGAGCTTAGCTTCAACGCGTGTTTTTGTGGTACCAACGTTGACGCGGGGATAACGACCGAATGAGCCACAAATTGTGCTCTAGATTGGACCGCCTGCGTTTCTCAGAAAACCCTCCCCGCCAAACAGTCCGGTTAAGGTTCAGCGTAGAGTGTCTGAAGAGCTGACTGGTAACTTAACAGATGATCTTCGGCAAATTGGTGGTCCTTGTTTCCTTCGTGCATGAATGTTTAGCGGGTGGTACATGTAACTGAGGTATGCAAAGT